>JADBJO010000061.1:0-190000 GCA_016801955.1 Conus betulinus
GTTGTCATTTGAGCAGCTGTTTTATGCATACGTCATGTGTGTTTTGTCGGATCCATGACATTCGGTATGTATGAGACTTCTTCTTTTGGATTGATGATTTGGTTACTAGTGCCACTGACAATTTGTAGTTTATTGCTTGTCAACCTTAATGCCAGGTACTATAGTAAACTTTGTGCCACTATATGGGTTATAATCTGTCCAAATTTTTTTTGCTATGGGCTATCCTTTGTATACTGGTACGCCATTGAAATATTACAGCGACATACCCTGTTGTAAAGAGTCCATGATAAGCTTGTTTTCTTCACAAATAATAGCAAGCACAGATGAAAATCAGGCACTCACACAATTTTGTGCTCAAGCACATTTGTGTAACTTGTGTCTTTTTATGTTACAACTAATTAACATTCATTATTACTTTGTAATGTTCACAATGGCTTTGCTGAAAATATTAACTTGTGTATTTTACAAATATTGTTATTTTACACACACGTGCACAAGCACACACATACGCACGCGCGCACATACACACACGCAGGCATAGCACACGGAGTAGATGCGAGGGATGAGGGAATGGACGAAAGGGAGGTGCGAGTGTGTATTTCATTTAATTAAAGGTATACTGTGCAGCAAAGATAGCAGAATGAATGTGTCTATCAGACCATAAAATGACTCTAAACGTTCACTGCAAATGTCCATTGTAGGAATTCAAACAAAGAGATGAGAGAGAGAGAGAGAGAGAGAATTAAAACAAAGTAAAAGACCGCCTTTATACAAGAAAAGAAAAGAAGAACAAAAAATGAAAAAAAAAGAAAAAAAAAAAAAGAGAAAAAGAATGAAAACAGTAAAGGCGGGGTGGTGGAGGGAAAAAAACAAACCTTATTGTAAAGAGTCCATGATGTTTCCTTCATATCTGTGTGTACAACATATGTGCTGGAGTACTTGTCTTTGTGAACTTTGTTCTATATATTTGGTGGGAATGGGATTGTCGACGTGTTTTGTGATGTTCATCTTGTGAAATTTGGAAGAAAATGCATTTCTGTAACATATCTATCAATGTCCTGTTAGCGGGAGATGTGTGCTTTCATCTCCTTTTCTCTTACTTTTAATGACTGGTGTCAGCTTGATGTTTATTTTAAGAGATAACTTTACTGTCAAATATCTGCAAGGGCCTATCACTGATATGCCATTGCAAATATTACAGTAAAGCAACATGATGTGATTACTCCCTGACAAATAGGTTGTTTTTTGCTTCGTCGTGTTCGGACGTTCATGTGTGTTTATCTGCACGTGAAGAGGGTGTGTGTGTGTGTGTGTGTGTTCGTGTGCGCGCGCGCGCGCGCGCGCGGCGCGTGTGTGTGTGTGTGTGTGTGTGTGTGTGTGTGTGTGTGTGTGCGCATTCGGTATGAATGAGACTTGTTCTTTGAGATTTCTGATTTGGTTACAAATGCTAGTGACAATTTGTATCTTTTTGCTTGTCATCATTAATGTCAGATACTATACTAAACTTTGTGCCACTGTATGAGGTATGCTGCTGTCTAATCCTTGCAATGGCCCATGCTTGGTAAGCCATTGCAAATATTATAGCAACATATCCTATTGTAAAGTATATTCCTGTTGTACATGTCCATAGACAACACATACATCATTATATGAGAGTGAGCGAACGAGGCACGGAGACAGGACTATATAGTGGTCAAACGGAATGAATGAGTCAATGCACAATACATTAAGTCAAACAGAAACCCAGACTCTTTCAAACCATAAAATAACACTAAAACGTTCGCCACAAATGTCCATTGTAGGAATTCAAACAAATAGATATGTAGGAGAGAGAGAGAGAGAGAGAGAGAGGGGGGGGGGGGGAAATTAAAACAAAGTAAAAGACCGCCTTTACACAAGAAAAGAAAAGAAAACAAGGGAGAAAAAAAAAAAAAGAAAACAGTAAGGGTGGGAGTGATGGAGGGAAAAAAACAAACCCTGTTGTAAAGAGACCATGATAAGCATGTTTTCTTCATATCTATATATGCAATATATGTGCTGGAGTACGTGTCTGTGTGAACCTTGTTCTATATATTTGGTGTGAATGGGATTGTCGACGTTTTTTGTTATGTTAATTTTACCAAATTTGGAGGAAAATGCATTTCTGAAACATATCTGTTGATGTCCTGTTAGCTAGAGAGGTGTGCTCTCATCTCCTATTTTTTTTTACTTTTAATGACCGGTGTCAGTTTGGCGTTTATTTTAAGAGATAACTTTACTGACAAATATCTGCAAGGGCCTATCACTGATACGCCATTGCAAATATTACAGTAAAGCAACATGATGTGTGATTACCCCCTGACAAATAGGTCGTTTTTGCTTTGTCATGTTCGGACGTTCACGTGTGTTTATCTGCACGTGAAGAGGTGTGTGTGTGTGAATGTGTGTGTGTGTGTGTGTGTGTGTGTGTGTGTGTGTGTGTGTGTGTGTGTGTGTGTGGAACCATGCATTCGGTGTGATTGAGACATATTCTTTTAGATGGATGATTTTGTTACTAGTGCTAGTGTGTGTGTGTGTGTGTGTGTGTGTGTGTGTGTGTGTGTGTGTGTGTTCACTTTGGCAAGTGCAGATTACGATATTTTACTCGTTTCCACACCTCCAGGCTGCTGTCCAATCTTTGCTATGGCCTGTCTTTGATACCCCATTGCAAATATTACAGCGGTGTACCATGTTGCGAAGGGTGAATGATGGGCCCCCTTTTTTTTTTTACCTTTTTTACCGTTTGTGTGCACACAGTATCACTAGAAAGAGGGCGAATGACAAACTAAACGGTAACGACTTCTGTACATTGTTTATGAAATAGAAATATGTCATTCGGAATGAATGATTGCTATGTATACATGAATCGTATTTGGCTTCATTGTTCAGTGTGTGTGTGTGTGTGTGTGTGTGTGTGTTCGTTTTCTTTTTTTTTTCAAAGTAAAAGACCGTCTTTACACAAGAAAAGAAAAGAAGAACAAAAAAGGGAAGAAAGAAACAGAAAAAGCAAAAAACAAAAAAAATGAAAACAATAAAGGCAGGCTTGGTGAGGGGTAAAAACCCTATTGTAAAGAGTCCATGATAAGCATGTTTTCTTCATATCTATGTGTGCAATATATGTGTTGGAGTATGTGTCTGTGTGAACCTTGTTCTATAAATTTGGTGTGAATGGGATTGTCAACGTTTTTGTGATGTTGATCTTATGAAATTTGGAAGAAAATGCACTTCTGAAACATCTGTTGGTGACCTGTTAGCTGGAGATGTGTACTCTCATCTCTCTTTTTTTTTTTTTTTTTTTTTTTTTTTTTTTTTAATGACTGTGTCAGTTTGGTGTTTATTTTAAGAGATAACTTCACTGTCAGATATCTGCAAGGGCCTATCACTGATACGCCATTGCAAATATTACAGTAAAGCAACATGATGTGATTACTCCCTGACAAATAGGTTGTTTTTGCTTCGTCATGTACGGAAGTTCATGTGTGTTTATCTGCATGTGAAGAAGAGTGTGTGTGTTTGTGTGTGTGTGTGTGTGTGTGTCTGTGTGTGTGTGTGTGTGTGTGTGTGTTTGCGCGCGCGCGCGCGTGTGTGTGTGTGTGTGTGTGTTCGGTATGAATGAGACTTGTTCTTTTGGATGGATGGTTTGGTTACTAGTCCTAATGACAATTTATATTTGCTTATCCTTAGTGTCACATACTTCACTAATCTTTGTGCCACTATACGAGTTATGCTGCTGTCTCATCTTTGGCCTATCCTTGGTACGCCATTGCAAATATGACAGCAACATACCGTGTTTTAAAGAGTCCATGATAAGCATGTTTTGTTCGTATCAATGTGTGCATTATAATATTATGTGCTAGTGTACGTGTCTGTGCGAACCTTGTTCTGTGTGTGTGGTGTGAGTGGGAATGTTGACCGTTTTGTTGTGTCAGTTGTGTATCAAATGTTGAAGAAATGGATTTCTAAAACATATCTGATATCCTGTGGCTAGAAACGTGTGATCTCAACCATCTTTTTTTTTTTTAATTATTTCAATGACTGGTGTTAATTTGGTCTTTATTTCAAAGATGAATGGATTTACTGTCAAATATCAGCAAGGGCCTATCACTGACACGCCATTGCAAACTATCACAGTAAAGCAGCATGCTGTGATTACTCCTTGACAAATAGGTTGTTTTTTTGCTTTGTCTGTGTTTGGACGTTCATTTGTGCTTATCTGCACGTGCAGAGGTAGGTGTGTGCGTGTGTGTGTGTGTGTGTGTGTGTGTGTGTGTGTGTGTGTGTGTTCGGTATGAATGAGTCTATCCTTAATGCCAGATACTGGTGTGAACTTTGTACCACTGTGTGAGTTGTGCTGCTGTCCAATCTTTGCAATGGCCTTTCCTTTGTACGCCATTATGATAAGCATGTTTTCTTCATATCTATGTGCGCAGCATATATGTGCTCGTGTACCAGTCTCCGTGAACCTTGCTCTATGTGTTTGATGTGAGCGAGATCGTAGTCGTTATTGTTATGTTAATCTTATCAAATTTGTAAGAAAATTGATTTCCAGAACACATCTGATGCCCTGTGGGCAAGAAATGTGTAATCTCAAATATCATTTGTTTACTTTGAATGTCTGGTGTAAGTTTGGTCTTTGTTTAAAAGATTACTGGTTTTACTGTGAAATATCTGCAAAGGCCTATCACCGATACGCCGTTGCACATATTAAAGTAAAACAAGATGCTGTGATTACTCCACAACAAATAGATTGCTCTTGTTTCGTCTGTGTTTGGAAGTGTGTGTGTGTTTATCTGCGCATGCAGACGTTTTGCGTGTGTGTGTGTGTGCGTGCGTGCGTGTGTGTGTGTGGGGGGGGGGGGGGGGGGGGGGGGGGGAAGAAGGGAGAACGCTGAGTGCATGCAGAATCTATTTTGAGTAGCATGGGGAAGGTTTTTCAGTGTTAATGTTGTCTTCACCTATGACTTTTGTAATCATGTCTGTTTCTGAAATAATTACATAGGAAATGACTGCAGTGTCTTCATGGATCATATTCGCTTTCATTCATTCTTACTCTTTTTTTTTTTTGTTTTCCTTATTTTTCTCCTTTTTTGATTAATGGCTGTTTGTGTGTGAACATAGTTCTTTTCTTTTCTTTTCTTTTTCTCTCTTTTTGTATTTTCAACAATCAAACCAGAAATGTGGGGTAAAAATGGAGTGGTTGAAGCCCATGAAAAAGATGCATATGAAAAAAATTGAAAAAAAAAGGAACTGGAAAAAAAACTCTGAAAAAAGGAACCCAACCAGGAAAGGTTGTCATTTGAGCAGCTGTTTATGCGTATGTCATGTGTGTTTGTCTGGATCCATGACATTCGGTATGTATGAGACTTCTTCTTTTGGATGGATGATTTGGTTACTAGTACCACTGACAATTTGTAGCTTATTGCTTGTCAACCTTAATGCTAGGTACTAGTGTAAACTTTGTGCCACTATATGAGTTATGTTCTGTCCAATTTTTGCTATGGCCTATCCTTTGTATACTGGTACGCCATTTGAAAATATTACAGCGACATACCCTGTTGTAAAGAGTCCGTGATAAGCTTTTTTTTCTTCACAAATAATAGCAAGCATTGATGAAAATCAGGCACTCGCACACAATTTTGTGCTCAAGCGCATTTGTGTAACTTGTGCCTTTTTATGTAACAAATAATTAACGTTCATTATTACTTTTGTAATGTTCACAATGGCTTTGCTGAAAATATTACTTTGTATTTTACAAATATTGTTATTTTACACACACGTGCATATGCACACACACATACGCACGCGCGCACATACATACACACACGCAGGCATATGCACATGGAGTAGATGCGAGGGATAAGGGAATGGACGAAAGGCAGGTGCGAGTGTGTATTTCATTTAATTAAAAGTATACTGTGCAGCAAAGATAGCAGAATGAAAGTGTCTATCAGACCAGAAAATGACTCTAAACGTTCGCTGCAAATGTCCATTGTAGGAATTCAAACAAAGAGATGAGAGAGAGAGAGAGAGAGAGAGGAGAGAGAGAGAGAGAGAGAGAGAGAGAGAAGAGAGAGAGAATTAAAACAAAGTAAAAGACCGCCTTTATACAAGAAAAGAAAAGAAGAACAAAAAAATGAAAAAAGAAAAAAAAAAAAAGAGAAAAAGAATGAAAACAGTAAAGGCGGGGGGGTGGTGGAGGGAAAAAAACAAACCTTATTGTAAAGAGTCCATGATGTTTTCTTCATATCTATGTGTGCAGTATATGTGCTGGAGTACTTGTCTTTGTGAACCTTGTTCTACATATTTGGTGTGAATGGGATTGTCGACGTTTTTGTGATGTTCATCTTCTGAAATTTGGAAGAAAATGCATTTCTGTAACATATCTGTCAATGTCCTGTTAGCGGGAGATGTGTGTGCTTTCATCTCCTTTTTTTTCTTATTTTTAATGACTGGTGTCAGCTTGATGTTTATTTTAAGAGATAACTTTACTGTCAAATATCTGCAAGGGCCTATCACTGATACGCCATTGCAAATATTACAGTAAAGCAACATGATGTGATTACTCCCTGACAAATAGGTTGTTTTTGCTTCGTCGTGTTCGGACGTTCATGTGTGTTTATCTGCACGTGAAGAGGTGTGTGTGTTCGTGTGCGCGCGCGCGCGGCGCGCGCGCGCGCGCGCGCGCGCGCGCGCGGTGCGTGTGTGTGTGTGTGTGTGTGTGTGTGTGTGTGTGTGTGTGTGTGTGTGTGTGTGTGTGCATTCGGTATGAATGAGACTTGTTCTTTGAGATTTCTGATTTGGTTACAAATGCTAGTGACAATTTGTATCTTTTTGCTTGTCATCATTAATGTCAGATACTATACTAGACTTTGTGCCACTGTATGAGGTATGCCTGCTGTCTAATCCTTGCAATGGCCCATGCTTGGTAAGCCATTGCAAAAATATTATAGCAACATATCCTATTGTAAAGTATATTCCTGTTGTACATGTCCATAGACAACACATACATCATTATATGAGAGTGAGCGAACGAGGCACGGAGACAGGACTATATAGTGGTCAAACGGAATGAATGTCAATGCACAATACATTAAGTCAAACAGAAACCCAGACTCTTTCAAACCATAAAATAACACTAAACGTTCGCCACAAATGTCCATTGTAGGAATTCAAACAAATAGATATGTAGAGAGAGAGAGAGAGAGAGAGAGAGAGAGAGAGAGAGAGAGAGAGAGAGAGAGAGAGGAAAATTAAAACAAAGTAAAAGACCGTCTTTACACAAGAAAAGAAAAAAAAAAAGGAAAAAAAAAAAAAAGAAAACAGTAAGGGTGGGAGTGATGGAGGGAAAAAAAAAACAAACCCTGTGTAAAGAGACCATGATAAGCATGTTTTCTTCATATCTCTATATGCAATATATGTGCTGGAGTACGTGTCTGTGTGAACCTTGTTCTATATATTTGGTGTGAATGGGATTGTCGACGTTTTTTGTTATGTTTAATTTTACCAAATTTGGAGGGAAAATGCATTTCTGAAACATATCTGTTGATGTCCTGTTAGCTAGAGAGGTGTGCTCTCATCTCCTATTTTTTACTTTTAATGACCGGTGTCAGTTTGGCGTTTATTTTAAGAGATAAACTTCACTGACAAATATCTGCAAGGGCCTATCACTGATACGCCATTGCAAATATTACAGTAAAGCAACATGATGTGATTACCCCCTGACAAATAGGTTGTTTTTTGCTTTGTCATGTTCGGACGTTCACGTGTGTTTATCTGCACGTGAAGAGGTGTGTGTGTGAATGTGTGTGTGTGTGTGTGTGTGTGTGTGTGTGTGTGTGTGTGGAACCATGCATTCGGTGTGATTGAGACATATTCTTTTAGATGGATGATTGATTTTGTTACCAGTGCTGTGTGTGTGTGTGTGTGTGTGTGTGTGTGTGTGTGTGTGTGTTCACTTTGGCATGTGCAGATTACGATATTTTACTCGTTTCCACACCTCCAGGCTGCTGTCCAATCTTTGCTATGGCCTGTCTTTGATACCCCATTGCAAATATTACAGCGGTGTACCATGTTGCGAAGGGTGAATGATGGGCCCCTTTTTTTTTTTTTTTACCTTTTTTTACCGTTTGTGTGCACACAGTATCACTAGAAAAGAGGGCGAATGACAAACTAAACGGTAACGACTTCTGTACATTGTTTATGAAATAGAAATATGTCCATTCGGAATGAATGATTGCTATGTATACATGAATCGTATTTGGCTTCATTGTTCATGTGTGTGTGTGTGTGTGTGTGTGTGTGTGTGTGTGTGTGTGTGTGTGTGTGTGTGTGTTCGTTTTCTTTTTTCAAGGTAAAAGACCGTCTTTACACAAGAAAAGAAAAGAAGAAACAAAAAGGGAAGAAAAGAAACAGAAAAGCAAAAAACAAAAAAAATGAAAACAATAAAGGCAGGCTTGGTGGAGGGGGAAAAAACCCTATTGTAAAGAGTCCATGATAAGCATGTTTTCTTCATATCTATGTGTGCAATATATGTGTTGGAGTATGTGTCTGTGTGACCTTGTTCTATAAATTTGGTGTGAATGGGATTGTCAACGTTTTTGTGATGTTGATCTTATGAAATTTGGAAGAAAATGCACTTCTGAAACATCTGTGGTGACCTGTTAGCTGGAGATGTGTACTCTCATCTCTTTCTTTTTTTTTTTTTTTTTTTAATGACTGTGTCAGTTTGGTGTTTATTTTAAGAGATAACTTCACTGTCAGATATCTGCAAGGGCCTATCACTGATACGCCATTGCAAATATTACAGTAAAGCAACATGATGTGATTACTCCCTGACAAATAGGTGGTTTTTGCTTCGTCATGTTCGGACGTTCATGTGTGTTTATCTGCATGTGAAGAAGAGTGTGTGTTTGTGTGTGTGTGTGTGTGTGTGTGTGTGTGTGTGTGTGTGTGTGTGTGTGTTTGCGCGCGCGCGCGCGTGTGTGTGTGTGTGTGTGTGTGTTCGGTATGAATGAGACTTGTTCTTTTGGATGGATGGTTTGGTTACTAGTCCTAATGACAATTTATATTTGCTTATCCTTAGTGTCACATACTTCACTAATCTTTGTGCCACTATACGAGTTATGCTGCTGTCTCATCTTTGGCCTATCCTTGGTACGCCATTGCAAATATGACAGCAACATACCGTGTTTTAAAGAGTCCATGATAAGCATGTTTTGTTCGTATCAATGTGTGCATTATAATATTATGTGCTAGTGTACGTGTCTGTGCGAACCTTGTTCTGTGTGTGTGGTGTGTGAGTGGGAATGTTGACCGTTTTGTTGTGTCAGTTGTATCAAATGTTGAAAGAAATGGATTTCTAAAACATATCTGATATCCTGTGGGCTAGAAACGTGTGATCTCAACCATCTTTTTTTTTTTTAATTATTTCAATGACTGGTGTTTAATTTGGTCTTTATTTCAAAGATGAATGGATTTACTGTCAAATATCAGCAAGGGCCTATCACTGACACGCCATTGCAAATATCACAGTAAAGCAGCATGCTCTGATTACTCCTTTGACAAAGAGGTTGTTTTTGCTTTGTCTGTGTTTGGACGTTCATTTGTGCTTATCTGCACGTGCAGAGGTAGGTGTGTGCGTGTGTGTGTGTGTGTGTGTGTGTGTGTGTGTGTGTGTGTGTTGTTCGGTATGAATGAGTCTATCCTTAATGCCAGATACTGGTGTGAACTTTGTACCACTGTGTGAGTTGTGCTGCTGTCCAATCTTTGCAATGGCCTTTCCTTTGTACGCCATTATGATAAGCATGTTTCTTCATATCTATGTGCGCAGCATATATGCTCGTGTACCAGTCTCCGTGAACCTTGCTCTATGTGTTTGATGTGAGCGAGATCGTTGTCGTTATTGTTATGTTATGTTAATCTTATCAAATTTGTAAGAAAATTGATTTCCAGAACACATCTGATGCCCTGTGGGCAAGAAATGTGTAATCTCAAATATCATTTGTTTACTTTGAATGTCTGGTGTAAGTTTGGTCTTTGTTTAAAAGATTACTGGTTTTACTGTGAAATATCTGCAAAGGCCTATCACTGATACGCCGTTGCACATATCAAAGTAAAACAAGATGCTGTGATTACTCCACAACAAATAGATTGTTCTTGTTTCGTCAGTGTTTGGAAGTGCATGTGTTTATTGCGCATGCAGACGCATGCGTGTGTGTTTGCGTGCGTGTGTGTGTGCGTGCGTGCGTGGGGGTGGGGGGGGGGGGGGGGGGGGGGGGGAAGAAGGGAGAACGCTGAGTGCATGCAGAATCTATTTTGAGTAGCATGGGGAGGTTTTTCAGTGTTAATGTTGTCTTCACCTATGACTTTTGTAATCATGTCTGTTTCTGAAATAATTACATAGGAAATGACTGCAGTGTCTTCATGGATCATATTCGCTTTTCATTCATTCTTACTCTTTTTTTTTTGTTTTCCTTATTTTTTCTCCTTTTTTGATTAATGGCTGTTTGTGTGTGAACATAGTTCTTTTCTTTTCTTTTCTTTTTCTCTCTTTTTGTATTTTCAACAATTTAAACCAGAAATGTGGGGTAAAAAATGGAGTGGTTGAAGCCCATGAAAAAGATGCATATGAAAAATTGAAAAAAAAAAGGAACTGGAAAAAAAAAAACTCTGAAAAAAAGAAACCCACCAGGAAGGTTGTCATTTGAGCAGCTGTTTATGCGTATGTCATGTGTGTTTGTGTATGGATCCATGACATTCGGTATGTATGAGACTTCTTCTTTTGGATGGATGATTTGGTTACTAGTACCACTGACAATTTGTAGTTTATTGCTTGTCAACCTTAATGCTAGGTACTAGTGTAAACTTTGTGCCACTATATGAGTTATGTTCTGTCCAATTTTTGCTAAGTGCTATCCTTTGTATACTGGTACGCCATTGAAAATATTACAGCGACATACCCTGTTGTAAAGAGTCCGTGATAAGCTTTTTTTTCTTCACAAATAATAGCAAGCACTGATGAAAATCAGGCACTCGCACACAATTTTGTGCTCAAGCGCATTTGTGTAACTTGTGTCTTTTTATGTAACAAATAATTAACGTTCATCATTACTTTGTAATGTTCACAATGGCTTTGCTGAAAATATTAACTTTGTATTTTACAAATATTGTTGTTTTTACACACACGTGCATGCATATGCACACACATACGCACGCGCGCACATACACACACGCAGGCATATGCACATGGAGTAGATGCGAGGGATAAGGGAATGGACGAAAGGCAGGTGCGAGTGTGTATTTCATTTAATTAAAAGTATACTGTGCAGCAAAGATAGCAGAATGAAAGTGTCTATCAGACCAGAAAATGACTCTAAACGTTCGCTGCAAATGTCCCATTGTAGAATTCAAACAAATAGATATGAGAGAAAGAGAGAGAGAGAGAGAGAGAGAATTAAAACAAAGTAAAAGACAGTCTTTACACAAGAAAAGAAAAGAAAAAAGAAGAACAAAAAAAAGAGAAAAAGAATGAAAACAGTAAAGGCGGTGGTGGTGGAGGGAAAAAAACAAACCTTATTTGTAAAGAGTCCATGATGTTTCCTTCATATCTATGTGTGCAGTATATGTGCTGGAGTACTTGTCTTTGTGAACCTTGTTCTATATATTTGGTGGGAATGGGATTGTCGACGTGTTTGTGATGTTCATCTTATGAAATTTGGAAGAAAATGCATTTTCTGTAACGTATCTGTCAATGTCCTGTTAGCGGGAGATGTGTGCTCTCATCTCCTTTTTTCTTACTTTTAATGACTGGTGTCAGCTTGATGTTTATTTTAAGAGATAACTTTACTGTCAAATATCTGCAAGGGCCTATCACTGATACGCCATTGCAAATATTACAGTAAAGCAACATGATGTGTGATTACTCCTTGACAAATGAGTTGTTTTTGCTTCGTTGTGTTCGGACGTTCATGTGTGTTTATCTGCACGTAAGAGGAGGTGTGTGTGTGTGTGTGTGTGTGTGTGTGTGTGTGTGTGTGTGTGTGTGTGTGTGTGTGTGTGTGTGCATTCGGTATGAATGAGACTTGTTCTTTGAGATTTCTGATTTGGTTACAAATGCTATGACAATTTGTATCGTTTTGCTTGTCATTATTAATGTCAGATACAATACTAAACTTTGTGCCACTATATGAGGTATGCTGCTGTCTAATCCTTGCAATGGCCCCATGCTTGGTAAGCCGTTGTTGCAAATATTATAGCAACATACCCTATTGTAAAGTATATTCCTGTTGTACATGTCCATAGACAACACATACATCATTATGTGAGAGTGAGCGAATGAGGCGTGGAGACAGGACTATAATGGTCAAACGGAATGAATGAGTCAGTGCACAATACATTAAGTCAGTCAGAAACCCAGACTCTTTCAGACCATGAAATAACACTAAACGTTCGCCACAAGTGTCCATTGTAGGAATTGAAACAAATAGATATGTAGAGAGAGAGAGAGAGAGAGAGAGAGAGAGGGGAAAAAAATAAAACAAAGTAAAAGACCGCCTTAACACAAGAAAAAAGAAAAAAGGGAAAAAAGAAACAAAAAATGAAAAACAGTAAGGGTGGGAGTGATGGAGGGAAAAAAAACAAACCCTGTTGTAAAGAGTCAATGATAAGCATGTTTTTCTTCATATCTATATATGCAATATATGTGCTGGAGAGTACGTGTCTGTGTGAACCTTGTTCTATATATTTGGTGTGAATGGGATTGTCGACGTTTTTTGTTATGTTAATTTTACCAAATTTGGAAGAAAATGCATTCTAAAACATATCTGTTGATGTCCTGTTAGCTGAAGAGGTGTGCTCTCATCTCCTTTTTTCTTACTTTTAATGACTGGTGTCAGCTTGATGTTTTTATTTTAAGAGATAACTTCACTGACAAATATCTGCAAGGGCCTATCACTGATACGCCATTGCAAATATTACAGTAAAGCAACATGATGTGATTATACTCCCTGACAAATAGGTTGTTTTTGCTTTGTCATGTTCGGACGTTCACGTGTGTTTATCTGCACGTGAAGAGGTGTGTATGTGAATGTGTGTGTGTGTGTGTGTGTGTGTGTGTGTGTGTGTGTGTGTGTGTGTGTGTGTGTGTGGAACCATGCATTCGGTGTGATTGAGACTTATTCTTTTAGATGGATGATTTTGTTACTAGTGCCAGTGTGTGTGTGTGTGTGTGTGTGTGTGTTCATTTTAGCATGTGCAGATTACGATATTTTACTCGTTTCCACACCTCCTGGAAATTCTGTGCTAGTAATTTTCTCTCATCTGTCATTCTCTGTGACTCTGTGTTTACTTGTTCCTTCAATATAATGTTTACGTCTTTTTTTTTATTTTATTTTTTTTTTTTTGGTCCTCTCCATTCAGCTGTGTTCATTTTTTCATCTGTTCTTACCACATCTTTTCTTACCCTGAGAAACTACTATTTAGAGAGAGAGATTGAAGGGTAAAGTAAGTGCGTGCGAGAGGGAAGGACGGGGGTGGACAGCGTGTGTGCGAGTTATGTTTTGGTTAATTGGTTGGGGTTTTTTTTGTTGTTGTTTTCCGGTATTTTTTTAAGTGTGTGCTTTTTTTTGTTTGTTTTGTTTTTGTTGTTTTTTTTGGGGGGAGCAGGGGGATGGGGAAGTATGATCAGTCTCAATCTTATCACCACCTTAAGAAACTAAGTGTGTGTTGTGAGGGTAGTGGTGACCTTGAGGGAGTATGTAGGGGAGTTTACTGTCGAATGTTCGTGAGGGTACGTCAAAAGCATGCCATTTCAGATATTGCAATGACATTACGTATAATGGTTGCTTCAAAATAATGGAATGATCTTCTGTCGTCTGTATGTGGACGTGCGCATGTGTATCAAAATAATGAAATGATATTCCTTCTTCTGTATTTGGAAGTGTCTGTGTGTGTATATGCAAAATGCCCGTTTATGTTGATGCGTGGTATTGCTCTCTCTCTCTCTCTCTCTCTCTCTCTCTCTCTCTCTCATCTCTCTCTCTCTCTCTCTCTCTCTCTCTCTCTCTCTCTCTCTGGATTACACTGTTACATTGCACATATCATTAATGTGTTTGTTTTTAACATATTTTTCTTCCATCAATAGTTTTGGTTGTACTTGTTAAATAATTTTCTTCAGTCCTTTCTCTGTCTTTTTTTTCAATCTGTCTGTCTGTCTGTCTGTCTCTCTCTCTCTCTCTCTCTCTCTCTCTCTCTCGCTCTCTTGCTCTCTTGCTCTCTCTCTACTCTCTCTCTCTCTCTCTCTCTCTCTCTCTCTCTCTCTCTCTCTCTCTCTCTGTTCCAAATTTTGTGTATACTTTGCCATGTTCATTTTATTGTCTGTTTTATGCATGCTAATTGTTGTCCATTATTGTATTCTTCTATGTCCACACACACACGCACACACACACACACACACACACACACACACACACACACACACACACACACACACACACACACACAATCCTTCTTCCCCCTCATTTTTTTTTTCTTTCTTCTCTTTTCCTTACATTTGGTATTCCAATATCATGGCATGACTGATTTTTGTTTGTTTACACATTCCTTTCACTGCATATTTATAGTCCTTAAATAATGTACCTTATATCGTATGAGTGTGTGTGTGTGTGTGTGTGTGTGTGTGTGTGTGTGTGTGTGTGTGTAGTGCATTATTTTCCAGTGAGGGCGAAAGAAGCTTTTATATTTGTTTTTTGAGGGTATCCAATTATACAGTAAACTCGGTGAAAGGTCTTTGACGGTCTGATGAACAAGACAGTTATCACTGAACTTTACATCGCATTTATTTTTTGACAGCTTTAAAGCTGGTGTTACAGAAGAAACGCCCGATATTACATGACACCTTTTAGAAATATACGAGTCACGTTGCTGTCCAATCTTTACTACGCCATTGCGAATACTGCAGTATGCAGTATCACTGTGTGGGGTGAATTACGCCCATATTCGTAATATGTAGATGTGTGCACTTGAAAGTTTGTGTGGTATTTGTTTCTGTGTGTGTGTGTGTGTGTGTGTGTGTGTGTGTGTGTGTGTGTGTGTGTGTGTTGTGTCATAATATGCATTTCTTTGGTTTTCAGTAGTAATGTACGTTGTCATTTCCTGTTTATATATCTAAGTATATACATATATAAATGCATACATGTATGTATAACGAAAGTTTTACTTTAGTATACTTGCAAGGGCCTGTCGGACAAATGTGGTCATCAGATGTCAATGACCTTTACATACCATTGCTTGACAGTTTTAGGGCTGATAGTGCGGATAAGTCAGATATTATATAACACTTTGCCGAAATATAATGAGTCGTGTTGCTGTCCAAGTTTTGCTGTGGCCTATCATTAATACGCCATCGCAAACATTACAGTAGCATACCGCGTTGAATGATTTCTTTTTTTTTTGTTGTTGTTGTTTTTGCTTTTTAATCTGTTTATATGCATACAGTATATCAGAATGACGTTGAATGAGAAAGTGAACAGTAACGGCGTCTGTTATCACGTCCATTTATGAAATATGGCAACAAAGAATGACTGCTGTGTCTGCAGAAATGTCATGTTCGACTTGACTTCTTCAGGTTGTTTTTTTTGTTTTGTTTGTTGTTGTTGTGTTTTTGGGGGGGTCTTGAGGGTGTGTGTGTGTGTGTTTTTTTTTTGTGTGTGTGTGTTAACAATCAAAACAAAAACCAGTGAAACATGATGAGGCCCATGAAAAAAAAATGTATGACAAGAATGAGAAAAAAAGTGTGGAAAGGTGAGGAGGGAAACCCACCAAAATCAAGTTGAAATTTGACGAATTCGGCATTAAAATGCCGGAAATGCGCCGGAGAACTGGTCTGAATTAGATAAAGTGTGTGTGTGTGTGTGTGTGTGTGTGTGTGTGTGTGTGTGTGTGGAACAAGTGCACCTCTACAAGACTGAGAAGTATGCAGTCTAGCGAGCAGCTTGATGGAATCCAGCTTCCAGCCCAGGTCTTTGCCGTGGAAGTTGGAGCGAGGGGATTTGTAGGCTCATCAGTCTATAACCCCAGCTTGGTATTTCAGATAAGAAGAGGACCAGAACCCTGAAGGCAAATGGCAGAGGCAGCCGAAAAGAGTTCCAGCTGGATCTGGTCGAGGAGGAACAAAAGTGAACTTCATACGGCTTAAATTCTCAACTTAGAACAGGTGACCCATTGGCAGTAGGGTAAGACATCCATCTTAAAAAAAAAAAAAAAAAAAAAAGACAAAAATGCATGCCTTCAGACGCCCACCTGTACAAAAGTTGCAGGTTTGAATCCCGGCAGTGCCGGGGGAAAAGTTGGCAGTGGAAGGGCATTTGTGAGTCATGACCCGGATGCAGCCCGGCTCCCTTGGAGTGTAACTTAGGGCCAAAAGACTTGTCTGAGGGGGGTTTCTTCTCTGAAGACCTGCTGTCAAGCTCTCCCTATAGTGTCTTCCTACTCAATGGTAGGGGGACGTCAAGCTCCTCCATGGCATGCAGAGTGGTGGTGTTCATGATGGCGGTGTGGATGACCGAGTTCTCCCTGGAGTACGACTCGTGATAGTGCTCCGCACATCTCTCCGTCTTTTTGCTGCGGTCGGTGATGACATCCCTTGACGTAGATTTTAGAGGAGCGATCTTGATGGTGCCAGGACCGAATGCCTTCGTGCCTTTGGAAGCCCTAAGCACAGGTTCAGCCAGTACTCATTGGTGCATTTACAGGTGATCTGCTGGGCGTTTTTGCAAGATTTTCAGAGTGTGGCTAGCATCTTCTTTGAGAACTTTCTCTGTGTGATCGAGGAGCGCAGCTTGCTTTGCACCAATGGCACACTATCTCCTCGATTCCTGCTTCGAACCAGTCTTCATTCTTTCTCACTCACTTCCCATAGGTGTCCGAGGTGAATTGGTAGGTGGCATCGCGGATGTGGTTCCACCGTGATGAAGCGCTGTCTGTCGGGCAGTCCTCTAGGCCTTGTCAATAACTTTGGCGAAGCGTTCGCGCAGTTCAGGCACTGACGTCAAGGCTGTGTTGATTCCAGGACGTCCCTTCTGCTTGGTGATGGGTTTGTTTGGGCTGAAGATGCACGTTGCTGCCGACCAGGGAGTGGTCAGTGTCGCAGTCAGCACTGCAGTTGACGAGCGCATGGTTGAGCAAGCGTCTTGGGGTAATCATGAAGTCCAGCTGATGCCAGTGACGGGATCTGGGGTGCCTCCAGAACACTCTGTGGTGTGGCTATCTGGGGGGAAAAGGTGGTAGTGATATAGAGGTTGTGGAAGGAGCAAAGCTCAAGTAGCTGCTGTCCGTTCTCGTTGACCTTGCCAATGCAGAAGCAGCCCATGCAGTAGAGCCAGGAGCTGTGGTCTGCACCAATCCGGGAGCAAGAACACTTTTATCTTTACAGGTGTCTCTCAGATCTTGGTTTCCAGCTGTTGTCTCTCAGATCTTGGCTTCCAGCTGTTCATAGAATTCATCCTTAGCCTTGACTGTAGAGCAAGAGTGGGGGCGTAGACACTAACAGTGTTTGTTGGTCCAGAAGAAGTGAGCTGGAGAGAGAGGATTTGTGCTGTCTCTTTGGAAGGCGGTTCAGCTGTGGATAGGGGAGAGCTTCGCACTGTGAATCCGACGTTATACAGTCGGTGCTCCTCTGGCTCCAGTCCAGCCAAAAGAACGTGTAGCCCTTCTCCCTTAGGCTGCCGTTGGAGGGGAGTCTGCTCTCCTGCAGCGCGGCGATGTCGATACTGAACCTCTTCAGCTAGCAGTCGATGATGGCTGTTTTCCTGGCGGCGTCAACTTGCTGGAGGTCGTCAAAAAGACCAGAACACATCGTTCTGACGCTCTAGGTCGCCAGCCGCAAGGCTGGTAGTTTTGGGTTTCTTTTTTCTTTTATTGTCCAGAGCAGGGTTTACAGTGTGCTCTCTGGTCTTTCCCCTGAGCTCTAAGCACTCGTTGACGCAGGCAGACTGTGGTGGGTCAGCATCTTATTGGCTGGGGATTGCCCAGCTTGAGGCGGGCGGTAGTTGACCAGTGGAACGCAATGGTCCTACCACCGTCAGAGACAACCGGTAGTGCCCGAGCTTACGCCAATACGCTCTAGGCTTATAACCCTTTAGTGCTGTCTGCCGTGTCGTTTCTGGCACTGGGATAGCGGCTCTAGAGTGACCCTCTCCTCTGGACAAAGTGTGTGGAGATCCTGTGTGCCCAATCGCCAGAATTCTCCTCTCGGCTTTGCTGACAGGATCCAACAGAAAGGACAAGCCAGTACGGCATGGTGTCAGCACACTGCAGAAGTTGCTGGAAGGTGTCACAGTGTGTCGACCAACCGTCTTAGGGGTTCCACTCCGGATTTTCTTTCAGGGTTTACTCCCTTAGCCTTTGCCTCTCTCTAGACATCCACAAGACAGTGAAGCCTGAGTCCATGAAGTCCCAGTTGACGTGTGTCGTCACGAGGAGACATTACATAGGCCTTACTGGTGGAGAGGCTATAAACTGACATGGAAAAACTGACGCATTCTGCTCTCCTTTTCTCAGTGCCGCAAGCCGTGGTGCAAGTCAGCGGTGGAGGCTGAAAGCGAGAGGGGACAAGCACAAGCACGCGAACTCTTCGCTTGCTTACTAGGTGCATCACACCAACCATTGAGACAACACCTTCATAGGCTTCAAGAAAGCGTATGACAGAATCTGACGGGAGGCTGTTTTAGGCACATGACGAAATGTATCATCAGATAAAAGCTGATCAGCATCATCTCTCTACTGTCCTCCAAAGCCATCAGTACGGTGCTCATACAGGTGCTATAGTACAATGGTTCTATACCTCAATTGGAGTTCATCAGGGCTGCTGTCTATTTCCCACACTTCTCAGCATATTCTTGGAATGCATCACGACTGGTGCTCTTGAAAATTCATGTCAGCACGGTCGGCATCGGAGGAAGAACCACTACAAACCTTCACTTTGCATTTGAAATGGATGGCAGGCAGACAGTGAACAAGATCTCGACAAGCCTCTGAAAAGGCTGGATGAAACGTCATCAGAAGATGGCCTGAAAAGGAACACCAAGACGACCACGTTGATGGCTAGCCACAACACCACCAGCACTATTCATGTAACTGTCATTGGACAGAAGCTAGGAGCTGTTCAACAGTTCACTTACCCTGGGATCCATCGCTGATTAGCAATGGGCCAGAATCAAAACTAAAAATCCTCTCAGGGAACTCTTTAGGGAGGGAGACAAACCACAGCATCGTCGAAATTAAATCCTGTTTGAGGGGGACAGTGATAATTCTCCATGAAACACAAGATCACACGGCAGGTTTCCGCTTGCGCAGATGTATTCCATTTTCCTGTTTGCATGCGAAACCTGGGCTTTCAGAGCAGATCCAGAAAGGAGAATCCAGGTCATTGAACTTAAATGAGATGTTACTGCAAAATATTGAATCTCAAATGCACTGATCATATCGCAGTGTGAACAAGTGTGCCCAAATCACCAAGCAGCCGCATATCGGACCATATGAGGATCTGCTGACCTAACAAGTTAAGAAAAGAAAACTACCGCATTGTCATGGCTGTATTACAAAAATCCAACAACCTTTCTAAAATGATCTCCGGGGAATTATTCAGGGATGGAGGCGGAGGAGAAGTTAGTGAAAACAAGACTGACAACATTGAAGAATGAACAGGGAAAATATTTGCAGCCTCCGCACACCCATGATCAGTTTGTTCTTATGTGTGGCATCCCAGTAACCCTCCATGGAGTTAAAGAAGAAGAATGATGTCATATATATTAATATGATTTAAAAAAAAAAAAAAAAAAAAAAAAAATTGAGGGGACACCCGGGTTCGAACCGGGGACCTCTCGATCTGCAGTCGAATGCTCTACCACTGAGCTATATCCCCGTCGCGATATTATACGCAAAATATGCAATATAATATGTGTGTCTCCAATACTTTTTTTTTTTGAGAAGCGGTTGAATTTTTTTACTTTAATGAATTTGTGTAGTTTCACTATAATGTACAAAAAAAAAAAAAGAGAGAAAGCAGCGACAAAAACAAACTGGGCAGAAAAAAAAAGAGGCAGGAGGACATTACTCTCTGCATAAGTTTCCGAGTCAGTGGCGAGTGACTTCGCATGTGAAAACCAGCGTGAAAATAACAAACCGAGAAGATCTGTTGTTGAACTGTAGTAGATACACTGTGCCAGAATTATACTCATTGCGCTTAAATGGAAGGCGTTAAAACGCAGTGCTATTGTGAAAGTACTAGTCTGTCACATGCAGAAGGGACTTTTCAGTGTCGTGAGTGTAAAAGAAGATTTCATCCAGGTAAGAGTAACCGTGTGAGCGAGCCAGAGAGAGAGACTGGTAATGTAATGTAATGTAAAAGGATATTTATATAGCGCTTTACCTCGCAAGAGCCCAAAGCGCATATTACAGAAACATTCTAACTCAAAGTTCACACACAAACACGCCACACACACACACACACACACACACACACACACACACACACACACACACACACACACACACACACACACACACACACACACACACACACACACACACACCACACACACACACACACACACACACACACACACACACGCACACACACTTGAGAGCTAGACATGTGGTGACATCGACTGACAAGTTTTAATGTTGTTAATTTTTTTTTCATTATTACATCCTTCGTACCCCCAGGTAGCATCATACCATGCCGTGGGCACAGTATGATACAAGTTGAGCCCAACCTTCTCTGTCCACTAGCTTTAAGACCATTCCTGAACTGAATCATATTCGGGGGACGGGGAGTGTTTTGGAACCGAAAAAAATCTAGCCTCATGTGACTCGCTGTGCCAGCTCTGCAGATCGACCCATCTTGGAATAAATGTGCAACCTCATATGACATTGTGTGTGTGTTTGGCATATAAAATGCTGGGTGTATCCTTATGATATTTACTTTGATCCTTGACAGAAAGAAATCATAACGGGTTCGAATTTCGGTACAGGGAGATTTTTCCCTCGGAGTTAACAGTGGTTTTGACTCCATTCCCTATACAGTCCTTCGAATGAGACTATAAACCGAAGTTCCTTGTGTGAACACATGCACAACATCTTGCACACACGTAAAAATCTCATCACCAACTTTCGGAAGAGAAGGCCAGTTTGGCCGTAGGTATAGATGACACGTTACACATAGCGTGCACCTTCCCCAAAGTTGGAGTATGGCTGCCTTAGTGGCAGGATAAAAAAAAAAAAAAATCAGTCATACACACATAAATGTAAGTAGTGGTCAAAGTCATAACTGCTGAACATTAATGGAAGAAGATGGAGAGAATCCTCTTTCAGGTGACCTCGAGAGAGAGGTAGCTTTTCCAGTATACAGTGATTGTGCATGTAGTTGTTACATCTAGCACATTTTTTACCCATAATCCATGCACAAATGACAAGTACAGCAAAGTATTTTGAAGCTGTTTACTTTTCATAGCATTACTGCTTTCAGTCAATGAATTTCAAATGATGTGGGAGACCATAGTGGACAATCTAATTGAATAGCTGTAAAATAAGAAATACTGAAATCGTATACATAGTTGCAGAACATGTATAATTTGACAATGACTACTCAAGTTTCATTTTCATTTATCACAAATTTGATTGAAAAAAAAAAAATGCTGAAACTGGAAGGACTTAAGGAGTGATGGAGGGTAAATTCAGCCCCTATTTATCAAGAAACCATGTGTCACAGGATTCTTCAAACACAATCATTTTTTTTTTTAATCTGTAAATGAGTGCCCCCCTTTTATCGTATGTGCCAGGCTAAAGTTATGACAATTTGAATAAACAAATCTTAAATAAATGTCAGCGAACCGACCAGAGAAACGTGGACAAACGAGTCACAAGACAACACACAACGCGTTTCGACCTCTTAGGTCTTCCTCAGGTGAAACAAAGACGGACAAAATAACGAAAATGCACTTAGCTTTGATCGCTTCAGATTGCTTCTGAGTTCAGCGCAAGGAAGGCATTCAACGCCTTCCTTGCGCTGAACTCAGAAGCAATCTGAAGCGATCAAAGCTAAGTGCATTTTCGTCGAAACGCGTTTGTGTGTTGTCTTGTGACTCATTTGTCCACGTTTCTCTGGGCGGTTCGCTGACATTTATTTAAGATTTGTTTTTAGATTCCGCCTGCAGTCGTTTCACTTTGCAACTAGATCTAATTTGAATAAAGCCATTTGAACAGCAGAAATAAGCCAGGATGGCAAGATGACATAACTGGTTATGTCAGAGCTAAAAGGGTTGGTCAGAGGGGTATCTAAAGAAAATTCTAACCCCAGCCCCCCCCCCCCCCCCCCACCCCTCTTTCCCAACCTCCCTTTAAAAAAAGTCAATGCTTAGACATCAGTTTGATCACCAGCATGAATATTATTTCATTAATGTAGTATACCAAAGCCACCACACTTCAGGACACTGTACCTGCATGTTTCTTTCGTGCTGACAATTATCAGAGACTTAACCGACCTGTTCCAGGAAGTCACTGTGGCCAAGACCTTGGACGTGGATGCTTTTTGTGCCGAGATCCTCTAAACAATTGTAAATGATATTATTTTTAATAGTGCTTCATTTTAGACTTCCCTCAAAGTGACAGAATATTGACCTTATGATCTACACGAAGAAAAGGTATGTCAGCTTCTTCAAAATTGATGATGGTAGGTTTCCAAAAGTGTTCACATTGAAGACAATTTGGGGATTTGAATAAATGAAATCAAATTTTTTTTCACACTGCTGGCTCTTTTAATTGAGATCTTCAGGGTAGTGCAGACTTTTATTGTTGTTGACATGATGATGGAGTTGTCATGATCAATGTCAACAGAATGCCTGAAGAATCCTGTGGGGACTCCATTGGCTGGGGACACATTCTACGACTTCACATGTTGCCAGTGTGCTTCAGATAACTTGGAGCAGTATTTCAGAGCAAAAATATCATGGTAGGCTGCTTTTTTTTTTCCTTTATTTTTTGTGTGTATCGTGTGTGTGTGTGTGTACATGTGTGTGTGTGTGTGTGTGTGTGTGTGTGTGTGTGTGTGTGTGTGCGCGTTTGTGTGTGTGTGTGTGTGTGTGTGTGTGTGTGTGTGTGTGTGTGTGTGTGATTTGATTTTCCTGTTCTTGAGAAAAAAAGTTGTGATTGGTAATCCATGTGATTGCTTGTCCATATATCCAGTGTGTGTGTTTGTGTGTGTGTGTGTGTGTGTGTGTGTTTGTGAGTTTGTGTGTGTGTGTGTTTGTGAGTTTGTGTGTGTGTGTGTGTGTGTGTGTGTGTGTGTGTGTGCTGCAATGGACTGTCAGTTTTTTATAAATGGAAAGCAATGCCGTGGGCTGTTGCCATGAAGGAATCTTTCAGTTTCAAGTCATAGATTATCTGTTTCTGTTCCGTATTTAATGGCTCTGTTCTAGATCATGTCTGATGCTCATCTATAAGGCACTGTGTGTATTGATGCGCATGCTTACCAGAAAGAGAGGGAGGGAAGGTAGGAGACTTTTATGTTGGAAGAGCATCATTCCTGATGACTATGCCTCTTGATTCCTTGAGGAACATAGGGCTGTGACGACATTCCTCCAACGCACACGATTTTGACAGGTCCTCTTTAGTTGGGCCCACCTCATTCTGGTGGCCTTCACCTCGGCGTCGACACTCCTGCGCCAAGTCTGTTTTGGTCGACCCACTTCTTGTTTTCCTTGTGGATTCCAGTCCAGAGCCTGCCTGGTTGCATTGGATACAGGCTTCCGTAGTGTGTGTGGCCGATCCATCCCATTTCCGTTTCTTTATCTCAGTTTCTATTGGGACTTGTCGTGTCCCACAGTTGTTCATTGGAGATAACTTCTGGCCACCTGATGTTGAGGATGTTTCTGAGACACCTATTGATGAACGTCTGTAGCTTGTTGGTGTTGGTCTTGGTTACCTGCCATGTTTCTGAACCATATAGAAGAACAGACTTCACGTTTGTGTTGAAAATCCAGATCTTGTTGCAGAGTGAGAGGGCTGTTGATCTCCAGATCTGGCACAGGGTGTTGGAGGCATCTTGCTTTGTTGATTCTGCATTTGATGTCTTCATCTGTCCTCCCATCTTTACTGACTACACTGCCCAGGTAAGCAAACTTGTCAACTTCCTTGATGTCTTCTTGGTGAAGACGGACTGAATCTTGCTGTTTGTTGTTCACACTCATGACCTCTGTCCTCCTCATGTTGATTTGGAGCCCAGTCTTCTCAGCTTCTTCTGCAACACGACATAGCTTCTCTTGTGCATCCTGCTGCTTGTGGGAGAGGAGACTGATGTCCGCGAAGTCCAGGTCCTCCAGCTGCTTCGTGAAGGTCCACTGGATACCTGTCCTCCGGCCTGCTGTAGACTGTCTCATGACCCAGTCAATCACCATCAGGAAGATGTTGGCGAAAGTAAACGGCCCTGACGGATGCCAGTTTGTACAGAGCAAGGGTTACGTCAGCTTACCATCATGGATGACTTGGCAGGTGGCATCTTTGTATAGTTGTTGGATGATGGTGATGAACTTGGTGGAAAGCCATAGTGGTACATCAGTTTCCAGATGACGTCTCTGTTGACACTGTCAAAGGCCTTCTGAAGGTCAATGAAAACTGTGTACAGGGGGGTCTGCCTCTCTAGGGACTGCTCGATGATGATCCGCAGTGTCACAATATGGTCCGTACATGATCTATCTTGGGAAGCCTGCCTGTTCTTCCCAAAGTGTCTGGTCAAGGGCGGTCTTCAATCTCTCTAGGATTATTCTTGTCAATACTTTCCCCGGGAGGGACAGCAGCATGATTCCTCTCCAGTTGTTGCAGGATGACAGGTCCCCTTTCTTCGGCGGCTTTACAAGATGGCCTTTCTTCCAGTCTTCTGGCACTCTCTCCTGTTCCCAGATCTTGTGTAGGAGTGGGTGTAGCATCTCAGTCAAAGTCTGGATGTCTGCCTTTAGTGCTTCGGGTGGTATGCCTTCAGGACCCGCTGCCTTGCCTGACTTGAGGGACTTGATGGCTTTGGTGATCTCTGTCTTTGTGGGGGGTTGGTATTGATATCAAGAAGCTCGGTTGGTGATGGGATGTCAGGCGGGGCTGGTGGTGTGGGTCTGTGAGTATTTCTTTGAAGTGCTCAGCCCATCTTGCTCTCTGGTTTTCTTTGCCTGAGATGGCATTTCTGTTCTTGTCCTTGATAGGGCAGCTGGTCTTGCCAGAGAGTGTTCTGGTGATCTGGTATAGTCTCTTCATGTTTCTTTGGCCTGCTGCAGTCTCTGTTTCTTCAGTCAGCTCCTCGATGAGTTTCTCTTGTCTTTTCTTGCACTTTTTTTCATTTGTCCGTTTATCTCCCAGTAGCGTGCTTGTGGTTCTTGCTTCTCTTCTTGATCTTGTGTCTGGTTTTTCTTGTCTCTCGGATGTTTTCTGTCTGCGATCAGTGTCCATGTCTCCGTTGTTAACCATTCTTTATGTTTCCTTGTCTTCTTCCCTAGGACTGTTTTGCATGTTGTCTTCCAGACCTCTCGCAGACTGTGCTATTGCTCTTCTACTGTTTCCTCTGGCAGTAGGGAAAGCGCACTGAACTTGTTCCTAAGCTGTACCTTGAATTCTTCTGCTTTTTTTTTTCTCTTTTAGGCTGTGTGCATCAAACTTGTGCGATGGTCTTCCTGCCTGGTCAGTGTAGGCTTTCAGTTTGGTCTGAGTACTGCCACAACCGGATGGTGATCTGATACTGCGTCCGCTCCGCGCCTCGCCCTGACGTCATGCAGGCTCTGCCTCCACTTTCTGCTGATGGTAATGTGGTCAATCTGGCTCTCGGTCTTGCCGTCTGGGGAAATCCTTGTGGTCTTGTGAATGGTCTTATGGGGAAATAGAGTGCCTCCAATCACCAGGTCATTGAAAGTACAGAACTCTGTGAAGAGGTCGCCATTTTCGTTCTGCTCTCCAACACCGTGTCTACCCATGATGAGTTCTCTGTCTGTGTTGTCCATCCCACTTTTGCAGACCTGCCAACCATTACGCATTTCGCGTAATTTATTATGCCCAAGTGATGAATCTTACGCCCTTACGCATTTAGCCAAAAAATTACGCATTGAAAGTTTTCAAAAAAAAAAAAAAAAAAAACGGATGAAAAAATCGGCTTATGTACAGACACGCACAGCGCCGTGCGTATAACCAGTAATCTTCAAGAAGCGTTTCCGGTCATGCGCAGTTCGTTTCACCATCTTTACCATTCAGCGAAGTTGGCGTCCTTTTGAAGTTTGAAGTTTACGAAAATGTCGAAACGTGGAGCAGAAAGTTCTGGACAAGATGTGAAAAAGAAAAAAACTTGGTCAAAAGTCCCCGAAAAGAATACTCGGAAAAAAATTCCCCTGCATACAACCTTCGGCTAAAGGTGTAAATTGTGCAAGATGTACCACTTGCGAGTCCGACTTCACAATTTCCCATGGTGGATGTGAAGCATCGCCTTGAGTCACGCAAGCACATTCCTCTAACGTGCTGAATTCTTCCAGCATCACACAGTTTTTTTTCCCGACTGTAGACACTTCAAAAGAGGATGAAATGAGGAACAGGGTAATTCGGGCTGAAGCATTGGTGGCCGGATTTTTTGTCGAGTACATCATCACTCTTAGCGCAGCCGACCATGCATCCCAGCTTTTTAAAGAAGTGTTCTTAGATTCGGAGATCGCCAAACAGTTCAAGAGCGGTCGAACAAAGACAAAGACACATTGTGTGAAGACCCTTGCCATGGGGGACTGCAGAATGCACCGTTTGTGTTGGGAACTGATGAAGGGGGGGGGGGGGGCAAATTCTTTCCTGGGGTGATGCGAGACATACAAAATCGCACTGAGCTGATAGCCAACTCCACATGCACAGAGTCAGCAACAGGGGAGAACATTTTTGAGGTTGTTTCTGGCGCACTATCAAGCCTTGGTGTGCTATGGCAGAACTGCCTGTCCTTGGTTTGTGATAATACAAATGTGATGACTGGCAAGAACAAAGGTGTCATTGCATATGTTCGCATATGTGTTTCCAGTGTATTTTACATTTTCATAATTTGTAAAGATTTCTTGTGACACTTAAAAGAAAAGTTGTTTGAAGAAAAGTACAGTTCACATAAAATTGTGCGAACAATTTCATCGCATCGTGTTTGTTTGAAAAAAGTAAGTGTCACGCTTGATTACTCTTAGCTCTTTGAAATTACACATTTCTGCCTCACAGAGCTTCAATTCTTACTCATTGGTCTCTTAGGGGGTTGGCAGGTCTGCTTTTGCATTCAGGTCTCCCATGAGGATCTTCAAGTCTCTCCTTGGTGTTCTGTCCAGGATTGCTTTGATTTGCTCATAGAATTCTTCTTTGACCTCTGTATCTGCCATGTTTGTAGGAGCGTAGCACTGTAGGATTGTGACTTTCCTGCCCTTTGAGTTGAACCTTGCAGTGAGGATCCTTGGTGACACTGATTCCCAGGACAGCAGTGCTCGCGTTGCCACAGGTGTCAACATCAGCGCTGCTCCGTGCATGTGTGGCTGGCCTTCTTCCTGTCCAGAGTGGATGATGGTGTCTCCACTCGTAAGTTTGTCTGTCCTGTTCCTGTCCATCTTGTCTCGCACAGGCCATGTATCTTCAGATTGTATCTATGCATCTCTCTACTGACTTGAGAACTTTTTCCGGTCTCATACAGGGTTCTGATGTTCCAGGTCCCTATCCTGGTCTTGGTTTTGGTCGTCAGAAGAGTAGTCGGCGCACTGGTTTCCCGAAGGCTTTCACCAGCTCGCGTCATGGGCTCTACCAGAGAGGGCTCTTCCTCAACCATGTTGTTTTCAGATATTGTCGTTGCGGTTTCTGTAACAGGCTGGTTTTTACAGGATCGGGTTCTTAGCCCAGTTCAAACCCCCCAACCTGGAGGGCGAGTGAGTGCTATTCGTCTGGTCTCTACCCTTCGACCTGTCCGGCTTGGGTGGCCCTACCAGAGATGAATCTCCCGCCAGCATAGCTCTCAGGGTCATAGAGACACGCAAGCCCCCCAACCACAACTAGGTTGCACTCTCTGAGGAGATCGTTCCTGATGTGTAGGGTATTTTTGCATATCTTAGAACTACATTTGTTTATAGATATAGCGGCAAAGTGAGGCAAGTGCAGGCGGAATTTTGACAAATTCCTAAAATTATTTATAAGGCTCTGTCAAAAATCCAAGACAAAATATGATGTATTTCGACCTCTTAGGTCTTCTTCAGGCAAGATATATAACACTCAGGAAAACAAAAAAGAACAAATAATCACTTTTCTTCACCCACCTCGGTGCAAGAGACCACTTTGCAACAAAAAGATATAGACACAGGGAGGATGAAAAAGAAAGAGTGTACAAAGCTGATGGTTATTACATGTCCAGAAACCATACTGGTTTGTGTGATAAAACAGTTTGTTTTTACATTGTGGGAAATCAGGAATGGGGGGGTGGGGGGATTAAAAGTAGAAGAATGTGGTGGTTGTTTTTGTGCTTTGATTATTCAGAATAAACAACAGTGATTTTGTTTAAAAACAAAACAACTCTTTTTTTTCTCCTGCCAAGCTAGCACATTTACCCTACCCTGTGCTAAAGAAAAAAAATCTTCCAAACTCAAATGCCTGACAGTTTATTTGTTTGTTCATCTCATAGATCCTCTTTATTGTCGTCTTTTTTTTTTCAGGCAAGATGCTGTGATCCTGGCTCTGTACAATTTGCAGCTAGGAGGAGGAGGGAAACGGGGCTATTTTCGATGGAAGGATCAGATCTGTGCCTTCATTGACAAGCATTGGAACTTGATGTTTAGACAGCACAGGTGAGAATATGATCTTTGTGTCTTTGTCGTTATAGTTTTATATAAGATAGCTTTTTTGACTAAATCTTAGTTTTCTGGTTGTAAAATATCATTTTGTTCTTAGTTCAAATGAAAAATGGCGATTTTGCCAGTCACAATTGAGACTCATTTGAAAGGTCACACATGTTCCTGATGACTTTATCCTTTCATTAGTCAGACAGATAGAAGTGAACATGCAGGTCAGTTTTGCTTGCTTGCATGTGTGTGTGTGTGTGTGTGTGTGTGTGTGTGTGCATGCAGATGTGTGTGTGCATGCGCGTGTGTGTGTGTGTGTGTGTGTGTGTGTGTGTTCCAGTGCATTGATTCCTTCATTCTGCAGTGTTGTAATTTATGTTCATTTTGAGTTTGATATGCAAAACATGTTGATTGTGTAGAAGATTTTAAGAAATACTGTTCGGTATAGAACTCTTGTATGCAGTTATGTGGGAGACTTGTGCATTTGAATTTTTGTCAACAGAAAGAAGCGACCCTCGTGGCATGGCACTGTGGCAGGCACTGTGTCAGCCGGCTGCCCTCGCCATTTTGTCTCGGGCACTGCCGAGCTTGGAGAGCCTGGCTGGTGGAAACTGGCTGTCATGAAACCACCTGTATTTTGCGTTGGTAAGTTGGGGGGGGGGGGGGGGGGGGGGGGGGGGGGGGGGGGGGGGGGGGGGGGAGTTTACTCCATCTTATTTTCTCCCTGACGTTTGTTGTCACACTGTTT
The DNA here is from genome assembly GCA_016801955.1 of Conus betulinus. Taxonomy (NCBI): domain Eukaryota; kingdom Metazoa; phylum Mollusca; class Gastropoda; order Neogastropoda; family Conidae; genus Conus; species Conus betulinus. Next base: position 29,623 of record JADBJO010000061.1, read on the forward strand.
GTGTTTGTGTCGGGCATGGTGTGCAGTTAGACCTGCTGGCTGCTAGGCTTTGAGCACACCAGAAGGATATGTATCATTAGAGGTTTGGAGACACTGAGGTTCCCTTCTCATGGCCCCAAAAGTCTGTCGAAACTGGCTCTGGTTTGTAAAAGTTTGGAAATTTGATGTTGTCCTTGGGGGGGGGGGGGGGGGGGGAAGAAGACTGTGGTTATTGCTAATGAATTTTTAGTTTCCATCCTGGATTCAGAGACTTAGAACATGAACTTTTTATTATTTGTAAATACTCGGGAGGTTGGAGCGTACCAGTAATAGCATCATGATGACTGAATACAACTTGTATTGACTGAAACAGACAGCCCTGCTCTGAAGCGTGGTGAGGTTATATACAAGTGTTTATTTCCAAAGTGACTCGCATGGAATGTTTTGTGCATATACAGTCCAGCTGGGTCTCAAATGTTTGTAAAAAAAAACTTTGTAAATTTTGTGGCCTTTTTTTTTTTTTAAAGTACAAAAACTGTTTCAGGCTTCACTTACTCTCTGGCTGCTATATTTTCAGCGTCGTGGCAGTTAAGAAGTCAAGGAGTGACTTTTTTGTGGACCCCCCAGTCAAAACCAAATAATGTATGAGATGTGAATGGGTAAAAAGAGAGTTTTCGAGCTACAGAAACATCCTGAATACAAGAAAAAAAAATGTATCCAAAAAAAAAAAAAAAAAAAAAAACTCACAAAGCAGTACATCAAAGTTCTTTCCAGATTCTGTTATCGTAAATGAGATTTTAAAAAAGAAAAAAAAAACAAACAAAAACAAAAAAAACACCCATAAAGAAGCGACCATAGACTGTTGAACATGAAATCTTAGATTTCTTGACTCATGCTGGCTCTGTACAATTATTGTCATCATTACTTACGTCCTGCATATGCTGGATTAGACCAGGCACCACCGAACACCACCAAAGTCACTCAGCAGCAGTGCAGTATCCTCTCTGGTGAATGGTCTCATGACGACCTAAACATCAGACTTTTTAGGATTTTTAAAAGGTCTCCAGGGCCATTCTTGAGAATTGTATAAGTCTGCTGAGAAAATTTGGGTGTATATGTAACATTAAGACCATAAAGTTTCAAATCCACGATCCAGCCCATTATGTTTATTCCAGTTAGATTTGTCAAGTTTTCTGCCAGCACTTCCAAACTTGATTGATAACAAGAACAAAAATGTAGACTCAAAATGTTCCAAAGGTTATGAAAAAAAAAATTTCCAGGAAGCATTGAGAAGACTGAAGGCATCAAGAATTGTAATGTAGAATGGTTTGAGCAGACTGTAAAACTCAAAATAGTTTGCAAATTTTGGAAAGCAAAAACCTTCAGCTTCAGGGGCATCACCTCCGATTCTTGGGGCCATTGCCCTCTGAAAATTTTCAAGCCATTCCAGTTTAATCAGGGCTCTGTTACCTGCTATTGATTGCTCCTTAAGGACTGCCAATGTTGGGGTAGCTTCAGGAGAAAGGGAGTGGCTGATTATGAGAGAGCTGGAATGAAAGGCATTGGGGGATGATGAGAAGACATGGACAATGAAACAGAGTCCTAAGTTAAAGTAGATCAACCAACAGACGAAACTTCTTTGGAAAAGAAAAGAAGGCCCTGTCATTTTGTCGCGTATCTTTAGATGGGTAAGGCAGTAGATATACTGACAGATGAGCAAGAATGCTGGAGCCAAAATAAAAGAATTTCTAAATGCTTAAGTGACCAGCTTGAGGATTGGACCAAAATTTGAAGACAATACATTTTTGTTTTTGATTAACCCTGCTCAGGCTGTGGTCTGGGAACATCTTGTAAGCAAGAGCTACGGGGTAAAGATGTGAATATCATAGTTGGAACATTTTCTTTCTTCTTTTTTGTTGTTGTTGTTTGTTTCTTTTGAAATGCTAAGATCCCAGGTGCAAAATTCACGATTTCCAGAAGACAAATCAGAGGAACTTTGAAGACCCCACAGAAGATTCCATCGCTGACTTTTACAGGCTGGATGGTTCTCCATCATCTGCCCACTTAGAAAACTTTGTTTAAACAGAAGCAATGACTGTAACGCTTTTTATATCTTATGACTATTTTTTGTTTGTTTCTTTCTTTCCTACATGTGCATTTTCCTTCCTGTTTCTTTCAGATGATGCCAGATGCCCCATTTTTCTTAAAACTAATCCCAGATTAAAAAAAAAAAAAAATCTTTAAGCTTATGTGCTGTCTTCCCAAATTTCTTCAAAAGGCTTTGAGCCAATCCATTTGCAGTCTGTCATGCTCTGCCATTTTCAGTTTTCAAAGCCAGCGTAAATAATCATTTTTAGATGTAAGTATTTCCTGTTTCCCTTCCTTGATTTTGTTGAGGCAACTTCTACTTCTTGTATCACACTATATGCACATCTTCTTCAGCCGTTTTACAACTGTGCCTTAGGTGTGCATCTGTGGGGGCATGTTTGTGCACATGTGTACGAGTCATGGGTTGTGTGTTAAAGGTGAGCAGGAAGGAGGTATAGGTGGATGTTTGATTGTTTCTGTCAGGGTGTGGGATGGGAATGGAAGTAGCATTGTCAGAACGTTGTTACTTTGTTGTTTGTTTACAAATATTTTGGGTGTGTGTGTGTGTGTGTGTGTGTGTGTGTGTGTGTGAATGGAAGTACCAATGTCAGAACAGTGTTACTTTGTTGTTTGTTACTTATATTTTGTACTTTGTGTGTATGTGCGTGTATGTATGTGCGTGTATGTGTGGTGTGTGTGTGTGTGTGTGTGTGTGTGTGTGTGTGTGTGTGTGTGAATTGAAGTACAAATGTCAGAACATTGTTACTTTGTTGTTTGTTACAAATATTTTTGTAGTTTGTGTGTGTGTGTGGAGGGGGGGGGGGGGGGGGGGGGGGAGGGGGGTAAATTATCCAAGCAAATTTGGAATGGGGAGCTTATGAATAATCATCACCATAATTTGAAAGCACCGGAAATGGTCTGTGTTTAATTGTATTTAACATTGTGAGCATGTATGCCGCTGAAAGTGTACATTTTGTATACTAACATTATATTAGTACGTTCGCTCCGTTTTCATATTCTTTGTGTTCATCACCAACAAATGAGTCTCTATTGCAGATCCCCCTGTGAAAGCTCAGCGGCGTTCAAGGCAACTGCCTGATGATGTGGCTGACGAGAGCCCAAGCGCCAAACGTTCAAGGCGATCTAAAAACTTGTTTTCATTGTCGGCTGCTTCTGAGCTGAAAGCTAAGCGGAGCACAATCCTCGTGAGTGGAACTGAAGGGTAGACATACTGTTCAGTTGTGTGTGTCTTCAGGTTAAAGTAAAGGTGTTGTCCAAAAGCTAGTCTGGGATGAGGTTGTATGACATCTCTGGTTGAACCCCTTGCTGAGTTGGAGGCCCTTCTGTATTGTTCAGTCACTCTTGTCTGAAGACTACACACATTGAAGTGAACAATGGAAACATGAAACATCCATTGCCTAATGTATCCATTGCTCCCTTTGATGTACATTAATTCATTTCAGGTTGTGTAAAGCCCAACTGGTCACACGGGGCCATTTCAGGGCTGTCATCTTGTCCAAGTTAATTCTCTACACTTTTGTTTACATGAATGAAATGTATCCAATGTTCACTTTGATATACATAATTACCCATTGCTTACTTGAATGTACAATAGTCTCTGCAACAGATTTTCTTTATAGTAATGCAAGGTTTGTATTGTTTTGACTCGATAATCACGTGTATAATTTGATTGTCAGATTATATGTCCAGTGACAACTTTCTTATTGTGACTATAGTCCACCAATAAGGTGTGACAATAGAGGTGATGCTCACAGTGGTGTCCGTGTATTTGAAAAGTTGTCATGTTTGTGAACCTTCACCAGATCTTTGAGTACCATTTTTGGAGACAACGCAGCGAGAGAGCTGAAACCCAGATGACACTCTGTTGATAGGACATTCGGGATTCAGGTGTCTCACTGGGTCTTATGTGGTTGACATAATTGATATATATTTCATTTTCTTAGTGACTTCAGTTCAGACTTCACTGGTGACTAGATAATTCAACCTTTATTTCACTTTCTAAAAACAAGACAAACAAGTGTCCTAGCTCAGACATTAAATATACAAACTTGTGGAACAGAAAGCTCATCCGAGATGTTGATACTTACATCAAGATGGAAAAGAAAATTGACCAATTGTCACCATTTTATAGTGATCATTCTATGGCATGTTTCTGTGAATAGTTGAATGTGCCCTTATAAACACACACTGATATAATTGTGCTAAACTTCATGTCCAGAAATGTGAACATCATTATATGTCACAGTGAATAGGATGTCTTTCTGATCCTAGCGCAGCTGAAGCTTTTTCTGATCAAATCATGTCAGCAACCAAATCATGTCTGTAACTAAACTGTGTATGCCAGACAAAAGGATTCAAGCCAGAAAAAAAAGATATTCGTGATTGAAAGTTTAAAAAAAATTTGATTAAAGGGAAGAATAACACACATGAATTATTCAAATCTTGTTCCCAAATTAGGCTTGGGCTGTCTTTGACAAGCTCAAAAGTTACTAACAGTCGTTAAATTAAGGAGACCAGACTAGACAAACAGATTTGTCTTTTATTCAGTTTGGATCGTAGAAAAGATGGAAACATGCCAGAGCATTCAATTAACACACAAAATAAAGGTTCATGAATCCAGATGAAATCAGTCCTATAAAGACAGTGGCAAAGTTTGTTATACCCGCACTGTCCAGCCTTCTGACAGAGAAAAAAAGTGCATGTTTCTACATTAACACAGAAATAAAGTCACTTTCATGGGTGTGAAGTGAGGCAGAAGTAAGATTTTTTCAGATTTATGCATTGTTTTTGATCAAATTTTAATCACAAATTTTAATCACGGAGGTAATTTGTTTTGCTTTCCAGCTGTCTCTGTCTGTCTGTGTTTCTGTCTCTCTTTCTCTCTCTGACTCTCTGTCTTTGTTTCATTGTCTCTGTCTGTGTATCTATTTCTCTGCCTGTCTGCCTCTCTCTGTCTTGTCTCTGTCTGTCTGTCTGTCTGACTGACTGACTGTCAGTCTGTCTCTCTCTATTTCTCTCTCTTTCTCTCTCTCTCTCTCATTCTCACTTTGTCTGTTTCTCTGGAACTGTGTCATCCACTATTTTTTTGTCCATTCCCTCTTTTTCTCTGTCTCTTGTATATTGGTTTGCTAACAGTTTTTTTGTTATTCGGTTTTTTGGGGGTTTTTTTTTTTTGACTGATTTCATTCCTTTCCCTTTGTTCTTCAAAATGCATTCCCAGATGACAGAATGTCACCTTGATGATTAATTAAGAGGCATTTGTCAGGATAACCCAGGCAGAAAGCGGCGGACGATGGCAGCCATGGCAGAGTCACTGATCCAGGTTTCGGCCCTCCCAGCAAGGCATGGACACAGTGACAACAGAGCGTGACCTCTCACCACCTTCACATACCCCCTCTACATCAGATGTCCTGACCAGTCCATTTCTGACCCCTACACAGAGTGTGTCGGGGCCTGTGCAGCTGTTCCAGTTCAAGTGGTGAAGCCAGCCAGATCAGACGGCACAGGGGATCCAGCCACGTCTCAGTCAACATTCAGGCTGGTTCAGGTTGTGTTACCGAAACCAGACATGGACACAAGTCGGGAGCAGGTTCCCGCAGAGGGGAGTGAAGCTTCCAGCGATAACTCGGGGGCGGAAGAAGAAGAAGAATCTTTACTGCCAACTGTCAAACAGGAGATCTCTACCGAAGAAAGTTTGCAAGGTGAGAGCTGCTGAATTCAGTTTTTTTTTTCATTGCAAAATTTATTTTAAAGTTTGATACATTCAGCATAAGTGTCCTGTTGTTGTTGTGACTGGTAAATGAAACTTTAGAGAATTTTGAAACATGTAGAAATAGTCTGTCATTCTTAATGTTGATATTTTTTTTGCTTTATCTTCTAGTCACTGTGAAAAAAATGTTCCTTTTTCCATTGATCACTTTACAGTGATGAAATGTGAAGTACTATTGATGGCCAGTGAATTTTGAAAAATCAAAGGCTCATCAAATATGAAATTGCAGATGTAGGTCCCTAATGCTGTAGATTTGTATCCCAAGTCTTAGAATTGCACATTTTCCATGCTCAAAGTTGCAGTTAAAAGGCATTGAAAGCTCAAAAACCATGGATTCCAATTTGATTTTGTTAAAAATTCAATAAAGTCACATTTTGAAAACGACTTCAGAACTATAGTCAAAAACATGGATCTTGCCCTGCTTCTTCCATGACCAGTTTTATTTCCAGCGAAGGGTTTTGTTCTTTCTTTAGTCCTTTTTGTGAGGAACAATAGTCCCAGGCTCATATGTGAGGACCCTTTATGTTTAGCGCGTGTGTGTGTGTGTGTGTGTGTGTGTGTGTGTGTGTGTGTGTTGTGTTGTTGTGTGTGTGTGTGTGTGTGTGTGTGTGTTGTAAAGGATAGGATGACAGTAGTGCTGTGTCATGCTGAAGAAGAAACCTCTTTGCAAGGAATGTTGGTGATTGATGTTTGGTTTTCTGCATTGTAAAACCACATTTCACAGATCCATGATAATGGTAGTTCAGACCAATGAAATGAAAACCTAGTCGTTTCCAGTCTTTGCCTGCATTTATCTTGAAATCAAAAGCAGAAGTAGCCTCCTTTTAACTTCTTGCAAGCAAGGATGTTTGCAAAATTGGAATTCAAAACAAAAAATGTGGAGGTGCTTCAGAAAAAAAAAAAAAGAAGAAAAAGAAAAAAAAAAAAAAATCAGCAGCCATGGTTTCTCAAAAAAAAAAAAAAAAAAATCAACAATTCAGATTTTGTGGGAAAATTAGACCAGACAGCGTGTGTCTTCAACCCTGTGGTGGTCACGTTTCATTTGTAAGCTGAAACGATGTACAAACACCTCTTTCATTTTTGCAGGCAGTCTTTTGTCAAACACAGATGACAGTGACGAGGACTGCCCAGATCTGTTCAATGTCAACATGTCATCACTGACCCTTGGAACGACCCTTGAACCCTGCCATTCCCCGACATGGTGGACCTCGTGTTGTCCATGCCAGGTGCTGGGGCTTGCTTTGTGTGATTGTCAGTCCATGACAGAAACACCGAAAAAGAAAGGAACTTATCTTGCAATTAATATTACAGAAAACTTTAAAGATTAAAACTTTAAAGAAAATGATACTGTGCATGCGAAAAGATGCAAGCATACACACAAATAAAGATATACACATACTCATTGAATTGTTTTCATTGTCATCGTCGTCTTCTTCTACTGTTTATAATTTACAAATTTAAGAATATTTTCATCATCCCCATCTTCTATGTACAAAAAATAAATTTAAGAGCTGTGGACAGTACTAGGATGAAAAAGTAGATGTGGATGGCTTGAGGGTTAATGGTGCAAACTAAGAAAAGTTGTTATATGACTATATCTTAAGTGTTCAAAGATGTTTTGTGATGTATGAATACCTAAAAGTAACCCTTATAACCAATGTAAAGTTTGTTTTATATCCTCACAGCAAAGGCTTCTAGGGACAAGTTGTTCTTTTATGGTAGTCTTGCATGCTATGGGTTATAACTTCATGGTGGAGTTATTCAGTGTTGTTTTTCGATGGTGGTGGTTGTTTATGTCGTTATCCTTCATTGTAGTTCCTGGTGTTCCTTTTGTCTTCCCCTGGGGTGGCTTAGAACCAGTCATCATTATGAGTTGACGTGCTGCAGGTACTGACCAAGTAGGGGCCCCCAGTCGGTCCAGCCCTGTCCCGAGAAGACGTGCTCCAGACGGTGAACTCTGCCTGCCTCCAGGGAGAACAGACCGTCCCCCCGCCAGCCGAGTGTGGCAAAACATCCTCCACAGACTTGCAGACTGGAAGATTCAGCCATAGACTCTGAAGGCCCCAGTGAAGGGGAAGAGGGGCTCCAAGGAAGAAGTGAGGGAGAGGAGGAGGAGGAGGAGGTGGAAGAGGAGGAGGAGGAGAGAGACAGGGAGCAAGATGCCTCGGTGACAGTGTTGAGTGACCCGGCACAGACCCAGAGACGCTGGAAGAGAAAAGCTAGAGGAGAGGAGGGCTCAAAGGCTCCAGAACCAGAGGAGGACCCGTACACCAGGTAGGTGTGGTATGGCGCTCGTTCTTAATGCCTATTTCAATAGTTGGTGAAGCAGAATCACCTGATATTCACCGTAGTGTGAAGAATGTCCATATAAGAACAAAAAGATTGTAAAGAATTTTGTCTATAGGCTTTGAAGAATACTTGTTGAAAGAATGGGGGTCAGAGGGAAAGGGGGTGGGATGGGGGAAACATTTGTGTCTTCAGTTTGAATCGGCATGCACATTGTCTGGTGTCTTTACATATTGGTGTATGGCATAGTGGGTTACGGACTCCACCTTCAAGTTCTTCTTAGTAGTGAGTGCTTCGATAGTGCAACATCTCAGCAGTAGATGGAGCTGTTTGCACTTTATAAAGTAATACAGGTAAAACATAAAAACATATTTTCAGGCGCAAACACTTTCACAAATACCTGATCAAATCAGCTGCATCTCTCTCCTCAGGAACTATAGCACGCAGTAGTAAGTGTTGTAATTAAAATCGTTATCACCATGGCACCCATTATCGTCAGCTGTACCAAGGTCATACCTATTCAGAGCAAACATACCTGTATCATGAAGATGTAGTCATGGTCAGACAACGCCCAGACCTCCCAGCCAGTGTTTGCTGAGGCGTGCCCAAATGCAACAACTTCAGCACAGAAATGAATCTCCTCCCAATGAAAAAAAAACATCCAGGGGGGGGGGGGGGGGGGGAGTGTGTGGAGCAGCCAAGCACATCCCAGATGAATACAACTGCACCAGCTGCTTTTCATCACCTTTAAGGTGTTGAGGGATTGAGAGTACAGAGCAGGTCTGGTGGAGGCGCTGGCATATTTCAACATACCTTGTGACACAGAGCCAGTCTGGCTGGGAGAAACGGTTGAAACTGGCAGACAGAGAGGGTAACTTGGGACCTGAAGGTTTAACTGAATATCGCAATTCTCAGTGGTCTGTCATGTTGCACCGACCAATTCTCACACAAGCTGCAAGGTTCAAATATTGAACATTGAGTGCAGGAGCCGCCAGTACCACAAGTGTCAGTTGCAGGGCACCACTATGGACACGAAGAGCAGACACCTGACGCAACATCAGAAGCAAAAGGCTCGGGAGGATGAGGAAAGAGAGATGGTGGAGCCAAATGCCAGAGGCCATAATAGAGCACATCTTGTGACACTTTCAGATGAAATTCTCTCTTGAAAAGAAAGAGAGACAGAAGTCTCCAAATCCAAAGTGAAAGCAATCTTAAAAGGACTGCTAAGAGGATCCATAAGCAAGCACTGAAAAAAATATGTCCAGACAGCGAAGAACACAGAAGGGTCTCAGTTAACCTATCAGGTGATAGAGACAACATAATTCGGTCCTTGCTTTCCCAGTTTTGTTCATGTGTGTGTGTGTGTGTGTGTGTGTGTGTGTGTGTGTGTGTGGTTGTTGTTGTTGTTTTGGTTTGATTTATTGTTGTTATTGTTTTGAAGATCCTGATAATATGTCTATGGTCCATGCCAAGAAGGGACAAAGCGTCTGTTAGAACAGGCAAACGTAAGAAAAAGAGGCGTAACATGATGACACTTCTTTGCCCTGAGAACCAGTGTGGAATTTGACTTGTGAGCACACTATAGTGTAGACAAAGTACGCCCTGGGCAGCCAGAGAGGAGCGCACTGCAGTAGTGCAGGACAAAAGGCATTAAGGTCCTAGTGGCTTGTACAGATAGGTGGCGATAAATGGAACTTATTCTGCAAACTTCTGCACAGGCTGATTAGTACACACTAAGATAACCCAATTCTTCTTTTAGAAAATTCCATGTCATGACAAATTAATGGGGACAATGGGATTTTGCTGAACTAGTGGCATATGAAGTCAGAGAGAGTTCTGGCGTCGTATACTCTACTTCGGCCTGTCGCCCAAGCAAGATAAGTCTTGTGCTCTGTCTCGCCTATACTTTGCCTTTGTGTAAAGATTGCTGTGTTTGCACTCTGTACTCATTTATCTGTGGCTTCCGCTTATATCTTGACGTGTGAGGTTATCGGATGGGCTAGCATTCTAACCTTATATTCGCTGAATTTTCTCGCGATCGTGGTGCTCCCGGTTCTTGTCTATTTGCGTAACCGGTTCGAGGTTGATCGGCATTTTCCATCGCCACGTCCCTCGCGTTTTCTCGGCCCTCCCTTTGTCCATCGGCCTTGCATTCTCACTCGCCTTTACGGCCTTTTGCCCCTAAATTCCGATTTCTAATCTCGCCGTTACTTGTATCACGATTCCACTATCTCATCTGCGACGATCGCGGGTCGGTTTCGTCGCCATCTTGTTTTGCGCCAGTCTCCATTCCTTGTCGCACCAGCTTTCTAGCCCACGCAATTACACGTGGTTTGTCGTTCGGAAATTGCTTCCTACATTTGTTTACACCCCTCCCATTCATTGCCACATTTTTCGATCGGCGTCGTGTGCGTGGCGATCGCATCGCCCTTCGGCATTGCTGTTACACGTGGCGTTACTCAGCACTTTTGGTTCACGCCACTGTCGTTGCCCACGCACGGTTTCGTTCATCGCTACTGCGTTTCTGTCACTGTGCGAGCTTGTTTACTTTTATATTTCCATTGTGTTATATTGCTATGTGTGTGCGCACGGTCGATCGACCTGTATACCCTCCTCGATCGACCGTCGTGTTACGATCGTGTGCTCCGGTTTTCACAACCTCCCGCGCGACGATCGTGAGCCGGTCTCGTCGCCATCTTGTTTTTGCGCCGGCTCCCTCTCTTGTGCACCAACTTCTCTACCCTCTAACCCTCGGTATTTTACGTGTGGTTTTTTTTCGCCCTGAATTTGCTTCCTCAATTGGTTTGCACCCCTTTCTTTCAGTTGTCACAATTCTCGCTCGCCTTCGTGTCCTTAACGATCGCGATCGACCGGCGTCATTGTATTTACACGTGGCGTTACTCAGCACTTTGGGCCCACGCCACGGTCGCTTCTCACGCACTGTTTCGCTCATTTCTGCTGCGCTTTGTGTCCCTGTACGGACTTGTTTACCTGTATATTCCATTGTGTGCGTTGTTTACATTTTTTTTTATTGTGTGCGCACGATCGATCGTCGACTTGGTTATCCTCCTCGATCGACCGTCGTGTCTCCCCGTTTACGATCGTGTGCTCCGTTTTCGCTCGGCGCCATCGCCCAATATGGTGAAGGACTCGGCTGGGTCGAGCAATAACTCTGACGTTCAGAGTTCGCTCACATTCCCGGAGGACCCACGAGTTGGTTCCAACCCCGAGCGAACCGTCCTCTCCTTGGGAGAACGCCGCCGCGGTAGACGGAGACGTCCCCCCCCGCGGGGGACGCGGGAGTCTCCCTCCCTCCTCTACCCGACCGACGGACGCACGACCGTTGCGTTCGAAAGCTAGAAGGCAACCGGCTGCGATTTCTAAGTGCCTTTCGTTCAACCTGCCCAGGAAATCTAAGGGCAAGGCCCCCCTTAAGGGACCCCGTCTAGCCAAGAAAGAAATCCGAGCGGGATTCCGCTTCTCCCCCAGCCACCCTGCCTTCTAGCTTTCCTGCGCATAGTCAGACATCCACTTACTATGCCGAGTCACGCGACCCCCCGGCCCCCCCCGGGGACCTTTGCCGGGCCGCGGACAGGCACGGGTGACGGCCTTGGGCTGGAACCCCCACCCGTCACTCGCACTTATGGGACGCGCGGGTCCACTTCTTCCCCCCATCCGGACTCGCCGTCTCACGACGCTCTCCCCCACCGTGCACAGGTGCAGCCAACACCCCTGCACGAGGAGCGTCCAGTCCAGTTATCTCGGACGTTTTATGGCCACGTCTTGGCACGACCATGCACATGTCCATAACTCTGGGCGTATGGGAACACCGAGTGCATCCACCGGTTGTGAACATACACAAGACGGCCGACCAACCCCGCTCGCCCGTCGCAGGTTCCCCTAGGGGTTCAGGACGTTCGGGGTCCGACCTACTCGGCCCCCATTTGGGCAACGTCCTCGGTCCCGTTCCTCCGGGGGGAGGATCTACCAGCGGGACCACGGGTAACCTGTCCCATTCCACTGGGACCCGGCACGCTCCCGGGGGGAAACCACATACCAGGGTCGATTACTATTCCCCCCCTGCTGCCCAAGTTTACCCCGGTCCCCGGCGAGTCCCTGCACAGTACTCTGGGCCGCCACAGCCCGCTTATCTCCCCGGGGACCAGTGGCTCTATGCCCCCGAGAGGGACCAGTGGCTCAATACACACACCCAACCTGAACAACAATTTGGTCGATTGTGGCACCCAACCTCGCGACTTGGGTCGACCTGGGTCTCCCACCTCGGGCGCTGTCCGATCGGCAGTCCTCTCCACCCCAGCCCGTCTGCCGAGCATAGAGCCACGAGGGTCCCGCCATCCCCCCTCCCCCCGCCACCACCCTACCAGGGCGGGACCCTCGCGCACCCGCGCAGTTGCCCCCTGAGGAAGACCTCCCTTCCCAGGAACTTGACTCCCCACAGCCTGAGAGGACGACGACGATGAGGACTTCTTCTCATCCCTTTATGACATCCACACCATTGAACGTTTTCGACCGGACTTCGTGTCGAGGGACGCCCCTCCCTCTGCCGATCTTGGCCTTCCCTGAGATCGTTGGGCTGCCCCCAGCCCAATACTCCAGACTCAGAATTGTCGCACCTCAGTCACTCACTTCGCTGTGGGAGAGTCCGGCAAAACGCGCCAGGGGTGCAGACGCCGTCCCCCCACGCCGGGTCAAGACCTGCCCCCGGCACCCAATGCGGCCCCCCTTCGGCGCCCTACTTGGGACCCACAGGAAGCACCCAGTTGCCTCCCTCTTTTGCCGACAATCCGGTTACCAGGGAGTGCCATCTCCCAATCAGATTGTCGCCTGATACCCAACCGGCCCCCCCCTACTTCGGCCACCATCCCCTTTAAGCGCTAAAGGACTGGGACCGAGTAGCCCGGATGGGCATCTTACACACCACTGCAGGGCATGCCTACCTTAGCATGCTCTTGCAGAGGGCGGAGGTACTCTGGCCTGGGGATGACGGCGCCGTCCCAGTGCCTTCGGATACAAACTCCGAACCACACCAGGACGAACCTCGCTTATTCAGCGACCCCTTTATGCGACACCTAGTTAACAGGATATCGCATCACTTGGCGGCTGCGGCGGACAGCGCAGCAACAAGCCATTTTAATTGTCTGCTAGTGGGCTAGAGACGCGGTGCTTGCACGCTCCTCACTCTCCCCGGCACTCAGGGCATCCCTACGATGTGTCCCGGGCCAGGATCACTCTCTCTTTGGCGACTCCACCTCGGCGCTGTCTCTCTCGCTCGAGGAACGCAAGCAGGCGGCGTCCTTTGCCCCCCCCCCGGCCTCAGCCACGCCTTTCCAGGCCCCCCAAGCGGCCACTTAACTCACAGAGGCCTAAACCTAAACCTCGCCAAAATTTTTGGTTTGGCCAGCAAGCACGGCCCCGCCGGTGACTGGAGGACACTCCCGTAGTGCGCATGGAGCTGGCCCAACCTGCCCAGCAAGGCACCGCCCACTCTTCCCCTTCCCCCCCCCCATCTGGACCATCGGCTCCCCTGGCGGGCAACCTCTCCCGGCCGCCTGCCAGTGGCGACGTATGGGCCTCAGCCCCTGGGTAGTGTCGTTTCTTCAGGACGGTTTTCGCCTACCGTGGGCTCACCGTCGTCCTCCCCTCATGCTCTCTCCTCCTCCCCCCCCAGCCCACCCCCCCCACCTGCCCAGGCGACGCCCTTCGCCTGGAAGTCCTCGAACTCCTCAGAAAGGGGCCATCACCGAAGTTTTCCAGCCCACCCCCGGGTTTTACTCCCACCTGTTCGTGATCCCCAAACCTTCGGTGGGATGGAGGCCCATCCTTGACCTTTTTCTCCCCTCAACAAGTTCCTCAGACATACCTAGTTCAAGATGGACACGCCCTCCCAGATCAGAGACTCCATCCATCACGTAGATTGGGCTACCTCCATAGATCTGAAAGATGCGTACTTCCAGATCCTTATTCACCCGGCGCACAGACGTTACCTCCGGTTTGTCTGGCAAGCTCGAGTGTTCCAGTTCAAAGCTCTCCCCTTTGGCCTCTCCCTGGCACCCTTCCTCTTCACGAAGGCGTTCCGATCTCTCTCCCAACACAGTCCCTCGAACTATACACAGACGCCTCCAACTCGGGCTGGGGGGCCCACTTGGGGGACAGTCATGCCTCGGGGATGTGGGACGCACAGATGGCTCGCCTCCACATCAACATATTAGAATTGGAAGCGGTCAGGCTGGCCCTCCTCCACTTCCAACATCTATCTCTCACCGACTGGTTCTCCTCCTCACGGACACACGTCGGTAGCCCATTACATCAACAAGGGGGGGGGGGGGGGGCTCACTCCATCTCCATCCTCTCTCTACGGACAGAGGCCCTCCTTCGCTGGTGCCACGCACGGGGAGCCACCCTCCGTGCGAGACACATAGCGGGGGGACACGCAACATCCTGGCAGACACTCTCAGCCGGTCAGGGACCCTTCTGCACACAGAGTGGACCCTGAACAAGCTGACACTAACCACCGTCTGGGAACACTGGTTCAAGCCCATGGTCGACCTATTTGCGACCCGGTACAACCATCGACTCCCCCCATGTATGTCTCTCCACTCCCGGACCCCCCGAGCGTACGCGGTCGATGCGCTCTCCCTCCCCTGGACGGGACTCCTCGCCTACGCCTTTCCCCCCCTTCCCCATACTTCACAAAGTGATCAGGAAGGCCAGGCTGGAGAGACCCAAACTCATCCTCATAACCCCGTGGTGGCCGACTCAGTTGTGGTTCCCGGACCTCAGGTCCCTCACTCACGTTCCCCCTCTCCAGCTAGCCCCTTGGTGGGACTTACTCAGAGACAACCTCGCTCGGGCCTCCCTCACTCCAATCCCCAGATGCTTCGCCTACACGCTTGGCTTCTATGCCAGCCAAATTGCGACCACCGCGATGAGAGAGATGGGTCACCGTGGTGCACGGCTAACTCGGTCCCCCTACTCCTCCCCTCCAACATCCACATAGGCAAGTTCCTATCCCACCAGATAGGCAATTTCCTATCCCACCTTTCATCCTCTCGAAAGCTCTCTGCTAGTTCCATTCGGGGCTACAGATCGGCCGTAGGCCACCATCTGACAGCTGGGCGGCCCATCATTCGACAATAACTTTCTCCTTAGAGAACTATCGGGGGGGGGGGGGGGTGGCCCTACGGGAAGCTCAGTCCCCTAGGCGCGCTCCCATGTGGACCTCTTTCTGGTTCTTGACTCCCTCAGAAACCCCCCTTTCGAGCCCCTCCGTGCTATTCCCTTTGTCATTCTCCCCTTCAAGACCACCTTCCTTCTCTCCCTGGCCTCAGCCAGGAGGCGAAGTGGGATTCAGGTCCTCAGTTGTGACCCTCGGGACATCGCCTTTCTCAGAGACGGATCGGTCTCGCTTAAGTTCCTGCCTGAGTTCTTAGCGAAGAACCAGGAACCGGGCACGACCTCTCCTTCCCTGGTTATCCGCTCCCTAGCGGATATCTTAGGCAGCGAAGGCAGCGGGGACATGGACCTATGACCCTCTAGGTGCCTCAGATACTACTGGAGCGCGTTCCCACCCCAGGCGTTCCTCTCAGAGAAGCCTCCTTATTTCCATCAACCCCAACAACAGAAAAACATCTCGGCGGGCTCGATTTCTAGGTGGCTATTCTATACTATCAAATCTGCCTATGCCCAGGCCCACAAAGACCTCCCAGCCCTTTCCCCTCGAGCCCACGAGGTCAGAGCGTTGGCCATGTCCACAGCGTTCCAGCACTTCTGTCCCCGTGTGCCATCTCCTGGAGGCAGCCTACTGGCGTTCGGAGAACCCTTTCATAAACTTTTATCTAAGGGACATCCGCATGACCAGGGCTGATGGTTCTAAGGGGTTTTTCATTTTTGTGGCGGCCAATGCAGCCATAACAGTTAACCCAGGAACCATTAGGGCGCTCGGCCCTCCTCCTATTCCTTTAAATTCTGCTATGGTCTGACATGGTATAGTATACGACGCCAAAATGGGGAGTTTGTATTATACTCCCTGTTTGGCTAAGTATACTTACCATGTCAGACTCTAATGCCCGCCCTACCTTCCCCGCTAGCGCCAAGGTTCCCTGGGGTTGCCTTGCGCGCAGGCCTCGTTGAATGACGGACAGTACACGATCTTCGGCATCTTCCGTAATCGGAAGTAGGGTGGGCGTCACGTGACTATCTTATGCCTGCATTTGCCACAAAACGTATACTTAGCCAAACAGGGAGTATAATACAAACTCCCCATTTCACAAAAATGGGAGACTGTGTGTGTAAAGGCAATTGCACCTGTTCAGTAATGTGCGTGTGAGTGCGTTTGTGTTTGTCTGCATGTGTGTGTGTGTGTGTGTGTGTGTGTATGTATGTGTGTGTGTGTGTGTGTGTGTGTGTGTGTGTGTGTGTGTGTGTGTGTGTGTGCGTGCGTGTGTGTGTGTGTCATGATGTAGCTGTGAATTTCATGATGTGTGTCAATGTGCTTTCCCTACTTCCTGTACTTCCCCGGGTCACCCATTACCCAGAGACACAGTAAAAGTATTGTATCTCTTGAACTATTCAAAATTGTTCTAATGTATATTTGTGAGCAACCCTGTTATCTGTCAACCAGTTTTGCTTTATGTGGCCCTTTGCGGTCGGCTGGGCTGTGGGCAACATTGTCTTATCTTATTTCAGCGTGTTGGTTTTTAATCCTAGGATTGGATCTTTTAATCTGTTTTTAATGGGTTGGGTGAGGTTTTTTGCTTTTAATCTTTTTTTAACATATATACATGGTAGTTTGGAACGTGGTGACAGTCCTGAGATGAACCTTTGCTGTTGACGGGACTATAATTTTAATCTTAATCTTAATCTTGCTTTATGTTCAAAAAGGAAAGGTATCATTATAGCGTTATTTGAACAATAGACTTCTGGTAATACGGCTTGTGGAGGACCTATAAAGAGCAGTAAAGAGCAGAGCGTTGAGTATGGGTCATGGATGACTTGCATCATATGATGAGGGATAAACTCCATAAAATCACACTGTAAATGCATGTAAACTATATACTGTGTGAGTGACCCGTATCATAGGAGATGTGTGTCAAAAAACAATGTCCAATCAGGGTTAAATGTAAGAAAACTATTTGCTTTATTTTCTGGCACATAGGCTGGTTCGCAGCATACACGATCACAGTTCTGTCAGTTGCATGTGCATCAGGAGACAAAAAGTAGTGTCAGAAGTGATATTTCACATTTTACATTTTTGTTTTTTTGTGTATGGCACTTGAATGTGCTTTCTTGTGTATCATAGTTATTTTTCTTCCACTTTTTTGTTTAATTTGACAAAAAGGATAGGTTTGTATCAAATCATTACAGAGAGCCCTTCTACCCCCTCCCATCCCCCCACTTTACCCCATTCATTAATACTGATGTAGTTGTCTTGCATGTATTCTGACACTCATGAAGAGTTCAATAGCAAACAATGAAGTACTTTGATGCCAGTGGCTAACAGCATCCTACTCATTGTATTTGTTAGGAATGGGCAGTGCTGAACTCTAAAATGATTTAGCAGCAAGCCAGGGTCACCTTTGGTGTGTGGCCTCATGATGACCTGATACAGAGAAAAAGCTCTCTTTGAGGGCGTGGAGTACAGACAACTTCCATCCCCGATCCCCAGGTTTCTTCCCCCACCCCATCACTTTTTTGTGTGTGTTTAATCTTCAGCTGCAGCGGGAAAATGGCCTCCCAGTTTTTGACATTGGGGCTGTCATGACAAGACTGGCGGAGAAATATGGTGACGTCAAGCCTCAGATGAAGGTAAGATGAAGTGTCTGTGTCTGGGAAGGAAGTGTGTCATAACTATAATGGAAGGAAAAAAAAAAAAGGTGTAGGTAAATCTCCATACAGCAAAGTTGCAGAGCCGGTCTGCATGCATGTGCCCATTGTTATGCATGCATGTGTTGTGGTTGGACCAGGCACGTCCCTGTGCATGTATATGTATGAGTATATGCTTATACTATATATTATAATAGGCATGTGCTGGATAACAATACCATCGTTTTCATGTGCCTGTGTATCCCTAAGCCTGTGTGTACATGTGCCTGGATGATGTCTTTGAAGACGTGGTTGATCTTCCTGAACTCTTGACTTCAGGGAACAAATCCATGATTTCTAAATTTTGTGTTAAAATGTGGGATTTAGGGGGTCGTTTTTGACTAAGGTTGATAAAGGTTTGCAGAAGAAAGCCCAAATGACAAGTGGATGTTGGCAATTTTGTGTATGCAAAATGCATTTTATTCATAAACTCTTCTTCATTTCTCTGCTGAAAGGTATGGAGGTTAGAAATGCTTTCACTCAAAAGCCAAACTACCCTCTGTTCACTCCACTCCACTCCCAGGTTCCCCTTGTTCTGGAAGTTTTACTCCAGAAGA
This sequence comes from Conus betulinus, assembly GCA_016801955.1. Taxonomy (NCBI): domain Eukaryota; kingdom Metazoa; phylum Mollusca; class Gastropoda; order Neogastropoda; family Conidae; genus Conus; species Conus betulinus. The sequence continues at coordinate 48,205 of JADBJO010000061.1, forward strand.
ATTTTTTTTTTTAACTAGGCTGCCAGTCATCATTAAATCTGACATGGCCATTTTGAAGACATCATCAACATTGGTCAAAGGTGCCAGTAAGTCATCATTAAATCTGACATGGCCATTTTGAAGACATCATGAATGTCGGTCAAAGGTGCGTGTGGGCATGGCCTGGAACCTGAATTCAGACAGAGCTCAGTGTTGCACGTCCTAAAACAGTGAGTTCAATCATACTTCCTGTCGACGAATGTACAGATTATTCGGACCTCAACCAGTCGCTGTGGCGAAGTGGTTAGCGTCGCGGACTCCCGGCTGGGAGGTCGTGGGTTCGAATCCCATCAGAAGTCATGTGGGTTTTTTCTGCCCTGACCGGCTCCTACCCAGAGTTGAGTTTGCTGCGGGCTCAGTTGGGAAGACTGGGACCACACAGTCGAGTTTCATCATCCACTTAATGGATGCGTTTCTGAGAGTGTTGCTCAAATTTCCTGACCAACACTGCAGGTGCCTGTATCTCTCGGGCCTGGTTGACGCCGGGATATATTATGAAAGGAAGCGTAGAGTACAGCCCTGTCATGTAGTCTCAGACCGAAATGGAAATCCGTAGCATCATCTTAATCATCCTCATTCTCATCGATCATCATAAAAAAAAAAAAAAAATGTCTCAAAATTATGCGGCTCTTCATGCAGTGCTCTCATGGTGACCTCAGTTTCGATGCCCTATCCACGTCTGTGGCCTTAGTTTGGTTCCGTCAGGGTCACCGGTATCGGCGAGTCCATGGGGGCTGTCGTCGTTGGACGGACGTAGTGGTGTCCTCCAGAGGGAGAGCTCACTCGCGCCGCTCCGCGACTAAGCATTATTGTCGTCAGTAGGGGGCTTAGTAGGTGGTGTCCTGCGTATGTTAGATCACGAACAGGCGCCACTGAACACCACTGAAGAGACTCGGCGGCAGTGCAGTGTCTCCTCCGGTGGGTTGCCTCTTGACGACTCGACATTGACCGCTCCCTGTGGATTGTCGGTGTCGGGGCTGCGGCGGGGTCGACCGGGCTGTGGCTGTGGACGGGGTGGGTGTCGGAATGAGCGGTGTGGGTGCACTGCCTCTGAGGTGGCGCAGAGGTTGGACAAAAAAAAAAAAAAAAAAAAAAGATTATTCGGACCTCATGGGTAAAGAAAAAGGGGGTTAAGGGGGTCATGTAAGCACAGTGAAGTGTGCCCAAGTGGAAACAAGGGCAAGGAGAAAGATGACTCTAAACACAAAGTATAGCATCACTTGTGACATCAGGCAGGTTTAGAAAAAATTTTAAATGCTGCAATCTGCTTCATGATCTTTTCATTGATAATGGGTATTATGTTGAGACACTTAATAATCAGCTGGCCAAAGAAACTTTTGTGCTCATTTTGCATTGCATATATACGTTCATTCTCTGGGAGAAAAAAATTGGTCATGTTTATATTTCTTTATTGAAATTCCAGGGCATGATTTTCAGCATTAACCTTTGCCAGATGACGTTTTTGACTACACAGACACGATCGTGCAGCTCGCCCAAGTTCCACACATTCTGTAGAGGCTTTTCCTATTGCATATCCCTATTCAGACCGTGTGGGCCTTGTAAGACCTATACCGATAATGGGCAGTTCAACAACTTATTCCTCACCTGATGGTATGGGTCATGTGCTAACTATTAAAATCTATAGGCCCTGGGGGAACCATGACTAATTACGCTGATAATTGATCGTGCCCATACATGAAATTTCTGTGACCAATGGCTGCTATTAAGATCGTTGAGGAACTCCTAAGATTTCGTGAGTATAGCTCTATCCATTCATAAGATATGATGTTTTTATTGAGTCACTGGGTCATGGAAGACCCAGGAAGCACAGTAAAGGTTAAGAGGTGCTATACTGCCGATTTTAAATAAAGGTTCTTTGTGTGAAGATGTGGGCGATCTGCCTGAGGGGTATGCTTGGAGGAGGAGCTGATAACTGTTGATTAGTACAACTGTTGATTAGTACAGGCACATTGTCTCACTGCTGCTTCATACCACTAGTCCTAAAGCATTGTCAGGTAAAGCAACCTGCATATCCCCATGCACAATTAACAAACAAAAAACCCCAGACTTTTTAGGCAAAATGGCATCTACCACCTGAATCTGTATTGGAAGAATTCTGTGCATTTGGGAAGCAAAAAGCTTTATTTGTCAACTACACTGAAAGCATGATGATGACCACTGTGAAAAAAGAAAGTTTTAATCCTTGGGATGTTCATTTTCTTCTGGCAGACTGGTGCCAGAACTATTACGAAAAAGCTAGAACCCACAAGGAGAATATTTTTCAATGTTTGGCAAATCAAAGCAAGTATTACTTATGATTTGCTGATGTCATTGAATCACCGTAGCTTTAGAAACCCACTGGATAGCCAGCCCATCATCTCAGTGATCAGTAACCAATGAAAACGCACAATGTCCCAAAGTTTGCTGCTTGATTTGTCTTCCTCCTTTTCCACTTATTCATCACAATGGCAGATAGAAGATGACCTCCTATAAGAATACTTGCTCATTCCAAAATTTCTATGTAATTCTGTTAATTATGAAAAAAATATATATGAAGGGTTGTTTTTTTCGCTCGGTTCATTATTGACTATACTAGTGAGATCAGCCATTAAAAAATCAGTGGAACATAGGTGGATCAGGTGCACTGCTTGTGAGCTAGATTTTAAAATTATGGTGACTCAGTGATGTGTGTGTCACCCTGCTTTGTGACTAATCAGCATGAACAACTGTAGTAGAATTGCAAGTCTGCCACCAAGAAAACTTGTAAAAATTAACGCATCCACTTTATTGTATCATACTTATTATAATGTTGTACTGTCTGAATACATATGTCTCATAGATTTGGCTAAACTGGTGACCTGCACTTGAATTGCTTCAGGTATTTGAAGACGGCAAAGAATGGTCCTGACAGAGAGCTGTTTGTGCAGAAACAATTCCCATATTGTACATGGAAATGATCAACATGTTTGTTCCTTTTCCTCCCAACTTTTTGTCATATTCTTTACAAATGTGTTTGCTGTTCTTTTATCTGCTGACCAAGAAAAGAACAATGTTTGAGGTAACCCAAGATTTGATATTTGTTGTGCAGGAGGAGGACAAGGCGGAGGGGACAGGCAGCAATCATCCCCACCAGTTTTAACTCCAGAACTCTGGATAGGTTCATGGTGGGTACAGAACAAGGTCATCTACATTTGTCAGTTGTTTGAGCCTGTTCAAGATAAACGTTCAGTTACTTTTTTAATTATTAATGTAGATACGGAAGTAAGATTAAACATAGGAGGGAGTGGGAGGAGGTGGAATTTATACCCAGAAGAATTGTCATCCTCTTAAAAGAATTTGCATTTTTGTTTTAAATTAATATGCAAAGCAATCTGGCAATCACTGAAATCAAGACAACTTCAAGTCAGCTAGATATAAGGTTTTATCATGTTGGCTGAATGGACAAATGCGTTCTGGCACAGAAAAGAAATAAGCTGTAATAGAAAGGTCATCAGGTTCCAAGCCAAAGTAAAGGGGAATCATCAGCGATTGTCTGTGTTCCTGTTTTGTTGTTCTTCTCAGCATTTTCCAGGCAGCATCATTCAAACTTCATAGATTTCAGTGTGTTTTGTCTCATGTAGACATTGACTTTTGAAAAAATAAGCAATAATTGAGCCACATTGTGTTGTTGAAATTTAATGCATTCATTTTATTCACAAGAAAATGTGTGACAAACGGAAAACTGACTTTTCTATAGCCCCCCTTTCCCCCTTACTCCTGCACTCTCAGGGGGCCCCATGATTGGCTGAATGAATGCTAAGATTGTTTCATTCCACAAAATTGTGCCTTGGTCCAAAACCTTCTGTAATGTCAAGCATGTCTGTTTCTGAAAGGTTACTAGAAATTTTGTTCTGTCAATTAACTACCTGGAATTTTCTGTGCTAAAAATAGCTGTGAGTCATCATACTAGTGGAGAAGCATGCTTTGACTAGTGTGCAATAGATTCTCTGTCAGTCAGTCTTTTTTTTTTTTTTTTTTTTTACTTTTCCCCGTCTCATTTTCTGTTCCCCCTAAATGGCATTATTCTCATGCTGCTCATTCCAGCTCCCCAGATCCAGTGTAGCAGTTTCAGTCCACAGTCCCACAGGGAGCAGACAGTAACCAGTCACTAATGTCCGAGAGCGAGCTCTTAGGCTTAAAAGGAAAGGTGGAGACTTAAAAGTTTTCAGACAGGGTATGAAGCCACTTTCTTTGAGAGAGCCTCTCTCCCACCTTTGCCACCTCTTTACCTCCTTTGAAAAATAAAAAAGGAAACAGGTAGAGATGTTGAGAAAGTGCCAAATTGTACAGGCATGGCATAGTCCAAAGAGACTGGTCCCACACAGTGCATGAACAAGGATGGTTTTTTTTTTTTGTGGCAGAGACGAGGTGGGAAGGCCAACGTGGATGTGCAGCACACGTCATTTCACACTCGTCTGGTTGGATTTGAGGACCACCAGTTGCAGCCAATCACCAGTCCCTATACCATGAGGTCTGTCTGGTCAAGTTCTCCTTTACTGCCGTTCCTTCTGTTTGAACTTAGCGTGTGCATATATGTATAGATGTAGATGAATGTGTATGTATGGGTCTGGAGAGAGAGGGGGGGAGACAGAGAGAGAGATACAGCCAGTGGGTTATTTACAAACTGAAACATGCAGAAGTTTGCATCACCAGAACACAGAATGTTATTTCAGGCACATGTGAGCTTCCATCCGGGGAAAACTGCATTAGCTGTTTGTTTGACCATTTAACTGTAGACGGATCTTTCTTATAGACTGAACAGTATAGTTTTCTCTTTGATGCCAATTGAAAAGGATCAGAGGTCTTACTTTTTCCAAACAAGGGTGTAGAGCAGAGAGGCAGTTGAACTTGTGATAAGTGAAGAAGGTGACGCTTAATGTGTTTGTATGACACCTACACATTATTTTGATGGATAGCCATCTAATTTTCCAGTGCGTTTGCTGCTGGACAGTATAAAGATTTTAATGTAAGAATACCTACCCCCCTTTCACAATTTTTCATTTTAGAATGTATTACTTTTGTTTTTAATGTTTGCAGCTGTTTCCTTATGGCATTTATAAACCTTTTTGAATTTTTTTTTAAAGCAAACATTGTAGAGAGCTGTGTTTTATAAAGAAATGTACGAAAAAGGAATTTTACTACTAAAAGTAGTTTTACAATAGACATTCCTGTCAAAAAAAAAAAAAATGCCATATCCCTGCGTGGCGTGGAACATCACTATATTATCAGGATCCCACAAAATTACTTTTAAGGTGTTGAGGGGTCCAGAGTGTACAGCGTGTGGTGTCAAAAGCTGGCCTATCTCCACACCTCAGAACCAACACAGAACTGGTGTAACTGGGAGAAGTGGATGCCTCTAGTCAGAAGATAAGATAAGATAAGATAATGTTGCTTATAGCCCAGCCGACCGCAAAGGGCCATATCAGGGCTGTCACCACGTTAAAATCGACTCACAAGTCATTCATCCACACAATTCTTTAAAAGACATCGTCTAAAATCTCATCCAAAACTTCGCTAAAAATCTTTCCACTGTGAAATCTCAGATCCGATGAAAAATGTTAACCTCTTTCAAGAACTCAAAGATCGCGTCAGGCGGGACATCTCTGAACAAGGTTTTCATGGAATCTGCTGTAAAATGCTTGTGTATCACATCGTGCAAATCCCAACACTCTAAAAGAATATGTTTCATTGTGAGTGGCACATGACACGGAATGCACCAAGGAGCTTCTTCACTCTTTAGAACTCTAGTCAGAGGGGAGCAGTTTGAATGGGGCACATTCATTGTATCTGAAGCAGGGGCCATAGAGGATGACAACGGAGATGCCATATAGTTCAACAACAGAGCCAAATGCTGCTGACAATCTGTAACAGATCATGAAGAAGAGAGAGAGAAGCTTCCTTGTCCATGAGTGCTGAAGAAAACCAAATGCGAACTCCAAGGAACAGAAGTGGGTGTGCTCCTTTACCAAGGAAAAGGAGGAAACTAAATTATGTTTGGTATGAGTGATGCAGTCAAGTCACTAAGGGTGATCACTGTGCTAGCCAAATTGGCAAAGGAGGTATGACTATCACCCTGCTCTTCCATTTCTTTTTTGTTCATTTTCTTTCTTTCTTTGTTTTTTTGTTGTTTTTTTTTTAAGGAGGATCCAGATAATGTGGTGATTTCCTACGCCAGGTAAGGATAAGGTATTTGTCTGGATGGTAAGTATGTATAAAACATTGTTTTTAACAATTACACTAGCATTTTTTTAATAATATGTTGACAGCCCTGATACGGGCCTATGCGGAGGCTGGGCTGTAAGCAATATGAGCTGACTTGATTTCCTTCTGTCACTGTGTTACGGCAGGGTCTTGAAACCATTTATCTGGAGAGACACAGAAACTGTGCCGCTGAAAGTGAAACTGATGCAGGAAATCATTGGATATCCTCACAGGTATGGTAGACACAGAGCGAGGGGGGGGGGGGGGGGGGGGGGGGGGGGGGGGGGGGGGGGGGGGGGGGGGGGGGGGGGGTGTTGTGAATGAAGAAGTTTGCATGTAAGAGAGTGTGGTAAAGATTTCTGTGTAAGTTTGCCTGAGATGGTTTGGAATAACACAAGGTTCTTTGAAACAAGGTGATTCAACTGGAAAGACTGACAGAAAATGTGTGAGGGAATATTTAATTTGAGATTGTGTGGCTAGGTACAAGTGATTTTTTTCTTCTTTTGCTTTTGATTTTATTTTTGTGTTTTACTTTTTAAAAAATGGTTTTGATTAATGTTAATCTTTAATTTCCGAATGTTTTCGACAGAGAGAAATGAATTTGCTTTTGGCTCTTTCTTTGTAAACACCTAGTTTGAATTTTACCTTCAGCAATTGACATGTAATCCTGTAGCTTCAAAGAATGTTTTCCAACATTGAATCAGTGGCATTGTCTTTTTCAGAAACGACCCTACATGGACAGCACCTCATCCAGCCAGTTTGGATTACTGCTATGTGCGACCTCAGCATATCCCATCTGTCAATGCTCTGTGCTGTGCCTACTTCTGGCCAGGCATTGACTGTAAGTATCAGACAGTCGTACAAAGGGCTTACAGAGAGAGGGGAAATGGAAAACCTACCACCACTATTATCAGTATTCTCCCTCCCCCCCCCCCCCCCCCCCCCCCCCACCCTCCCTATTCCCCACCATATTTCTGCTTTTGCGTTTATAAAATGTTCTCAGAATGTGTTCAGAGTGTCACATCCACGAAGGGAGCTCACTCCCAGAGAAGAGAGGATAAAACTGACTGGCAGGCATTTTTTGCTTTTGTATCACAAGCATACTCAAACTGGGCAAGAATATACAGTGCAGTCAGGTAAGTTTTAGAAACAAGTTATGTTGGTTGGAGGGAAACAACTTGCCTGTCGAGCTGCTGGTGGGACAGCAACGTCTCTTTCCCTGTATGTCAGTCTGTCAAGATCTTGTTATGCTTGTGAGACATAACCCCTGTCACCCTCTCCATGTGCTCTTCTTTCTTGGCCAGAAACCACAGGCCAAAAGAACGGCCCTTGATAATGTCCTTGCCTCTGCTGACCCCTTCCCAACCTGGCCCCTTCCTAGGCTGGCCCCTTCCCAAACTGGCCCCTTCTCAAGCTGGCCTCTTTCCAAACTGGCCCATTCCCTAACTGGTCCATTCCCAAGCTGGCTCCTTCCCAAGTTGGTCCATACCAAAGCTGGCCCTTTCCCAAACTGGCCCCTTCCCAAGCTGGCCCCTTCCCAAACTGGCCTTTCCCAAGTTGGTCCATTCCCAGGCTGGCCCCTTCCCAAGCTCAGGCAATTTGAAGGTGGAGCAGGTGAACTACCCTGTCAGAGCACTGAAGATGTACCCTCAGAGGAGTCAAGCACCCAAAGGTCCCTTCTATGGCAACATGGGAGGAATGCTATCACAAGACCCCACACGAAAGGCTCCTGGCTTAGACAGAACATTCACCATGCTAACGTCTGTGGGCAGAGACGGCTTCCCCCACCCCATCCCCACCCCAAAGGGGATACATGGGCACATGAAGTCTGGGATGTCTCCGCCCAGTCGTACCTTAGGTAGGTCATTGTGGTTGCTGACATAGCAGATGCAGCTGGCTAGAAATCCTGACAACCTTTAGAAGGTTCTTTTTTTGATGCCCAAGCTGCCCCCCCCCCCCCCCCCCCCCCCCCCCCCCCCCCCCCCCCCCCCCCCCCCCCCCCCCCCCCCCCCCCCCCCCCCCCCCCCCCCCCCCAACTCCCAATGACTGCTCATTGACCCTTTATGTTTTTGTTGATCTGATCACCCAGCACTATCATCACCCAGAGTTCATAGCCTAAGAGCTTCCCAAAATTCCCAAACTTTTCCCAAACTTTCAAAACCACTTTCTGGATTTCAAAGACCTTTAAACGGCCCTAAAACTGAAATTAAGAAGATAAAAAGGACATGTAAATAAGCACACACACACACATACACACACAACAGACAGACAGATTACCTTTTTATTAGAACAGTTTTCCTCGTTATCACACCAATCTTCTGGCCTTATCACTGTCTGTTCACAATGAGCCAAAGAAAATGTAGACTATTATATTCCTTTTTTTTTCCAGCCACAATGCTCTGCCGTTGTTTGAAAAATGAATCATTGAATTCTGCCCTAGATGTCAGAGTTACAAGCGTCAATTCCAAAGGCAGTCAATGTGTTGTAGTGGACCACAAGTTCATTTAAAATTAAATGCAAAAGAACTGACACACACATATTTCAAACATGGGTAGCAGAATTTCTGGCTCTACTTTCCTCCAGTTTTTTCAGCAATGACCTTGTCTAACTCACTCACAGCCACACATTTTTCCTTTCTTTTTTTTTAATGGGCAAAAACGTCAACCTGAACAACGTAAAAAAAAAAAGAAGGTTGAGGTATGGCTGGTGGACAGCGTTTGGATAGCTTGCCTAACTACTGAAACAAAAGGTTCACCAAAAAATCATATTCCGTCTTCATCTCATTTTTCTTCCTGTGGCCAAGAGAATATTGACCTGTGATCCCGCGCGATGAACACTGTATTAGCTTACCGCCATTGTGGCTGATGAGGGCTCCTTCACCATCGATCCCATGTATGTTTTTTTCTGCATCTGCATGCTGCACAATACGCAGACTGCTTGTTGCCAGCATTTTTCTGCAGCCATTATTTATAACTCGGATCTTTTAGCCAAAGTTTGCTGAAAACGCATTGGCCTGGCATTTTGATTTCTCGGAGAGACCCGGATATTCCAAGGGAAGTAATCTGTGTTGCGCTACAAATTGAAAGTCCATTTCTGCTCAATTCACTGCAGTTCATCCGATCGCATTTATTTTATTTCATAGTTATTTCCTCTTATATGTTAAAATTTCATGGTCCCCGTTTTTTTTTTTTTCTAAGTGGATTTCTTATATTGGTGACATAAATCCAAATTCACAAACTTTCACAAACCATATTCATGTTTTCTTATTTTTCAAAGACTTTCCAGGGCCTGAAAAATAACATCTTCTTTCCCCAGACCTTCCCAAACTTTCCCAAATGCTATGAACCCTGTCACCTGCAGTTTTTTTGTTTGTTTGTTTTTGTGCATTTGTTGTTAGCACTTATTTCTGTTGAACATTTGTGCTTAATTGATACATTTTTTAGGGTCTTGTGAGTGGCACTATTCATACCCACTTCCTCAGTGTGTCTGGGGAGTGGAGGTTCTCCTTTTTCTGATGTTGCGCATGAGAAATTCATTTTCTCCTTGAGGTATTCATATTGGTTGTCACTTCACTTTAAGCTGAAGGAAGGAGATTGGGGACTTGTCCTCTCTCCTTTTGACTAAACATGGGAGACAATAGTGTGGGCCTATAGTTGCATTTAAGATTTTACGGAAGAAAGATTTTTAACGACATTTTTGGTGCGTTTGTAGAAGATGTAATTTAAAAAGAGATGGTTGAAAGTTTGTTTTTTTTTTTTTTGTTTGTTTTTAAGATGACTTGTGAGTTGATTTTAATGTGGTGACAGCCCTGATGTGGTCCTTTGCGGTCGGCTGGGCTAGAAGCAACATTACCGTACCATACCTGCCCATAGTTGCCTCCAATGGCGAATCTAGACTATGGAAACTGTAGAGACATTCTCATTTAGGATCAATATCTCCCAGTTCAGTTAAGTGTTCCTCCTACTATTTCTTTCTTGATATTCTGACATTTATTTGAAAAAAATTAGTCTTAGAAAAAGAAATTTTTCTACTACAAGTAGTTCTATGCTAAACATATCTGATCAAACATCAGGACGCCCTCCCACCTCCACGATTAGCCAGGAAAATGTGCTAAAATTGAACGATGTTTGGGTACGATGCATGAAATGAACTAAGGGCAGTAACTCTTCCAGCCTAACCAGTTACTGAAAGTTTAACCAGCCTCTAGCTTTCTTTGTCAATGCTAACTTCATTGATCTACCACACGCCGCTCACCAAAAATCCTGTTCAGTTATGTCCCTTTTTAACATGTGCATGCACAAATCCAATCATGTTGAATTGTCACTTCCTTCAAAACAACGTTAGTCCATCAGTTCAGTTTTTTGTTATGACATTAACAGTTACGACAGCGTGATTAGCTCCATGCTCTTCAAATGATAGGGTTTTTTTTTGTTGTTGTTGTTGAGGATCCTGATAATGTAACAATGTTCCATGCCACGTTGGGATTAGGTCATTGTTCACTCAGGTAGGTACTTTTAAATCAAATTCCCTTTCCTCCCTGGCAGCGGAAATGTAGAAAATGCCAGGAAAAAAATTCCCTATTTTGTGTTTGATGGGGTTGGGATGGGATGGTGTTAGCAGGAGGGGGTCAGGGTAATGTGTGGATGTTTCTGAAAATTTTGAATACTCTCTGTGTGTGCGTGTGTGTGTGTGTGATATCTTGGAGTTGGACTGAGTATCAACATATTAAGTGAAGGGAAAAAAAAAAAGGCTTTCAAGCCAGAAGAGTCTATTTAAAACACTTTGTTTGCATCTGAGAGGCTACCAAAGCGAGTCAGATGTGTTTTCTTCCTCCTCTGGGGGGGGGATGGGGGGGTTGTGGTGGTGGGGTGGGAGGGCAAAAACCCTGACCTGTTACCCCTGTACCCTACTAATGTTGCATGCCTGTGACTCATGACTAAGTAGACATAATTGCATGACAGATTTTTGAGAGCAACCCAGGCTCCTGTCTTTGTTTTTGTAATGCAAAGGTTGTCTGTCTCCCTGTACAGCAAGGTTGGCTTAAACCTAATCACCTCATTGTATGTTTCAGTGTCGGAGTGTCTGCAATATCCAGATTTCTCATGTGTCGTCATGTACAGGTCAGTAATATAACATTCATTGTGAACTGGAAAAAAGTTATGAGTTACAAAATTGTTTGTTGTAAGAGTTGGGCATAGGTTAGTAATGATATTTTGAACTGAAAAATGGACAGCTATGCACTGGTCAGTAAAAACACTGACTGCAAACTGAAAAATGTCAAAACATTTGTTGTATGAATCATGTACAGAATAGTAATAACATTTGTGAACTGAAAAATTAAATCTGCTCACCAATCTTCTGGTGATAGCATTTTCCAGAAACTGACATTCCACTCTTCTCTCCCATCTTGTTAAAATTAAGACCAAGCTTGGTGTGACCCCATGTTTGTGCGAATTGACTGTGCTTGTTAGCAAATATAGACCCAGATCTGATGTTTCCTTGTTACAGGTGCGTTTCCTATGTTAGATGTGAATGATGGGTCTGTTGTTGTTCCTCTGTCTGATTTTTTTAGTCACTGTATTAAAATTTTTAAGCTAGTAGATAAGCATTTAGTAATGTTTCAATATGATTTGGAACTATGAATACGTAGTCTTATAGACTAGGGGGAGGGGGGGAGGGTCATAGAGGGGGGGGCTGGGGATAGGGTGTTATGCATATTTGAGAAACAAGTCCAACCTCATTGTATTTACTTATTCTTGCTGTGTGTCAACAGAACTGGTGGTGGGTTTTTGCCTTCTGGTGCCTGATGTGAAGCACAATGAAGCCTACATCTCCTTCATCTTCACCCGCCCTGACTGGAGAGGGGCCGGCATTGCCAGCTTCATGCTGTACCACCTCTGTCAGGTAATTGGGTCGACAGCATGGTGGTTTTCTTTTTTGGCTATCCGAACTTCTCTCTTGCTTGTGAGTTTGGTGAGAATAAGTCAGTGCTGCATAAAACTGTGGCAGAGATTGCGCCACAGAGCTGCACTCCATATTTCTTTTGACATGTCTTGACATTGATAAGGCCGATAGATCAGCTTCAGGGTGAATTTGAAAATTTGAGCGTCATCTGGATTATACAGATCCATGTAATGACATTTGACTTTTCTGTCCCACTGTCAAGAACCCAAATCACATACACAATGAGCTGGAATAGCTTGGTGATAGAGCACCAGACCAGTAATCTTGGTGATCCTGGCGTTGCGGGTTCGAATCTCTGCCGAGCTGTTTCAGTAGGGGGGGATTTTTCCCTTGGAGTTAACATTGGTTGTGACTCCATTTTCCATACAGTCCTTCGAACGAGACTATAAACTGAGGTTCCGTGTGTGAACGCACACATAATATCTTGCACACATGTAAAATCCCATCCAACTTTCAGAAGAGAAGGCCAGTTTGGCCGTTGGTTTGTTACACATAGAATGCACTTTGCCTAAGTTTGAGTATGACTACCTTAATGGCGGGATAACAAAACGGTCATACACACAAAACTCCTTTCCATGGGTGAAACTGGAAAAAAAAAAATGAAAAGCTGAAAGGTCGGGGTCCAGGGGCAGCACTCCTGGTGGGGGCCCAGGGGAGCAAAGCCCCCCCGGCTGAAATTAATTTTTTTTTCAATTCAGTTTTCGTGGCCTCTGGTGAAAGGAAATTTGGAATTGAGGCCTTGTTTGAAACATATTTATTGCTTATATGACAGTTTCCCATATACATGAAGGGTTTTTTGTGTGTGTGTATGTGTGTGAAATACAGTGCAGTGAAACCTCTCTATTTAGACCTTCCCTGATAAGACTCTTTCTAAAGTGGCTCTAAATTCTGTGACAGTTCCATCATCAAACTGTTAAATTACCTATCATCTTCTCTTTAAAAAAATCCATGTTTCATGTTAAGATCACAAATCTGTGCACTTTTTAAGGTCTTAATAGAGAGTTTCCACTGTACTTGCAAAGCTAACCCATTTTATGGGGGGGCCGGAATAGCTCAGTAGGTAGAGCGCCGGACTCGTGATCCTGATGTTACGGGTTCGAATTTCGGTACAGGGGGATTTTTCCCTCGGAGTTAACATTAGTTCTGACTCCATTCCCCATACAGTCCTTCGAATGAGACTATAAACCGAGGTTCCGTGTGTGAACGCATGCATAATATCTTGCACACACGTAAAATCCCATCACCAACTTTCGGAAGAGAAGGCCAGTTTGGCCGTTGGTATGGATGACACGTTACACATAACATGCACCCTGCGTGAGAGATTGAAAGAATGGAGGAAGTAAGGAAAATTAAGTGAACGATATTGACTGGATGATACGGGAAACGACTGAATGAGGCGCCAGCTGGCACCTCTTTAGTCGGCACTACCAAGGTAGGCAGCCCGTTGTGTAAACGAGTGTTGATTGTAAAGCGCTTAGAGATTGGTATCTCGCCGAGAATAGGCGCTATATAAGCATTCATTATTATTATTATTATTATTACACAGAAGAAATAGAACCTTTAGTAGTCTTCCCCATCCTTTTTCCCGAAAACTAACCCTCATATTTATTTTTCTTAAATATTTTTTGCATACTATTATGTCTCTCTCTCTCTCTCTCTCTGCCTTCCATCCATCTGTGTGTGTGTGCTTGCGTGTGTGTGTGTGTCACTTGGGGGGGGGGGGGTGCATGAAGGGCTGCTGAAAAAGATTTTACTATTTTACTGAAATTCTTGCCTTCATGCTTTTAAAATGGTCCGGACTTCTGGCATGTCTTGCTAGCCGAGATTTTCCATTGGATCCATACTTGAGGTCCGAGTTGCACACGCGGCAAAACGCTACACCAGGTTTGTTCATTTTCAAACACCAAACACACGATGTTGTCGTTTGTCATCATCTATTTCGTTCAGCCAAGCCCATCGCCACTTATTAGTGATGCTAGCGTCGATCCTGAACTGAATCACTTCTTCTTTAAGGTAGGACATTCTCACGGTTTCCAACGAACTCCAAACTCGAAATCTAGATTTCGGCAAAGGGTGCTTTATCTTTGCTCCCTAAAATAAAGAGTACTTCCGATTCGGTACTTCTGTTTTATGGTTAGACGCACTTGGTACGTAATTTGCGCAATTTTAGAGACTGTTTTGAAAAAAAAAATTTTTTTTTTCCAGATTTACGAAAAACGGAAAATTCCATCATGAATAATTTCATAAAACGGATTCCATCCTCTGTCTGAAGAAGTTTCACCCATGCCTCTCCCTTTGTTGGGTAGATGGGATTAATCCTTGCCCATCTATACAGGGAGTGTCCACAGGAGTATCAGCCTGTGTACGCAGACGAAGAAGAATCACAACATGCTTAGTCTTTTCATACATAACAACCGAGTCAGTCACTTTCTTACATTTGTGTCCCTTGCACTGCATTGTAGCAGACACAGAGCTGCTGTTTTTTCAGCTAAAATGTTGGTAAATGATCGTCTTTCCCAATCAGAGTATTGGAGTAAGGTTTCATAGAATAAATGAAACTCATTTCTGCTGGCCTTGAAAGTTCATTACCAGGCTTCTGTGTCAAGCAAAAGTATGCAATAGCAAAGCTGTTAGTAAATGTTTAAGCGATTTAAGGAAACCACATACATATTACCACCCATGATGTAACGTTGTTGTTCACAATGTAAACTGCCAAAGTGTTTCCTGCAGACCTTTTTTTTTTTTTTTTTCTTTTTTTTTTTTGGCTCCCAACCTCTGCGCCACCTCAGAGGCAGTGCACCCACGTCTCTCATTCCGACACCCCCGTCTACAGCCATAGCCCGGTTGGCCCTGCCGCAACCCCGGCACCGGCAATCCACAGGAAGCAGTCAATGTCGAGTCAAGAGGCAACCCACCGGAGGAGACAATGCACTGTTGCCGAGTCACTTCAGTGGTGTTCAGTGGCGCCTGTTCTGATCCAACATATGCAGGATAACCACCTACTAAGCCCCCTACTGACGACAATAATTGCTTAGTCGCGGAGCTGGCGTGAGTGAGCTCTCCCGGAGGGCGCCACCACGTCCGTCCAACGACAGCCCCCATGGACCCGCTGATACCGGTGACCCCGATGGAACCAAACCGAGGCCACAGATGTGGAGAGGACATCGAAACTGAGGTCACCATGAGAGCAGGGCATGAAGGGCCACAGAATATGAGATTTTTTTTTTTTTAATGCTGATCGATGAGAATGGGGATGATTAAAATGATGCTACGGAATTCCATTTCGGTCTGAGACTACATGACAGGCCTGTACTCTACCTTCCTTCATATATATATCCGGCGTCAACCAGGCCCGAGAGATACAGGCACCTGCAGTGTTGGTCAGGAATTTTGAGCAACACTCTCAGAAACGCATCCATTAAGTGGATGAAACTCGACTGTGTGGTCCCAGTCTTCACAACTGGGTCCGCAGCAAACTCAACTCTGGGTAGGAGCCGGTCGGGACAGAAAAACCCACATGACTCTGGGATTCAAACCCACGACTTCACAGCCGGGAGTCCGCGACGCTAACCACTTCGCCACGGCAGCTGGTTTTCCTGCAGACTGATTTTTTGAGAAGCCATCAGCAATATATTTGCTGTTTAATGCTTGGGGTACAGTGTTTCCTTGCACACTTGAAGGAATTCAAGGCCTTATAGATGTCTCATTGCACAGCTCTGAGATTCTTCAAGGCAAACTAGACTATTTCCAAGACAAGTTGAATACATTAGAAAAGTAGTTACAGACTCAGAATCAAAACTTACTTGGAGAATATTTCGACAGGGTCACCCTGTCTTCTTCAGCTCACTGTTGCTGTTGTGGAGGCGAGGCCTAGTGGGACAACTGTTGTGTGGGGTGAACGGTTGTCAGGATCTGATTGTAGATGGGGGGAAGTCCAAAGCCTTGGTCTCTGTTCAGGCTGGGGCGTCTGGTCTTAATTTCGATGGCTTCTTAAAAACTTTCTTTTTGTGAGGAAGGGCTCTGTAGATAAGATCTTGGTTTCTTGGGGGCTGAAACTGTGGCCTGTGGCTTGTAGATGTTCATGTATGGCAGAAGTAGATCGGGTTTTTTTGTGTTCTGTAGACGGGTGGTGAGTAGTCTTGCTGTCTCACCAATGTAGGTATGGGTACAGTCTTGACACCCTACCTGGGTAAACTACACCACACTGCTTGAGGGGGTCCGTTTTGTCTTTGACATGGGTCAGTTGCTGGCATAGGGAGTTGGTGGGTTTGTGGACACTTTGCATCCATGTTGTTGGAAGGTCCTGGTTAGACGCTCTGAGACTCCAATGAAACGGATCCCACTTTCACACTGTCCATATCTGTAGAAGAAGGGTAGTGTACTCGAGGGTTCCCACATCCATGCAGGTTATCTATTAGCGGAAAGGGCAGTCTTGATGTGTTCCTCTTCTTTCAGCTCTTCAGCCTTAGTGGAACACAGTACGGAGGCTCTGTGCATGAGGGTTGACAACAGATCTCTTGTGCTGGAGGGGGTGGTTAGAGTGAAAGTTCAGATACTGGTCAGTGTGGGTGGGTTTCCTATAGACAGTGTCTCCACCCTGTCGTCATGGGATCGGGTGATGAGTGTGTCCAGGAACGGGATCTTCCTTTCTGCTTCAGTTTCCAAAGTGAATTGGATACGGTCATCGATGGAATTCAGGCGAGTGGTGAAGCTGTCAACCTCCGTCTCCTGTATGCGGGTCATGGTGTCATCACGTAGCGGTACCACATGCTGGGAGGGTTGGCAGCGGTCTCAAGGGCTACTTTTTCAAAATGTTCCATGTACAGACTGGCTACCACTGGAGATACTGGCGAACCTATGGCAGCTCCTTGTTTCTGCTGGTAGAACTCATGGTTGAATGAAAAGTAGGTGCTAGTGAGGCACAGTTCCAACAGTTCTTAATCTAGCACCTGTTCTGTAATGAGTTCACACGGTGACGAAGGTGGTAGTCATCCTCAATCTTCTCCCGAATGACTTGGAGAGCCTTGGGTACAGGGATGCTATTGAAAAGTGCACAAACATGATAGGCGATAAGTTTCTCCCCTGGAGCCAGTTGCTGGTTTTCCATCTTCTGTACAAAATCTGTGCTGTTGACTATGTGGTGCTCGGTCTGCCCCACTGAAGGTCCCAATATTTGTCAGGAATTTGGAGGCATTGTACATGACACTGCCACAGCTGGACACAATGGGGCGGAGGGGACATCCTTCTTGTGTATCTTGGGTAATCCATACAACTTGGGCGTGGATTCTGAAGTAGGGTAAAGACATTGTAAAGATTAGGGGGGAGAGAATCTTTCTTTCTTTTGTTTCTTTAGCAGGTTGATGAGCTGGTTTTTCACTTTCTTCGTAAGGTCAGTCTTGAGTATTTATAGGTGTCTGTACCACTGAAAAGGGTCTGTACCTGTTGTACTCATCTTTCGGTAACATACTGTGCTCCTACCTTTGTCAGCTGGAAGAATGACGATGCTGTCGTCCTGTCTCAAGTTTTTCAGGGCTTGTTTTTCGTCTCGTGAAATGTGGACTTGGGTGGATTACTGGACTTTATGACTTTGACCGCTTCTCTCCATAGGCTGTCTGCTCTGGCTTTTTTCTTTGATCTGGCTGCACGCTGCTTCAGTGGAAGCTACGATTTCCTTGACTGGAATCAATGTGGGCGCAACACAGAAGTTAAGTCCTTTCTTCAGCACACTTGATTCACTGTTGCTGTGAGCACGGTTGGAGAGATTGATAAATCATTTGTTGGTGTGTATGGCGTTAGAGGTCAATAAGTTTCCGTTGGGATGTTGTTTCTGGCGAAAACGTTCGAATTTGTTGCGTTGCCTGCGTTTGTAAACATTGAACTCGTACGCATGCACGAGGCGGCATGAAAGTAAAATGTCATATGCTATTTCCTGTGGGAGGATTCTGTGAAGTTCCGCATTTGTTTCTTGGATTTCGTTATCGAGCCTCCGGATGTTGTGATCGTTGTCCGATTTTTCTTGGATCAAAGTTGTTCAGCTTTCTTCAAGATCTGGGAAGCATTGGTTCCCTTCACACAAGTTTTTAAATGAAGAAAGCTGCTGAAACTTTTGATCCAAGAAAGAATCAGACAATGTGACCACAACATCTGGAGGCTCGATAACGAAATCCGAAAGACAAACATGGAATTCACAGAATCCTCCCAACAGGAAATAGCAGACGACATATCACTTTCATGCCACCTCGCGCATGTTCAATGTTTACAAACACAGGCAGCACAAGTTCGAACGCTTTCGCCGCAGAAACAACATCCCAACGGAAACTTACTGACCTCCAACACCATACACACCAACAAATGGATTATCAATCTCTCCAACCGTGTTCTCAGTGACAGTGAATCAAGTGTGCTGAAGAAAGGACTTAACTTCTGTGTTGCGCCCACATCGATTCCAGTCAAGGAAATCATAGCTTCCACTGAAGCAGCGTGCAGCCAGATCAAAGACAAAAAGCCACAGCAGACGGCCTACGGAGCGAAGTGGTCAAAGTCATAAAGTCCAGTAATCCACCCAAGTCCAACATTTCACGAGAGGAAAAACAAGCCCTGAAAAACTTGAGACAGGACGACAGCATCGTCATCCTTTCAGCTGACAAAGGTAGGACCACAACATTGTTACCGAAAGATGAGTACAACAAGAAAGTACAGACCCTTCTCAGTGATAGACACCTACAAAAAACTCAAGACTGACCCCTACGAAGAAAGTGAAAAACCAGTTCATCAACCTGCTAAAGAAATGGAAGAAAGAAGATTCTCTATCTCCCCTAATCTTTACCAACGTCTTTACCCCACTTCAGAATCCACGCCTAAGTTGTATGGATTACCCAAGATACACAAGAAGGATGTCCCCTCTGCCCCATTGTGTCCAGCTGTGGCAGTATCATGTACAATGCCTCCAAATTCCTGACACAAATATTGGGACCTTCAGTGGGGCAGACCGAGCACCACAGTCAACAGCACAGATTTTGTACAGAAGATGGAAAACCAGCAACTGGCTCCAGGGGAGAAACTTGTCGCCTATCATGTTTGTGCACTTTTCAATAGCATCTCTGTACCCAAGGCTCTCCAAGTCATTCGGGAGAAGATTGAGGATGACTACCACCTTCGTCACCGGTGTGAACTCACTACAGAACAGGTGCTAGAACTGTTGGAACTGTGCCTCACTAGCACCTCTTTTCATTCAACCATGAGTTCTACCAGCAGAAACAAGGAGCTGCCATGGGTTCGCCAGCATCTCCAGTGGTAGCCAGTCTGTACATGGAACATTTTGAAAAAGTAGCCCTTGAGACCGCTGCCAACCCTCCCAGCATGTGGTACCGCTATGTGGGTGACACCATGACCCGCATACAGGAGACGGAGGTTGACGGTTTCACCACTCACCTGAATTCCATCGATGACCGTATCCAATTCACTTTGGAAACTGAAGCAGAAAGGAAGATCCCGTTCCTGGACACACTCATCACCCGACCCCATGACGACAGGGTGGAGACACTGTCTATAGGAAACCCATCCACACTGACCAGTATCTGAACTTTCACTCTAACCACCCCCTCCAGCACAAGAGATCTGTTGTCAACACCCTCATGCACAGAGCCTCCGTACTGTGTTCCACTAAGGAGGAAGAGCTGAAAGAAGAGGAACACATCAAGAGAACACATCAAGACTGCCCTTTCCGCTAATAGATAACCTGCATGGATGTGGGACAACCCTCGAGTACACTACCCTTCTTCTACAGATATGGACAGTGTGAAAGTGGGGATCCGTTACATTGGAGTCTCAGAGCGTCTAACCAGGACCTTCCAACAACATGGATGCAAAGTGTTCCACAAACCCACCAACTCCCTACGCCAGCAACTGACCCATGTCAAAGACAAAACGGACCCCCTCAAGCAGTGTGGTGTAGTGTACCAGGTAGGGGTGTCAAGACTGTACCCATACCTACATTGGCGACGAGACAGCAAGACCACTCGCCACCCGTCTACAGGAACACCAAAACCAATCTACTTCTGCCTTACATGAACATCTACAAGCCACAGGCCACAGTTTCAGCCCCCAAGAAACCAAGATCTTATCTACAGAGCCCTTCCTCACACAAAAAAAAAATGTTAAAGAAGCCATCGAAATTAAGACCAGACGCCCAGCCTGAACAGAGACCAAGGCTTTGGACTTCCCCCCATCTACAATCAGATCCTGACAACCCTTCAACCCACACAACAGTCGTCCCACCAGGCCTCGCTGCCACAACAGCAACAGTGAGCTGAAGAAGACAGGGCGACCCTGTCGAAATATTCTCCAAGTAAGTTTTTGATTCTGAGTCTGTAACTACTTTTCTAACGTCGAATCCAGAAACCTATGTTTTTAAGTTGAATACAGTTGTGCAGGAAATAAATTCCAAACGAGTGACATGCTTTTTTATCAACACCTAGCCATTTTTCCCACCCAGCTCGCACTTCTAATTCCTTTAAGAATCCTGTCCCCATGTTCTCCACCTTATATTCCATAAGTCATTATTGAGTATCACAGTTCGTTTTGTCATCAAAGAATTAGTCCAATTTTTTTATGTGTGCAGACTTGCATGGGAAAAGACATCACCCTTCATGTATCAGCCACCAACCCAGCCATGTTGATGTACCAGAAGTTTGGCTTCAAAGCAGAAGAATTGTGCCTGGATTTCTATGACAAGTATTTCCCTGTGGACTCTAAAGAGTGCAAGCATGCCTTCTTCATGAGGCTGAGATGATAAACCCAGTTCTGTGACAGATTACTCTGTATTTCACGTTTCAGTTACATTTTCTCTATGGGTTGCTGAAATGTTGGGAGATTCTTTTTTTTTTTTTTTTTTTGATGGATGTGAAGTTTAAAAAGCTGGGGTATTGGCACCTTCTGTAGAATTGAAGCAGCAGGCTCTTTATTGATGAACCACCTTGGCAATAACAGGTCTTTACAGGACACGGTTGGGATGGATCAAGAAAGTGGATTTCTCATGCATCATCATTGGTCATGACTATTTTCCGATTGGGCAGCTGTATTCTAGTCTAGTATATCATTTACATCTCACAGAACAAAAATCCGACTACATGGGGTGCAGCAGCTGCAAAAACTGAAACCTGGGATACAATGAAGCTTAAAGGCCTCTCCTTACTACAACAGCAAATGGTCGGAGTCTGCTGCAATCAGTGTCTTACAATAGCCTGATGCCGATATCTGCCACTGTTGGTGTCGTCAGGTTATTACCACCTCCATTTTTTTTAATAGGAGAGTGGATAATGACCACCGAAACTCCATTCTTTAGAAACAGCTTATGATTCAATTTATCGCTACCGTTTACAGAAGACAGAGAATCACACAGCATGCTAATGTTTAGCTCAGTGATTCACAGGCAACATGTCAACAAGGTCCTTTTATGGTTCATCTGAAACTGGT
This sequence comes from Conus betulinus, assembly GCA_016801955.1. NCBI lineage: Eukaryota > Metazoa > Mollusca > Gastropoda > Neogastropoda > Conidae > Conus > Conus betulinus. The sequence goes on from JADBJO010000061.1 coordinate 69,922, forward strand.
GTTCTCTGTCACTTCTTTTTTCCCAATTGTCTTTGTCTCACGCTGCGTGTGCAGAACTTCCATTTTTGACCATTTCCAAATTGGCATTTGTCAAAAACCAAAATGAGTTGCACCCTTACTATTGTTGCCCTCATGTCTGCTTTTCAGTGCCCCGGTTCTTTTAAAAGTTCTGCTGTTAAGAAAAGTCATTAATTTTCAAAGCGTGATCGTCAGTGAATGTTTCAATATGTACAGAGCTGTACATTTTATGATCCATGACGATATATCACAGGGATCAGTTTTTGGCAGCTGTTAGTGGTGGGTCTTGCTAAGCCCTTTATTGCAAGGATGGTTATTTCTGAAAGTCATTTGTATATGTATACCTGAAAACTGAATGAGAGGGTAAATGCGAAATAAATATATGGTTCTATTTGTGAAGGTAAAAAAATGCATGGTTCATTCTGAATGCCTTATGAATGTATAGCTCTTAATGTGATGTGAATGTAAATGTTGCCAAATAACTTTTGAAATTTTTCATGAACAGACTGACAAAAAAATGCTGAAAGGTCAAAGACATGCAGCAAGATGAATACCAAATTTCTTTTGTATAAAATTTTCATAATGACCAACCTGTAAAGCATCAAAATAAATTATTGGCATTTGTCACTTAAAGAAAGGAAAAGAAAATAATGCACACATTGAAATTCCATAAACTGTACCATACGCAGTCGGCAATAGTCTCTAAAATTGTCTAGTTTATGTTGGATGAGCAGTTGTCTGTCTTTGTCACACAAGCCCAGTAATACTTTTTTTTAAAGAGGGCAATCAAAGCAGATTTGCCATGGAATCAATGTAAGCTAACGCTGCTCTCCCAAACAGTGCATCTCAACGTTTAAAGCTTCCCAAGCATCTTCATGTCTTTAAATCTGATCCTCGGTGAGTCCCTTCCAAAAATGTTGCGTAATATTATACATCCTTATCACGAGTATTGAGAAGTAATCATGAACTGCTGCAATCCGCACACACGCAGTCATGGCATGAGCACATTATTTTCCAACATGGAAAATGTTTTTATTTCATCTGTTAACAATACAAACACAAGAAGATAACACACTATATTCCAGCATCAAAAAATCTGTCAACAATACACAGATAATGACACCACTATTCCTTTAAAATTTGGTTTAATCATAAACATGATCAGGTCCCTTCTATGAAAATGACTTTCAAAGGATGCCCACTGAAGATGACGAGTTTTTAACTGCTGTAGACATACATTTACAGAATGAAAAACAGGGTATCCCTTTATAGGCAACACCCAATATGCAGCAGTCCATCTTAACTGTCCATCATCATGCCCCATCATCCATGCTGCATCCCAGATCCAGATCTTCTATGAATGAATTTTTTTTTTTTTTTTTTTTCTAACTACCCTCTTGTGTCCGAACTTTAACATCCTGCTCCTCCCTTACCCCCACATCCCCTGTTCCAAATAATACAAATGCACACAACAGCACACAAAAAGAATAACTAATGTATTTGTTTGTTTTACTGGGAAAACTTTAGAAAAGTGGAGTTTTTCACCTTATGTAAGTTCAACAAAATTTTTTTAATTCTACATGGTGTGAACATGCCCTTATTTATTCAAACACCGCAAAGAAAGAAAGAGGGCGAGAATGAATCTAAATCCTACATCTACACAGCTCCTCAATTACAAATAGCAATCCATTGACATGGCATCTGCTGTTGATGCTCACTGCATGTTCTAGATTTTTAACTTCGTTTTGTGAACATTTAGGACCAATTTAGAATCCATCGTCCCATCCTACCACCATATCCATGCTGGAGAACTCTCTCCAGATCTGTGGATTTTTAGAGAAAACCACCTGATTTTCTGTGGCAAGGAAATGCTTGCTTACCCGGAGTCCCACGTCATATTGTTTTTTCTGATCCAGGTTTTCTACACAACGCCTGCGGGCGTTTAAGCACGTCAGACACTTGTTTGTGCATTGATCGCACCAGTTCAATGGCTAGCAAATATGCAGGCGAGCGCTTTTTGTCCAGCAAATTTTTCTAGTCATCATGCATTGGTTTTGGCTTTTTATGGGGGAAATGCAATGTCTTGCATGTCACAAATTGTAAATCAAGATCAAGGCAGAACAGTCAACTGTTGTGTGCAATTTTGATCTGCAGTTTTCGATTTTTTTTCAGAAAATAAACAAGCTGAAAATGGTACATCATTTTTCTGCTTCTGTTAAGAAGAGGTGAACTACGTCATTCGTGGTTTTCGTACAGCACTTTTTGAACATATGGCCTGCAAGGATTTTGATGCTTTAAAAGCACTGGACTGCAGTCAGAGCACACTGAATTCTTGATCCAATTAAAATTTCACCTCGACAAATATGCATGGATCAGTGCAACAGCCCTGATACCTGATGTCATATGTGCCCATGTGGTGGGCTTAGTTACAAACAGCATGCAATGAGATGCACAGAGTGACAGTAGTTCTGTCCACAAAGGATACTGTTTGTTCGTTATCTTTTAACCCTCTTATACTCGTAGCGCGCGCAGCCGAGACTTACATCGGGCGCCTGTTCCTCCCAATCCAGGACTTCTCAGTGGGAATTTTCCATCACACAGTAACCATGTGTGTAGACACGCACAGTCGCAGACAGTAACTAGGAAGACTCGGGCATGGCCCAGTCATGTGCTGGCACTATTTCTGGGCGATGGAACCACGCATGTTCACTGAGAAAAGGCACAGAACAAAGAGAGTAAGTCTGTGAATGAAACTGACCGACTTTCACAATGGCTGCTTTCGCATCTGCTACGAACGACCAAGAGATGATCAACTACTCGCAAGAGGAATTAGAGATCAAATTATTGTAGAAGTGGAGAAATTTGAAAGAGAGATCGAGAATGAAAGTGAAGTAGGTAGTGGTGTTGAAGAAGACGGTGAAATAGAAAGCAACCTGGAGTACAATGTTCCACTCACTGTGCTTCACAAAATGGCGACAACGACATGTGGCATGGCAGAGGTGTGCCAGTTTCAGAAACCCACTGGGCCCGCTCGCTCATTGCCCAACACGGCTACATCACTTGATTTTTTCTTTTTGTTTGTACCTCTGTTTTTTTTTTTCAAGACGGCTGCTAATGAAACAAACAGGTATGCAAGAAAAAAACAAGCTGCAAAAGGGTGCCCCTGACCTTCTTTGGTGCAATACCCTCTTTGGTGTTATACCACACCTGAAAAAATGCGAGCCCATCTCACGGTCTTGATTACGATGGGGGTTAAGCGTCTGCCACGTCTGTGGTGCTACTGGTCTGATGACCCAATTTTCAAAGATGAGCTGATCAGCAGTGTCATGCCAAAAAATCGCTTTTTCAAGTTGAATCAGTATTTCCACCTTCAGGATTCGTCCAATACACCTGGGCATGATCACCCTGATTATGACCCCCTGTACAAGGTGAGAACATTTATCGATCTTATTCTTCCTTTGTTCAAAGCCAATTATTGTCCTGGCCGTGAAATGAGCACTGATGAAGCGATGATAGGCTTCAAGGGTCGCATTTTTTTCAAACAGTTTAAGCCAGCCTAGCCAACAAAGTGGAGCATCAAGGTGTGGAAAATGTGTGATGCTACTACTGGCTATTGTGTTGCATTTGACATTTACACTGGTCCTGCTAGCGTGAAAGCACAAAAATCAGTCTGGGCCATGAAGTCGTAGACAAACTAGCGTCACCATACTACAACCAGAACAGGCACTTGTATTTTAACCGCTTTTTCAGAGTGTCCCTTTGATGACACACCTAGCGAATGGGACATATGCCTGTGCGACAGTCAACCGAAACTGCAGGGAGTTAAGATGGCCAAACTGAAGGAAAAGGGAGACCTGATACAAATGCAGAAAGGCTCACTGATGGCTACAGTCTACAAAGACAACCATCAGATTTATCTCCTGAGCAGCAATCTGCTTCCAGGTGTGACAACAACGGACAAAAAGTGATACCGACTGTCATTGCTGCATACATGGGTGATGTTGACAAGTCAGATCAGTACCATGCCTGCTATCCCATCTGTCATCAAAACAAAAAATGGTGGCGGTACATCTTCCACTGTTTGATCAATCTGTGTATTGTTCACGGGAAAAGTCACCACCACACGCTCAGCCCCCCAAAGAAGGCCCATGATCACCTGTGGTTGTGTGTTGACATTGCTAAACGACCGTGCTGGATTTACTTCCAGAACACAAAGCTGGGCGAAGCAAGGCAGTACCAGAACCCACAATCGCCAAAGACTCCACTGATCACACAAAGTGGAGAAGATTGAGGGCAGGCCTGAAGCATGTCGTCAATGTGTCAAAACTGGCCGCTTGACACCGAAGGGATATCAAGTGGAAACATGATATAAGTGTTCTTTGTGTCAAGTGCCACTTTGCTGGCCCAGGAATGGTTGTTTTCGCAACTATCGAAACCAAATCATAGCCCAACAGTAATGCAGCTGTGATGTTTTAGTCTGTTTTGCATACCTGTTTTTTTTGTGACAGCTGTGACTGTGACATTTAGTAGTGAGCAGTGAGTGTGTACAGTGACACTGTGCTGTGCAACTGAAGACTGGACGAACCGCAAAGGCTGATGGAAACACAACAACATTGAGTACTGGGAGCGACCAAGTTCTGTATTGTGTGTGACAAGTGACAAGTTTCATATGACACTGGTGGGACAACCAGTGGGACCTGTACTGCCAGGCAGCGGATGGATCACGTCAGGTAGGCCTCAGATATCATCTTACACAACATCTTGCATAAGCATGGAGACTGCGCATGCTTGCATGCTGCAAACTTGATTGTCATCATAAAATGTCACGCGTCTGGTGACAATTTGGTGACAGTGACACGACCTATATCTCCAAGACAAACAAAATATAGTTTCAAAGTGAAGTGCATGCTCTTATGAAACTGTCTGCCAATTTTCTTTCTCTTAGAGGCTTACTTACATTCCCCATAAGTTAATAATCACACATACCCATTTTTAGGCTGAAATCTGTAAAAGAATCTGAAATCTAGGGGAAGTTTACAGTCAGAGAAACTGAGCACAAGAGGGTTAAATTTATTAAATCTAAGTGTGCCTGCCTCCGTGTGTGTGTGTGTATGTGTGTGTGTGTGTGTAATGATGTTAGTGTGCAGTCAGTTTCTTTTGGTTTCTTTGCTTCCTGCATAGTGATTTACCCACCAGGGTGCTGCCTCTGGCCTCCACAAGGGTGTGGGTGGCCCTGGGATTTCTCCAATATTTTTCAAGACAGCTGTCCTCCTGCACGATATTTGTCATATGTTTTGCCTTCAATAAGTTTTCTTTTGTCACAGTATCTGTGCAGTAGCACCCACATTTTCTGTGCGTGTCTCTGTGTCTAGTTGTTCACCAATCCAAGTGTATATTCTTCAACACAATGTAACCAGGGAAAATTATCGCAGTGCTCAGTATAGACTGGATGCTAAAACACAGACCCTCGATGAATCATATCATCTGAGACCACCACTTCACTTCAGATCCAGTGAAGGTGGAGACTATCCTATGTGAACTGAGACCAACAGTCTTCACTGCTTTGTTGAGTGGAGATTGCCCAATATGTCGCCAAACTTCTAATAAGTAATAACTTGGACATGGAAAAATTCCCTTGTGAAAGAATATATTAGATAGCCTTGGGCGTGGACAATGTGCAGTAATTATGGTTTCAAAAAATATATACATACACCGGCATACAAAGAAAAAAAAACTTACATAAAGTGAACACTGAAACGCAAACAAAAAACACCCAGCCAAAGCTGCTGTTTAACTGACAACACACCACAACTGCTGACACAAAGGCAAGTATTTGTACCCCAACCCTAATCATAATGTTCATGGAGAGAGACAACATCAGCTATATACACACAATATCCGCTATGTACAAAAGAGTGACACTGTTGGCTATGTAGAAAACTCTGAAGCACCTTGCTTTACACACCAGTGGAATGAGAGTACTTGTTCACCGACAATGTATCCTTCTGCCACATGGTAGGTCTGTTTGGCCACGGTTTTGTGGCAGCATCATGACATTCGACTCGTGTCCTTGATTTTCACTCCTCTAGCGTTTCCGACCACTGCCTCCTGGGGAGGACACTCTTGATGAGGCCCTAGAACTGCCTGGCCCTTCCCCGTCAGAGGGATCCTGATCACCAAAGACTATAAAGTAAGAGATGAAGTCACATCGCATTTTGCCATAAAAATCATTTGGCACCAACACCATAAACCCACTTAATCAATTAACAAAATCAACAGTTCAAGCCCACTTAATTAACTGACATAAAGAAGGAAGATACCTTTTGTGTTTTTGGGTGAAAGAATGAAAATAGCCAAACTTTCTTTTTAATACTTTTACTTTGACCTTCCTTGTTTGTTAACTCTGACAAGATCATCTTTTCACTTTCATCTATTGGTTGGTTTGTTAGCCTGTCAATCAGGCAGACATGCTTAAATGATAGAACTGACTTTATCAAAATGGATATAGGATTTGTCAGTAACATGGTGCAAAAACCATTAGATTTAGGTTCAGATCTCTTGTGCAGATCAAAGTCATAGGGCAGATCCAGGATCATTTGATCTTGGTGGTTATATGCCTCTCCTAACACCCTGCTAGTTCTCAGTCTGTTAGCAATCAGTTCAGCATGACTTTTTTTTTTTTCTTTTTGGTGGAAAGACAGAATGAGGCCCCAGGACTAACTGACCAGTCTTCCACGGATCCAGATAATTGGCAGATATTGTTCCCCCATCTCCTTCCCATCCCCCTCCCTTTTCAATATTGCAAGAGGGGCCTTTTCTATTATTTTTCATAGATAACGAACAGATCTTGGGGGGGGGGGGGGGGGGGGGGGGGGAAAGACATTTCATGTCTTCATAAGAATGAAATTTGGTGTTCGTCTGGATTACAAACCTGATTTGTGTACATCTGAATTACAAATCTGGTTTCAGTAAGCAACAGAATTTTAGACTTAGGCGGTGGTCTGCACTTTCGTGGCTGTGTGTCAGTATGCACCCTTTTTTGTACATGCATGGCACTTATTGCAATATTCAACTTCTAACTGGGTTCATTTATGTTTTTCTTTAACCTTTTATGTATATGTAAGCGCTTAGGGCATATGATTTAAGTTTAAGTGGCATAAATAATCATTATCATTATCATAATTTCAAGGATTTTCCAACGTAATCATTATCATATTTCAAGGATTTTCCTACAGACTTCTCAAGAACCTAATCAAAATGATAAAAAAGAACAATGAAAAAAAAAAAAGGTGTCTCTAAAATTTGCAAACACATCTTTTTCCTTATTAGTGAACACAGAGTTTCCTCTTTCCTGTATCATTCACACATCTGAAACAGGTTTTGTTTTTGTTTTTTAATAGACAAACAGAGCATAGTCTTACATTTTAGCATACTCTCACATTCCTTTGAAAAAATAAGTTCAGAAACAATGTATTGTGTGATCAATTCAAACCCAAATATACCTTCCCACTTTCTTTCTTCCGTCTCGTCATCACTGATGACCGGTCGTGACTTTGATTTCCGTTTAGATTTGGCTCCTCCCTTTGATGGATGCTGAAAGACAAATGGCAACAGAAACTGTAAATACATCTCATTAATATGCATCTATATAAGTTGATGACCATGTGAATGAAAGATAGCTCTTCACTCCTACATCACCGCAAATGACTGGCCCACCTATTCATCTATTGAACCAGCTGCCAATTCCATCACTTTAATGATAAAGAGTCAATACACACAATAAGGGCATTATTACTAATACGCTACTGAAATGCACTAGCTATGTCACTGTAATTTAGTTCGTCAACTGGTGAGAGATAGGACAGAGAGGGAGGAAACGGTGTTCAACTTTTTCACATGCAGGGATGAATTATCAAAACAAAAATCATAAGTGAATGAATTTTCTGACTTGGCTCAATGAGCTAATGGTAAAGTTGCCAGTGGCATCAGTTTCTAAACTGACTGCAATTTAAACATTATGATTTGAAGCAGCTACCTTTGTGCATGTTGCTAAGATACTCACCTTTTTGCCTCCATCTTTTGACTTCTTTTTCACATCTCTCTCTGCAACAGAATTCCATACAAGGTACTTCAGATCACACCAAACATGATGTTAACTGTGATATTCTTATAATGCATCTTGTTTAGTACCCTGATAACAGATCTTAACAACACACTGTGCTATCTTTTAGGAACAAATCAAAACAAAGCATCACCGTAAGCATCCAGCATTCAATGTTATTATGTCATGCCTGTTCATTTTCTCTACCTTCTTCCTCCTCCTCTTCCTCCTTCATAGAACGTCTGGACTTGGTGGCCCTGAGAGGAGCTTCTTCCTCTTCTGTCTCGCTGTCAGAGGAGGACGCTGTGAACCCTTCCTTCTCCAGCTTTTCCCTTGCACTCACAAATACGGACTGGATCACTAAAGAATCCTCGTAAATCTGCACAACACAATCATATGGTTTGGACTCCCAGTGCTGTAACATGCTGCTGGTCACTGCAAGCACCAATGGAGATAACAACAATCTAAATAACAACATCCGAGGGACCGGTGGCACTACTTCTGATGACACATCACATATGAAAGAAGACATCTTCCGGCAAAATGTTTGATTTTGGTCATCTACTGTCTGATTGTACATCAAACATAGGTTTCTATTCATAATTCCCATACGGCTAACCAAACTTGCCATGTAAACTACATGCAAAGCATAACTAATTCACCAGCTCTTTGGGCAAATTTTGACTGGTAGCAGAATTAAGACCCACTGACCATTACAGTACTTCCAGTCTGCAATGTTTTTGTACTTTAATTCAAGAAGTTTTCAAGTTTTCACGGAGTGTTTGTTTTATTTCAAGGCTACAATACTTGCGTAAAATTTGAAAAAAGAAATGGCAGTTTGATTTTTCTGTGTTAAGGTTGATGAAAAAAAAATTATTTAAAAACAATCTTTTTTTGTACAAAAACAGCAACAAAAAATTGTTTTACAATAATTTTTTTCATCAACCTGAACACAGAAAAATCGAACTGCCATTTCTTTTAGCAGTTTTTATCACAATGAGTGTGCCAGTACACCACACATTAGAACATTAATACTATCTAGCCGAGAGCGGCATGCGCAGCAGAACTCCCTGTTGCCATGCACTTGCGCATGGCGCTCAGTCCCTGCCGATGCGCATATTTCGCCACTTTTTAATTAATTTTTACGGGAGCTAGACAACAACTGACAGTGTTGTGTTAGGTGTCATAGGAAAGAACAAACACTCAACTAATCGAACATAGTAATTTTGAATCATTTACTTTCAATGTGTAAACATGACTGTGCATTGAAAAACATGTCTGCCAAGTAAAAAAAATTCTTTGTTTACATTCTCTTCCATTCTGTTACAACACCAAATCAGAAGATGAGGGATGGCTGTATCTTAAAACACTTCACTTTCCTCTTATCTTTCATTGTTTTCTATCTCTCTATCACTCCCCTCATCACCAGATCCACTTTGTTATATGATTTCAAGCGCTTCATTGAGCCATAAATCGCTGCCACCCCTTCGTCTGACCAACATTTTTTCGTGTGCACTTAGCGGCAAAAGCCCGGTGCCATCAGTTCCTATGTTCCAAAGCTGCTGGGGTCAGCCAAGTTCACGATAGAGCACTGAAGGTAAGGTCTACTACTCGCTTCAACATCCCCAAGACTTGTTACAGAGTTTATTTCCCTTGGACCATTTTAGGGAAAGTGTAGGACTTTTTATGTTCTAGTCACATGATTGTGTGTGACACGCAGAATATACTGTCCGTCACCCAGCCTTGGGTGCGTCTGCTTGAGGGAAAGAAATCCTGTCACACTTTGTTGTGTGACACGGCTGGTAACGGTTTTTGTATTAAATGTCAGAACACTAAAATCAGCAAAAATGTCCATTTGTAAGAGAACATACATACTATGCATGGTGTGTAAGAGACTGGTTAGAGAAAAAAAAAGAAAAAAAAAAACTAGTTACAAAAAAAAAAATTTTTTTTTTACAAAGACCGTGTGCATTAATACCAAGGGGAGATCATTTGTAACTTCATCAAAATTCATGCAGAAAAATCAACTGCTGCATTTCTTTTGGCCACATTAAAAATTTTTGGAGCCGATGGCTTGATTTTCAAAGGTTTTCAAGGAGGTTTGGTCAACAGCACCACATTTTATTGATTTTCAAACGTTTTCAAGGTCTTGAAATTCGCTGTCAGAATTCAAGGAGTTTCAAGGAGCATACGACTCTGGGCAAGGTAACAGATCAGTTACTGCCCCTCCCAGACAGCTTGACTAAAAGCAACATGATTTGATTTGATTCCATTCTATCATTCTAGAGCCAAACCAAGTGACTATACATAGATTACAGCAAAAACAGCAGGGAAGCACTAGTGGAAATTGGGTTTGACATATTAAGCATAGCCACTGGTGGTCCATTTCGAATTTTGAGTTTGTTGACAGTTCAGAAATGTCAGGCCAAGAAAGACTGAAGTACCATGAATAGGGGCTTCATCTCCCAGAAACACTGGCATGACAAAAAGGCAGCAGCCACAGAAGCCAGGGTTTTTTTTTTTCAGTTTTCGCCAGCTCCAAGCTCATGCTGCATAAACAGTATACAGCAGCTTTACTGGCTCCAGTCTGTCCCATGGGCCAGTTGGTTGGGATAAATTAATACGCTTCAACCCTGAAAATATCCAAACAGAGCTGGCTGCATGGACAATGCTTACTTACAACCTGACAAAAGCTGCTGACAAGGCTTTCAGTTCTTTAACAGGAAGGATGGGCAAGCAAAATGTCTCAATGACCTGGCTTTAAGCAAGGAGTCTAGACATCAGAGACTTTGACCAAAGAATGTGAACAAGGAGCATCTGCACTGCATTAGCAAAATGAACAGAGACAGCAAGCATGTTTCCAAGCAGGAAGGAAAGGAACATTTCATTCAAAGGCTCATGCTAGGATCACTTATTTTCATTCAAAGGCTCATGCTAGGATCACTTATAATTCACAGAAGTTCAAACCTGACCATCAAGGGCAACTGATTTAGCCCCATCCTGGTACCCCAAGTAAGATCGAGGAACTTGTTTGGACAGGCAAGTCGGAGACAGTATCTATTCACATGGGCTGGAGAAAATTTGAATTGAATGATTCCCACCTATATACTTATGTCGTAGCAAGTTAAGAAAAAAGCACCTTATAATTAAAAGTTAAAAAAGAAGAAAAGAAAAAAAAAGCAAACGCGCCATTCACGCATCATTCCCTTTTTTTTTTTTTTTCCCATTTAGAGGAAGCAGCAGAGACAGTAACCAAAGGAAGAAAAAGACTGACCACAGAGCCCTCCATGTTGAAGCTCTGAGCATTCTGGCACAGCTCCATGACATCATTCTCCAGGTCATCAAGACCACGGTACTTCTGCAACTTGATGCGGTTCTGAAATCACACAAGTTCCAAGATTGGACCACCACTTTCAGATCATCTCTAAACACATCTTTTATACCAAGCACATTAACATCGTTGCAAATTTTTCTGTTTCATACTGTCTTAAAAAAAAGTTACTTTTGCACATTTTTGTGTGTTGACTTTCATTCCACCTTGATTTTTTCCTGTGTTCATGGCAAAATTTCTGAGGGGTTCAGGGTGGTGGGATGCTTGGCAGTGCTACTCTCTTCTCCAAGTTCCCAAGTACATGCTGGGTGTTGTCTTGCTTAAGACATCAAACGCCGAGTTACAGGACCTTTACATCTGCGTCAGATCTTATGTGTACAGGCACAAGACATGCCAATTCCTCCCAGCCACTCTTCTGAACAATTTGGAAGTTTCATGGGAAAACTGCAAACTTCTTTTACGAACACAAGACCCTCTGCACTCACAAGTGTAACATTTACCAACATGGCATGCATGCAATGTTCACCCTGCAACAAAGTCTGTCATTTGTACATACAGGCAAGTTCCCCGGATCGATAACACCATGCATGAGTACTTTTCCTTAGAACTCAGCAAAAAATTTCTGTTCCTGCTGTTGCTTCTTGACAGTTGCAGCAAAATCAATAGAACTCAGTAAGAACTTCCACAATCACAATCCATGATACAATGAGGCACATGCCAGAGATAATTCGACAACAAGCTTATCATATCTCGCATTAATAATGCCACAGGGTTAGTCTTTGACTTCTCTGGCCAAATTGTTATGGTATCACAAGATCGGCAATCTCTTCTAACGACTCTAACCCTCTTTCCCTTCCGTATCAACACCAGTGTAACAGAGAATTTCACATGATATGCTTACATAGATTTTCTTGAAATCCAGGGGACGGGTGATGATCTCATAATACTCTGGCAGCTCTTTCCTGGGATGGAAGTTGCATGAACATGCTGCTCAACACACGACCATCACTGAAATAAAAAATAAATCAATCATTACAAAGATTTTTCTTTTTTTTCAAAATCATGAACTGGAAACAGCATTCACAAGAAAAGAATTTTAAGAACAGGAAACACTGTTTACAGAACATGACTATGAAATGATAAAACATTGTTTGCAAATAAGGAAAAGAAAACACTGCTCAAAACTGGATTAGGAAACAGGAATATTATGCAAAGGTAGGCATAGGAAAAAGTTAACATTGTTAACAAAACAAAAAGAAAAAGAGCAAAATGTACCAAGATTTAAAAGATACCTTTAGATTTCAAGTTTTAGCAATGTGCCCAAGACACAAACAACTTACACAGTATTAAGCACACATACATTTTGTGGACACTTCACACAAGCTGCAAGTTTCAAAGATGCATGTTCAGATCTTATGAATAAAAAACTGAACAAAAAACAAATTCTTTCCAAACAGCAGGATGTCAGACTTGAATACTGCCCATTCCAGAGCTATATAAACACACTCAATGTTTACCATGGATCGACCACCCCCCCCCCCCCCCCCCCCCCCCTTGTACCATCCTGGTGGCATAAACCCCCTCCGTACCTGTCTTTGTAGTTGACCACCAGGTTGTACAATTTTTTTCATCATCTTGGTCAGATGTGGCGACATGGGGGTAGCTTTTCCGACAGGGGGCGCCCTCTTTTCTTCTTGGGTTTGGGGCCATCATCTCTCTCATCACCATCCTTTCGCTTGCGTTTCTTCTGAGACTTGGTGATCTCCTCCATCTCATCCAGGTTGCCATCTTCAATGGCCTATATACATGACACAAACACAGCAGGTAGGTCTTCTTATCACAGGCAGAGTCCACACGATGTCACAAGCAAAGAAAACTGTTTTCCTAATCACAAGGGACAGTCCACACGATTTCCCTACATGCAAAGTTAATTTCTAAAACATTTCCAACCCCACACAATTTTACTACATTTTGCAAGTTAATTTCTAAAACATTTTCCAAATCTGAAATGTTTTCAATCATACATGACATGACAGTTCACATCACTAAACTCATGTCAAACCAAGTAGTCATGGATCTGGTTAAGGACTAAGTGCCAAAAGGTGGACTCAGAGACAGTAACAATTGTTTAATTACAATAAATCCTAATCAAAGCATCTGGTCTGAAAATATGTCTGAACGCTTGAAAGAATATCTGAATACATAACAGAAGTAAGTTCAGACTAAAGCATCCATTGAATGAACATATTTGAATAGAAGTTAAAAGGGCTCCCAAATTCACTCCCTTTGAAAGAAGACTCCTCCATAATGCCAATGTTCAACATAGCAACTTACACTTATCAGAAACAGCTAACTGAACAACTTGCGAATGTGAAGGTTTTAAGTGAAAAGACTGCTTTATAATTCAATATCTTATGAACCTTTCTCTCTTGTTTTCTGAGTCATCCGTCTCAAAAAAGTAACTTAAAAGTGATGAAGATCAAACGAGGCAGGTGTTATGAGGATGTGCATTAGCCTCTCTCCTGGTAAGGCTGGATTTGTGGGTATTTAGCTGGGAGGAGACTCAACAGGGGTTCCTGCTGCAGAAGGACAAGCCATGATCAATACTGGATAGGAGGCCTGGGCACCCTCTGATTGTGACCTCTCTCTTTATGGTACAGGTGTGTTCAGCGAGATCACAGACCAACATGGTTCAAGTGATACTGCTACAGAGTTATATGATGATGATACTGGAAATTCAGAAGCTCAATTCTGAATTCAGATGTTTCTGTTGTGAGATCTGTGGTTTCAAATGCCGGTCTGTTGTCCAATACACCTCCCCCCCAACTACTTTGTCCCTTCTACCACTGATCCCAGTGTCTTGGAAGGTCTTCTCCTTCTCCTGACCTTGCTGATAGCTAAAATAAACAATTTGCCATTTGTGAAGTTTATGACTGATACCTCATAGGTGACGATGATGAACGTGATGTCAGATGACAAACCAGAAGCAGATAACAAGCAGAACAATGGAATTATCACTGACAGTAGCGGGAGTAAAGACAGTTTCCTGCTGATTCAACATTGTCAGCATGGTGAATTCTACTGCTAGTGATACAGAGGCAACAGTTCTAAACATAACTTATTTATTTTTAATCTTCTAATCTACACTCAACAGATACTTCAGTAGTCACTTTGCAATGCTTATACTGAATCTTATGAATCTCCACTCGTGAACACATTTTAGCTGTTTATCTTCCTGATTCAGCTCTGTAATGGCTTTTCACTGCCTGATGGTTTACTTTTTCTTGGTCTCAAAAGGACTGAACAGTAGATGCTTTCATATAAAAACCAAAGTTGCAGAACCATAACCAACATCAACACAAACATTACACTAAATGCAAAACATGGTTCAACACAGAACACCATAAACATGCCAAATGCACAGTTCATGTGTCAGTAAACGCAAAAAGTTATTTGATATGGATCACTGTAAGATGCAAAACACAACGCTTACCTGTCAATGCAAAGCACTGTCTGACATGGAACATTATAAGACACAAATGCAAAAGCTCAGCTGCCAATGTCCTGTCTTCCACAGTCACTGTGATTCATTACATGACAAGAACCTGTAGTTGTGCAAAAGTGTTTTGTCTTCTTACCCTTAGCCACTGGTTCTCTGTCAGAGAATCAGAGTAGTTGACCTCTTTGCGAGCTCTAGATCCTCTGCCAAAGATCTTGTCTTCCTCATCCTCAATAGTCAGGCGTTCCACCTGCATGAGAAATCATGACTAAATTTAGATTTCACAAATACCAACTATCAACTTTTATTTAAAAACAAAAACAAAAAACATCCTTCAGAGCATATAACCAAAACCTGACCATTGAATACTCCGAAAGTCGTCTGTATTTTTCAAATCTGAACACTTTCTCACAAATGTAGACTGTTACCAATAATGCTTTACAATCCAAATCATTGCAGCAGGGGGTTTTTTTTTTTTTTTTTTTTTTCTGTTCTGTCATGTTTTTTCTTCCCCTTCTACTGAAAAGTGACCCTAGTAGAAATTACAAGTCATAAGAATATATTTCTTTGTGACCCTTGTAGAAATTACAAGTCATAAGAATATATTTCTTTCTTCTTGTACTTCAACAAAATTGACCAACTTACAATGTGTATTATTCATACTTAAACTGTTGCACACACACACACACAAAATTAATGCACTACCTATTCAATATTGCAACACTTTTCTTTTTTTTCTTGAACTCGCTATCACATTGCGCTCTTCAAAAAAGCAAAACTTTCTTAAAAATAGTGTTTTTTGTTTTGTTTTTGTTTTTTTAAATAGAAAACATCTGTCTCTCTGAATGATCTAAATTGTGAGCAAAATGATGACAAATGATTATTAGACCTATGACTATTACCAGTTCCATCTGCTCCTAAGGGCACACATGGAAAAACATTGTCAACAGCAGTTCAATCTCCATACAGAAAGACACCATGTCATTAAGACACTTGTCCATTCTCCCTGATGATCGCAAGTATGTTTTTATATAACTTTTTTCTTCCCTCATGTTACATGTACAACCGCTGTTAACCTCCTTTTCTCAAAATATGCAAGTCACACACACACACACATACAACCTCCCTCTCCTTTAAAAAAAAAAACCATGATTATGTGCTCATTTTTCATTCATATTTCATGTCCTTGTTAATGCACTAGTCTATGATTCTAACATTAAATGATCAAAGTAATGGCAAAGAAAGGGGAAAAGAAAACAAAGGCCTTGCAACAAGTTTGAGCATTTTCCAAAGGCAGACAACAGTTCTATGCTTCTTGGATACCAAGTGTCTCTCACAATCACATATTCTGTTCATGGCTGTATACTTGTGCATGTCTCCCACTTCAGATCGACTCTGTGGTACAGAAAGCTGACCAGCTCAAAAAAATTTTCTGAGACTAACAAAGACATAACAACATGGAGCAAGTCGTAAAATCCAATTGTGCATCTGGCAAAACGTACAAGTTACGTCCCTGTTTGAGATTATCCACCTCTCTTCATTTAAACAGTCATGAATTCCATCATCAAAAAGTTCTTCTTTC
The DNA here is from genome assembly GCA_016801955.1 of Conus betulinus. Taxonomy (NCBI): domain Eukaryota; kingdom Metazoa; phylum Mollusca; class Gastropoda; order Neogastropoda; family Conidae; genus Conus; species Conus betulinus. The sequence continues at coordinate 86,453 of JADBJO010000061.1, forward strand.
GCCAAATATGAGCTTAAACATCTTTTACCTGCTGAGTATTTACTTATGACCTTGTCAACAGCTCAACCTTCAGAACACTTCCTTTCCACATTATTCTGATGATATGAGATTTTGCATATTTCTGTTTGCCAGATGTGCAAGGAAGAAGACTAAGGTTCCAACAGCAGAACACTAGGGCACAACCAGGATGACTAGGCATGCCCACAACAGCTTTATTCCAGGCTAACAACAATGAAGACGTCCACATAAATGCTGTTGCTTGTACGACTGTCAGATCATTATAACATGCTTGGATGTAGAAAAATCTTGGAAAAGAATTTAAACAACAAACAATTTAACCCTCTTGACCATCGAGCGCCCGCTAGCGCCTGGCCGGAAAATCACACAGCCAAACGCTGAGCGCCCGCCAGCGCCCGTAAAACACGTGGCAACAAATGGGCGCCGCCATATTTCTCGTAGAAAAGGAAGTCTTGCGAGAACGTGACTTCCTTCTTCCTGTAGCCATTTACTTCCGTTTACAAAAAACCGCGAGTCGATACGTGCCTTGGTTCTCGAGTTTCGAATTTTTAAAGTTTTGAGGTCGAAATGCCGTTTTTTTTTTTCACCGTGGCTAACCTGGAGTTCTGCCGTTCTATAATGAGATTTAGTGATGGAGATACTGTGTTTTGTAGGATTTACGGCATAAGACTTAGTTGAAGTGCTGAGTAATGAAGCTTAGAGTGACCTAGATTTCGACTGGGATGAAGTTCCAGGTATGATGAACAACAATTCGGAAGAAAGTTCTGAAGAAGATTTTTTTTTTATTTCCGGAGGAAATGGCTCACGTGACATTCTTCAAACTACGATATAGCAACATATATATTCGTAGGAATTTTTAAAATTATTTTCATTTCGTTATTTCCTTTCTCCTCTCTTTAAAAATTATTTTTTAATTGGGTAACCATGTTCAAATTACGGAGTTACTTACCTTGCCGACGGTTTTCGGTGTAACTAAGCTCAGATAAGTGCATACTGAAGAGGGTTAATAACTTGGAGAAACAGAACCGGCAAACATGTTCAATTTGGAGTCTTACCTCTTGTTCATCCTTGAGAAGCCAAGGAGGGAGTTCATCTTCCTCCATCAGCCGAGGCTTCCGGTTGGGATCTTTGGCTTCGTTCCGCCGCCGCTCTATGTCCCATTTTCTGTTCAACATAATGCAAGCAACTGTTTAAACAAAGACAACAAAGGAAAAATATGACAGAACTGGGTGTTCCAAACCTTGTCTTGCTTCCCGGAATCTTTTTCTATCCAAAACGCATTCACAAAACCTTCAAAACATGATCATCTAATTTTAACATATATACTTGACATAAAACGACAATTCACCATCAAGATCATATTTCATCATGCAAGTTATATCACCAAATCCTGATCAAAAACAAAACAATACAAAACTGAAGTATTCTGACCAAAATACAGTGCAAATCAGCATACCTGGTAATATTCAAACTCTTCCTCCTCTCTTGCCAGCATCTGGTTGATGGTTTCATCATCTGGTACTTCATCCTCCTCCTGAGGGAATAAAAAAAAAAAAAAAAGTCATGTCAGCAATTTATCATCTTTAGAAATAGAAGATAAGAAAATAAATGGCATAAAACTATGAACATTATCTAAAGTGGAAGGAAAAAACCCTTTTGCATAGAAGTATGTGAATCATTCATACCCAGCAAAACTGTTCTTTTTGCGCACCCCCCCCACCCCCCACCCACCCCCCGTTGTTGTTATGAAAACACAGATCTGGGTCTATCCATTATACACATCTATGAGGAAAAATAAATTTTGGGGGAAATCACAAACAACTACAGACCTACTGGATGGTCTCTTAATCACGGAAGATCTTTTTTACTTATTTCCTTTAGTCATTCTCCCCATTCACTAGTTCTTAAAAACACCAACAGAAACACCAAAACTGTAATGAATTATTGAACTGAACAGTTGAAACAATGCTCACACAAACTGTTAATGTGTAGATTGCAGACCTGCTACATTTCTAAAATGAACAAGAGAAGCCAAGTGTCTGGGGGCCAGCACAGAACCCCATCGTGGTCAAGGGGCACTGCCCAGCAGGGATCAGAAGGCAAAGTGGGATATCTTATATCATCAGCTGATATCACCATTTCTTGCCTCCTGCATTATCTTAAGTAGGAATAAATGACAACTGTCAGCACCTTTCCTCATCTCCCCTGCGTTGTCTTCTTGAAGGAAGATAATTCACATCGTCAACTGACGCAATTCCTCACCTCCTCTGCATTGTCCTCTTGAAGGAGAATGTTCTGCAGGAACTGACGTCGTTCATAGTTGGTCGACTTGTTGTCGAACATGCCGGCCTGGATCACCTTCTCATCCACATTCAGTTTTTGTAGCGAGCTGCCGCCTGGATACGCTCCTCCACGCTGTTGACTGTCATAAAGGCGGAGCACACGCACTTCATTCTTCTGACCAATACGATGAGCTCTGTCCTGGGCTTGCAGGTCCTGAAGAAATTATACTTTTGTCAACTTACCATCATACTACAGCTTACTGCTGTTTTCAGGGCCTGGTCTATATGAGGGGACCCTTTTCAACAAAACAACTCACAAAAAATCCACAAAGAAAATCTCAATTTCCATCACTCATGATTTGGCATCTCAATATCAATCAACCTGAAGGTATATATATAGATTACTTACTTTTCACTGAGAATGTTACATGGACTTCATAAATTTCATGATGTTTGTTTAACCCTTACGCGGCTGCACTTCACGTACTCAACCTCGCCGTACATTTACCACAGATCAGGTGCTGGAAATATTGAACAGACAGTCAATTGATCCTGATGCAAATGAAGAAGACCCAGATAGTGACCAGTAAATATTATGGGATAGCGAGAGCTTGACCGAATTACTGCGAAGTGAGGTGCTGGACACGTGCCAAGTGGTGGGGAACAAGAGATCAGACCATTCGCAGGCTCACTGCATGTGCCCTGTGTTTTTGGCGTTGAGCCAACCAGCAGTGACTGACAGCTGAAAGTGTATGTGAGAGGGCGAGAAAGACGAATAGCTAAGACTACCAAAAGGCAATGAACTTCAAACACAGCTTGTTCAAAGGTTGAGGTTGAAGGGGGCGTGGCCAACTGACACGTGTCAGAGATAAGCAGCAGAGATGTGTCTGAGCGGGAATTATGGTCAGCTTGAATGGCTCCCTAGGTTCCAGAGACCAACACGCATGCGAATGACTTTTTCATTAAAAAATATTGCTTTTAATACTGAGAGTGAAAGGGATGTGATGTGATGTGATGTGATGTGATTGTGTGTGTGTGGGTGTGGTGTGTGTGCGTGTGCGTGTGTGTTCCCTGCTATTGGAATAGTTGGATTTATGGCCGCCGTTTCTTCCATTTTTCTGTTGGATATACCATACTTCCTGGTCTTCATTTGAGAGTGGAGTATTTTTCCTCCCTTGCTGAGAGTTATATTGGCATGCTTTCTTCCTTTTTACATTGAGAAGAAAGATAACATTCACCTTTTTTTATTTTGCATTTTTTTTTACACTTGAAATTACTAAAAATTTGAAATTGTTGTTGACTAACCATAACTAACATGTTATAATAAAAATACAGGATCTCCTCCATTTTACAAAAATAGCATGAATTGGTTGTTTAGTTCCACAGATATCCGCGTTTCACATATGCTGGTATGAAACAAGAGTTGTTTTTTTTTAAATGGCTGGCGGTGAGGATTTATGCAAAATAGAATGTCTGGTGGTGAAAGAGTTAACAATCCTAGCCTGTGTCCTGCCATTAGAAATATAAGGCCACAAATATTACAGATTTCAAATAGACAATACAACAGAATATTCAAGACATTCTTCAGAGCTTCTACACCTGATGATTATGTCCTCTTCCACAGAATCAAATCTAAAATTTTTCATAACCCCACATCTCTTCCCTCTTGTACAAACCTGATGAGGATTCCAGTCCGAGTCAAAGATGATGACAGTGTCAGCGGCCTGCAAGTTCAGCCCCAGGCCTCCAGCACGAGTGGACAGCAGGAAAAGAAAATATGGGGAGTCCTTCTTGTTGAACATCTCCAGAAGCTGACCACGGTCTTCTGATTTGGTCATGCCATCCAGACGTAAGTAGCGGATTGCTATCAACCAACAAGATCAGCATTAAGCAGAAGGTTTGAGAAGAATGGCATACACTTCCCGTACAACAAAGAAGTCATGTAACATTTTCATACCCAATCATCTTTGTAAAATTCCTAATCATTTTCCCTCTCCAGGACCCCTTTTTCAAAAGATCTCATTAATACCGTAAGCATTTTTTGAAGCAAATGATTTAACCATGATGGAGGCTCAATACTTGTCAAACCATATGTTTGAAAGCGTAAAACTCCAGAACTGCAAACTGAACTAACAGCAAAAAGAGCATCTCTCCACAATGTTTGCACCTTTCTGATGGCTTAGTTCTTGTTTTTCAACCAAATTTTTATTTCTTCATTCATGCTTTTATTTTCATCATCCTGCTGATTTTCACATTGCTGAAAGTAAGAAATCTTGGTTTTTCTCATTTTTCGCCATCCAATAAACCTTTTTTCCTCACATTCCAAAGTTTTCCAAGCCAGGATCATGCTAAATTTACATGCAAAAAAAAAAAAAAAATCTCAACAGCAACTGCTAAACACATCATCTGCATAAGCTCAAAACTGCAATGACAAATGTTTCAAATGAACACACTATTTGTTTTTCAATCAATTCTTCTCTATTTGAGCTTTCACTTTTAATAATCTGCTGATTTTATACCATCAATTTATCCACAATGAAATCTTGATTTTCCTTATCCAAGACCCTTTGTCCCTGATTTTCCAACAACCCCTTCAGTCCTGAACATAAAAAAACCTGCTTAAGTTTTACTCTTTTTAAATCAAATATGCTTCATATGTCATTTCTCAATACAAGTACAGCTTTCAAAAATTGGTCATGTAAGAGAACAGTAGTCACTGTTGAAACAGGAAGTTCAGAAGACGCTCTCCAAAATGTTTATCCCTCCTCCTTACAAACACTGTCGGATAACAATCCCATCTACCTCTGTAGAGGAGGTAGTCCTCCATGATGGACATAAGGGAGGTCATCTGACAGAACACCAGACACTTGTGGTTCCTGGCCAGGAGCTTGGGCAGGATACGGTCCAACAGCTCAAACTTGCCTGAAGACCGGTATAGCTCAGGCCTGGGGAAAAGAAACAGCAGAACTGTAATCTATTGCGGGGAGGAACAACTAGTTAGACAACAAGTATGCTGCAGCATACAACTAAGCAACGTGACATAAATTTCGATCATAATCAGGAGTTTTTCTCATTTTCCTTGCTTGCCAAGAATATTTACCCCTGTTAACATGATGCAAGCTTAGACTAATATGTTAGCTTTGTCTGGCCACTTTTCTACTGACAACGCAGCATTGAGACACCTCACAATGCTAATCTTCCACAGTCAGCCTAACTATTGTTAATGAAGTACCAAGAAATCCAACAATGGCCATCTGCCTTGGCCTATCGAGATTCTTTCCTCCTCACTAAGCCAAGTCTCATCTACTTCCTTCCTCCTGGTGCAGACCACATAATACTCATGAATAACTTAGTGGGGGGAAATGAATGAGACATGAGTTTGACAGTATACATAAATTTAACCAAAAATGATAAAAAGTCCCCATTTTCACTTCACAGTAACATGTCAGTAGACACAGAATTCAAAGAAGAGAAGCAAAAACACCTTAACTTTCCAATTCAGGCAGTCTAGAAGCATAAATGTTAATCCTCCCAAGCTAATGGTCTGATAAGGAGGGAGATGGTCCCCCCACTCCCTCTTTCCTATGCATCATTGTGGTATTATGCATGCACAACAGAAAACACTTTTACCTCAGATGGTGAAACTTATTTCACAACAACCCACACTTGCAAAACAAACACAAAGTTCACACACACACAACAAACTCACACGCTTACAACAATCACTCCTGTCAGATTAACAAATCGAAACTTAACTCACCCTGACACAATGCCGCCAGACAAACCAGCATGTTCAGCAAATGCTTCTTCAATGTGTTGGAACATGAATGGATGGTTACAGATCTTGCGTAGCTGCATGATGGTATTCATCAGTGTCTTGGTGCCTCCCTTGCCCTGTGTCGACAGACGTAACTTCCCTCATTTAGTGGTAAAACAATTATCATTCTGTCATCCTGAAGGACGCATACAATCATTATGATATATCCTGCATGCTGCTAGATTCCAAAGCACCTCTGTGTTCTTGGCTGACTATCATAAATGCCAGGTATTTCAATCCTTTTCACTTTCTTTGAAGAAAGAATCCCCAACTCTTGTCAAGCTAATGTACACAAACACACACACAAAGTATACATAAAAGTGAAATCTTTCCCTAAATGTGTTCACTTGGTATTAAATCTGCCAGTGTAGAGAAGTTTCCTCATTATGTGTACAATCTAAGACATAACACAAGCAACAAAGTAAACACAGACTTCACCAGCAAATACAGTCACCACTGACCTTCTTATCTTTCTCTGAGCCATCGGTCAGTAGCACTCCCTTGGACTGCATATGGTTGTAGATGAAGCGCTGGAGGGCTGACATGTCGCACTTGATCACATACTCCACCTGTCAACAAGAGAGTATACAATATCCTGTGCAAGTTAGCCCATCTGGTACTACAGCTGATGTACTTGTAATGTGCACTGCATCATCAGTTTAGTGCTACTGCCCCAACTTCACCGAGAAAAGGCTGCAGCAATGATATCTACACTGATGCAGGTGAGGTAGGAGGAAGAATTAGAAATGATGAAAACAGAAGTGATTGGAAACAGAAATAGAAATGACGAAATGTTCACTCGTACAGCATAGCCTACTAAAGTACATACAGAACTCTTGGTCACTGCCTACATGATTTGATTCAGAATGTTCATAAACAAATAAACAGTAAGGCTACTTTGAACTGTGACACAAATAAGTCCTTAGAAAAAAAAAAAAAAAAAAAAGCAGAAAGGCAACACTAAAAATATACTCTCTCTTTAGTTTTCAGAAAAAAAAAAAAGCAGGAAGGCAACACTAAAAAATACCTCTCCCCAGAGATTCCGCTATTGACCCGGATGATTACCTTTCAGAGCAGCTGTGGTCACACACCTCAAAAACATTGCTCACCTTGTCTGGCAGCTGAGACTCCACTTCTTTCTTCAAGCGTCGCAGCAAGAAAGGACGCAGCACCTTGTGCAGACGTCGGATGATCAGCAGTGTTTCTTCCTGGTTCAGCTCCACCTGCGCACATTAATTGTATGCTGTGTTTGTTTAATCCCTGTCATGCTAACACTCTATTCCTACTGAGAGAAAACAAGAACTCCTGGCTAGAAAAAGCATAAGACACACATAACAAAAAATCTAGAGGAAAAAAAAAAATCTTTTCAAAGGTTCCTGAAAACATTCAGCAGACATCACACTGATTGGACAGCACTGGACAAACTGGCCACTAAAAGTATCTTGGGCCATCTGGACCAATGAAAAAAAAAAAAAAGCTTAACAAGACTTTTCTTCACCATGTCTCAACACCATTTGTAATATTCCAGATGAAAGAAGCTTAACTAGTCTTTTCTTCACCATGTCTCAACACCATTTGTAATATCAGGCTGATGATCATTTCAACTTCCCAGAGAAGATACATTCATACGAATCACAAGTGATATCCACTCTTTTTTACAGATGCCAGGAGTAAGACACTGTTAGCAGATTTTGAGCCAAAAATCTAGGATTTCTAGGACAAAAGCTTGAGATAGATTCCCTTCATCTCATACAAGGAACATCAGATTAAATACAGTCAGGCAGTAAATCAACACAAACACAAGCATTCATGTATCGAACTTCTCCACACAGGTATTGAGCACCATATACTTGTCTGGCACAGGCATGGATCCTGCCATAACTCCCTGGTCCCAAACTACTGTAGTACAGTGGAGGGTAATGTCCAAGAGGCAGACCATGACATAAAGGACAGGATTGGCTGCAGCTGTTTTCTGTTGTACAAGACCAGGACACAACTTTGGGGATCCTGACTGCCAAAGCATGTCATGTCATCCATGCAGCCTCCTATCATGGGACAATGATACACAAATACACGTTAGTAAGCATGACGAACAAAGCTGAGTGAAATTCCAAACTTTTTCTCCAGTCATGGCAAATGGAGCGTTGAACCATTGTTCAAAGGTCGCACAGGACTTGAAAATTGAAGGCAGCAAGAAGTTCAATAGAGCCCACAATTCTGGCAGCTTGTTCTGCACAAACATATAAAAATCACACATGAAAAAAATCTCAACACTACCTTAAAACAACTTCTTGAAAACAATTATTACGTGATGAAACATATAATCCCCCCTTTTTTTTTCATGGAAGAAGTATTGGCAGATGGGGAAACCTCATAGAATTGATAAGCATTTGGTCTTATTCTAAGCAGTTCTACCTTGTTTAAACCTAACAAAGGCAAACCATTTTTTTTTTTCTTCTTATTCTGACTACACAGTTCTACCGTTCACTGCCTGAAAAATTTTACAAACAAAGGCTTTCCCAGTGCCAGGGAAATCTAATGATTTGGGGGTAATAATTAACAAAAAATTCTAGCTCAGAAACTACAAAAGATATAAAAATGAAATATATATGATTTTTGAAGGAAATTGAATGGAGATTTTGAATCTGGGCTTTTTTTGTTTTAATTTTGATCATAAAAAAATATTTAGACATTTAGATTTGGATACATTTTTTTGCATGATCAAAAACATATGTATTTACCACTACAGCTTTACATCCAAAAAAGAACACAGAGCAAAAAAGCCTGCTCCGGCGGGACGTATGACGTGCTGGGGCCAAAGCCGAAAGGAAGCTTCAGTGCCGACAACCCTTATGTCGACCAGGACGACCACCATCATCGGTACATGGAACGTCAAGACCATGTACGAAGCAGGGAAGGTAGCACAAGTGTCAGCAGAGATGCGCCGATACAACATCACCCTGCTAGGACTGAGCGAGACAAGATGGCTACACTGGTCAATTAAGACTGGCTACAGGCGAACTCTTGTTGTACTCAGGACACGAGAGATGAGAACGCAGCACACACTGAAGGCGTAGCAATCATGCTTTCAAGAACAGCACAGAAAGCTCTGATTGGGTGGGAAGCGCACGGTCCAAGGATTATAACAGCAACCTTCACGACCAAGAAGAAGAACATCAAGATGAACGTGATCCAATGCTACGCACCCACCAACGACCATGACGAAGAATCCAAAGACCAATTCTACAACAGACTACAGGCAGTCCTAGACAAGCTTAAGGACAAAGACATCAACATCCTAATGGGGGATTTAAACGCAAAGGTGGGATCGGACAACAGAGGCTACGAGGAAGTGATGGGACAACATGCCCTCGGAGAGATGAACGAAAAACGGAGAAAAATTCGCCGACCTCTGTGGACTGAACAACCTTGTCATCGGAGGCAGCATCTTCGCCCACAAGAGGATACACAAGGCCACCTGGGTATCGCCTGACCATGTCACCGAAAACCAAATAGATCACCTCTGTATCACCAAGAAGTTTAGACGATCTCTTCAAGACGTGCGAGTGAGAAGGGGAGCAGACGCAGCATCAGACCACCACCTTCTGACTGCGAGACTCAAGCTGAAGCTGAAGAGAACTGACAGGCAGACAACAGGCAGGGCGAAGTACAACGTGAACCTACTGAAAGAACAAACAACTCAGGCAGCTTTCACCGTGAGCCTGAAGAACAGATTCCAGGTACTACAGGAGCTTATCACCGAAGACACCGATGCCCACGACCTTTGGAAAAGAACGAAAGACACCTTCACAGAAACATGCCAGGAAGTGCTTGGGCCAAAGAAGAATCAACACAAAGACTGGATCTCTCAGTGGACACCTTCAAAAGATCCAAACCAGAAGACTCAAGAAAGAAGCAGTCAACTCGAGCCGCACAAGAGTCAGCAAAGCGGCAACACAAGCAGAGTACATACAGGCCCACAAGGAAGTGAAGAGGATTTGAAGAAGGACAAAAGAGACCATATAGACAGCCTGGCGGAAGAAGCAGAAGAAGCAGCTTATCACGGTAATATGAAAGAACTGTATATGATAACCAAGAAGCTTGCAGGCAAGTACTGCAGACCAGAACGACCGGTCAAAGACAAGCAGGACAAACCATCACAGACTCGGAACAACAGCTTGAGAGATGGGCGGAACACTTTGAGGAACTTCTCAACAGACCAGCACCCGAAAACCCTCCAAACATCGCTGAAGCAGACTCCAACATTGAAATAAACTGCGATCCACCAACAAGAGACGAGATCATCCGCGCCATCAAGAAGATGAAGAACGGCAAGGCAGCCGGCCCAGATGGAATTCCTGCAGAAGCCCTCAAGACGGACGTAGAGACAACAGCCGACATGCTACTACCTCTTTGAGAAGATCTGGGAACAAGAAGAAATACCAACAGACTGGAAAGATGGACACATCATCAAGCTACCAAAGAAGGGAGACCTCAGCAGCTGTGAGAACTATAGAGGCATCACACTACTATCAGTGCCAGGGAAGGTGTTCAACAGGATCCTGTTGGAGAGGATGAGGGACGCAGTGGACGTCAGGCTCCCGGGACCACCAGGCGGGCTTCAGGCAGGACAGATCCTGTATCGACCAGATCGCCACGCTACGTATCATTGTCGAGCAGTCCCTGGAGTGGAATTCCTCGCTGTACATCAACTTCGTGGACTTCCGCAAGGCTTTTGACAGTCTCCACCGTGACACCCTGTGGCAGCTCCTCCGACACTACGGGATCCCAGCCAAACTGACACGAATCATCAAGGAGTCGTACGAGGGGATGGCTTGTCAGGTCGTTCATGGAGGCCAGTTAACACGTCGCTTCGACGTAAGGACCGGCGTACGCCAGGGATGCCTTCTGTCGCCGTTCCTGTTCCTCCTCGCCATCGACTGGGTGATGAGGCGGACGACGGATGGACAGAGGGACGGCATCCAGTGGACCCTCTGGACTCAATTGGACGATTTAGACTTCGCCGACGACCTCGCTCTGCTCTCCCACAATCGGCAACAGATGCAAAACAAGACCACAAGCCTGGCCTCCCACTCCTCCCAAGTCGGCCTTCACATCCATCCTGACAAGACCAAGATGAAGATCAACGCCTCCAGCACAGAGGCAGTGAAGTTGGGGGACAACAACTTAGAGGAGGGTCAAGTCCTTCACGTACCTTGGGAGCGTGATCAACCAGCAGGGAGGAACAGATGCAGACGTGAAGACCCCCGCATCAGAAAGGCAAGAGCATCTTACAAAGCCCTGAAGAACATTGGCGATCTCACCTCATTTCATCTTGCACCAAAATCCGCCTGTTCAACTCCAATGTCAAATCAGTACTGTTTTATGGGGCAGAGACATGGCGAACAACAAAGACCACTATCAAGAAAGTGCAAACGTTCATAAATTCCTGCCTACGCGGAATACTGAAGATCCACTGGCCAGTTACCATCAGCAACACAGATCTCTGGGAAAGAAGAACCAACCAAGTGCCAGCAGAAGAAGAGATCAGAAGAAGAAGATGGCGATGGATTGGACACACCCTGAGGAAACCACAGACCAACATCACTCGCCAGGCCCTGGCCTGGAACCCTCAGGGGAAAGAAAAGAGAGGCGGCCCAAGAACTCCTGGAGAAGGGACCTGGAGGCAGACACCAGGCAGATGGCTGCTCCTGGGGGGAGCTGGAGCGGATCGCCCGGGACCGTGGGACAATGGCGGGCGGTTGTGGATGGCCTATGCCCCTCCAGGGGCTCAAGGCCTAAGTAAGTAAGTACACCTGTAAATGAAAGCAGAACAGTCTCTAGAAGTCTATCAAGACGCTCACACCTCATGCAGACAGGTCAGTCCACGACCCCGCCCCCTCCCCCACCACGCCCCCTTGCTGAACTTAACCCTCTCTTTCACTCCTCCTCTTCCCCTACCGTTCCTGCTGCCCGTGTCACGCTGCGAGCAGGCCACGCTCCCCTCTCGCGCTGACTAACACGTCGCTGGCGACTCGCACACAGTGCAGAGTACACACTAGGCTGGCTCGTTCGACGCTGGTAACCAGTCAGCTGAACACACTCTTGCGATCGCACAGCACGACTCAATAACTGACGAATATGGTCGGCAATTCCATCACTATCATCATCTCACCTTCATGCTTGAGTGAGTCATTGAATAAAAGATTATTATCTTTGTCAAAAAAAAGATTAGCAGAGCCTGCTCAGCTGTGTAAGTACGCTGATTTGGTCGCTACACTCGTCGAAGGTTGCGCCGCCATCTTTGCAAGTGAGACAAAGCACTGGCTGGTCATCCAGTCAGTGATGAGGAAAAATGGTCTTTCCCCTCACGTGTGGTCATTTGCATATCATTTTAATACTGCAGACATATAAGGCTTATTACGCACACTCTATTTCAGTCCTTTGATAGGAATAGTAACGAATGATAATTCAAGAAAAATGCATGACGTCAGTGGACAGCCCATAGGCACTGGAAGTACATTTTTACTGCGGCGTCAGCTGACGGCTTAAAGGCACTCAACGGGTTAAACAGTTGCCATTCACAAAGTGCTGCATTTGAGCATAAAAGTTAAAAATTATTTTTTATTCAGCTCACACTGTGTGTGACACAAATGACAGAGACAATCCCGTTAAGGGAACTGTAGACAATTCAATGGTCCAGACACAATAAAATCAATGACTGCTCAGAAAGCGGTATGAAGTATTTGCAACTGCTTTAAATTTAAATGGCAAAGGAAAGATTTAGGGCAGACAGCACCATTCAGAGGAGACCTCTTTATAAACTTTCATTGTGGACCGTCTTTGACCAGCTCTAATTTTCCCAATACATGAAGAGAAGAAACATCTCTCTGTACAGAGGCAGAGCCTAATATGTATGTAGCTAGCATGAAGAGAGAAGGATGCATGGACTGCATGCCACTTCCTCAACCTGGGCTTTGACAGCAAGTCCAGTCCTGCTGGGAAGGGAGTGGGAACCTTTACCAGCAATTTGATCAGTCTGATCCAGCTGTTTGTCCATTTCAAAGGGCTAATTGAGTGTTAACTGCCAGAGGTCAATATCTCATATACATATATATAAAAGAGATACTAGGTTCTGGCAGTCAGCCCCCGAAATCATGATCACCTGGCACTTTTCTCTGGAACCCTAAATTAGAAGTGCTGAAACGATGGGAGGAGGAAAAAACATACGCAAACATCTGTTCCTTGGAGACTGCTAGCACATCAAAGCACATGCTGTGAGATGTTGTACAGGAGACACAGAAACTGGACAGTGGTTATTCCACCTGGTGGCGAACTGGTCCACTGTGAGGCATTCCTAGAACTTGGCAAATTGACCTGAAAACAGCATTGTTCAGCATCCTTTTCAAGGGCAGAAACTGGCCCTTTCTGAAAAGAGTTCACAAGGATGTCCAGCTCTGTAGCCAGTCGTAACTTGATTTTCTCTAGAGGCTTGCCCTTTTGCAAACAGGGACCCCTTTTGAATGTCCTCCCAGCAGAAAACTGTTCTACCCAAAGCCTTGCCCACAGAAAGACTCATTGCACAACCCTGACAAATATACCTGCACAACTCTTCATCTCTTACAAGGCACTGAGGATCAAGAGCTCAGAGCAGATGGAAGACACTAGCCTGTTTTCATGAAACTCAGTACTTATACCAAACCGATGTAGCTGGAAGATGCAGATGACTCAGTAGCTAAAACTGGAGAGGGTTCATACAGATTTCCATACAAAAAAATTAAGGACTTTTTAAGGACTTTTGAAGCACCTTTTTTTTTAAATTTAAGGACTGACTTCACGGATAATTTTAAGTAAAATAATAATGAAATTCAGACACAAATTAAATCATTTGCTGTTACTCTTCAATACTCACATCATGGATCCTCTGCGAGCACAGACTTTAGGAATCTCAGCTGTTATTGTCAATGTAAGTATAGATACAAATGTTTGTTTTACACTAAAACAGCAAAGTACCGTAGGATTCTCACTTCTTGTGATCAATTGACAAAAAATGTTTGAAAATATTCACTGTACACAACAGATTCTCCAATCTTGCAGTTGACAAAAATGTTTGTTTGCTTGACGTCCATAAGAATTTCAGTTCTTGTCATACATGTTGTTTGAAGTCACTGAGGGTAAAATGCCTCTATAACTAAAACTCTATATGTCACAACACTGGGGGCATAAACATCAAAACACTGGAGAGGATGCAAGTTTTTCTTTCTCCACACTGAAACTGTTTGGCAACTGCACACAGTCCGAGAACATTCGCTAGAACAGATCTGAACTGCTTTCACACGAACGAAAGCTGTATTGACTTATCACTACTTTTAAAATCCTCAGTATTTCAGATTTCATTGCCTCTTTTAATATGGGCTCAGGCTGTTCACTGATATCCAAGCTGGAGCAGTCTGTTGGTTGATGAACTGCAGGATGGTGAACTGCTAGAAGTAATGGGCTGGTCGCTCATTGTAGAATTTAAAAAAAAAAAAAAAAAAAAAACTCAAAACACGAACTGCAGGATATGAAGCCTTCATCAGGTCGCAGATTTTTTTTTTCTTTTCTATGGCTATTTACAGCCAATTCTCCCATTGTACTAATGTCTATGATCTTCTTGCAAATGCTGCAAAAGGCCTTGCTTCTGTCTCCACCTGGGTCTGCCTGCAGCCATTCTTTGTACTCGTCTTTTTCCTGCCAAACCATGATAAACAAACACTTCTCCGGCATGCTGCTGACTTCTCAATTTCAAAATGGCGCATGTGCTATGAAGGCCGGTAACTCTGGTGTTTTGACCTATAGCAGACGACGCATCGGTGAGATCGTCGATCTTAACTCCAACTTCTTTTTTCTTTTGTTTAAAATTCAATTTCAAGCCTTTTTTTTTTTTTAAACCAACTCAGGATTTTTACAGACTCTATTCAAAATCATAGGCAGTGACAAAATTTAAGGACTTTTTAAAGACCTTTCAGCAAAAGCCTGATTTTTTAAGGCCTTAAAAAGTATGCCCTCAAAATGAAGGACTTTAAGGACTGTACGAACCCTGTTTTGACAAATTTCTCCCTTGTGAAGGATGCAGGGATGAAAACAGTTTTTTAAAAAAAAAAGAGCAGATTGGCTGGGGGGGGGGGGGGGGGGGGGGGGTCTGTGGGTTGCCATAGGCCCCCCAGTGGGGTCCAGGGGGGCAACAATATGGCGGGGGTCAGGGGGCGCCGCCCCCTGAAGCTGAAGCATATTTTGTACTAAATAAGGCATAAAAATCTTTAGAAATCACTTTCTTGCTTCTAAACACTCATTCCATAAAACAACTTTCAACGCCATGGAGACCGAGACTGACATGGAAAGAAACTATGTCAATTGAGACAAAGCAAACATTTAGTATGATGAATCCTCAGAACTGTAGCTGTAGAAAATTTGACAAACAGTGCTTTCAGGACTTAAAGAATAAGGCCTGTAGACAAGTAAATCTGAGTGGGAATCAAACTAAGTAAACCAAAAACAACTGCTGGACTGCAATAAAACACAATATGAAAAATGATTACTTTCAAGTCCTTTAAACACACACACACACACACACACACACACACAAGCTTTCGGGTCTAAGACCCTTCATCGGGAAACACTTAACAGTAAACACAACAGACAAAAAAGAACATAAAAGAACAAATGACATCAAACAAATTGATGTCACAACAGTACCATACACACACACCCCCCCCCCCCCCCCTCCCCCCCCCCCCATACAACTAATCATATTCCCCCCCCCCCCCATTTTGACCAGTGTGTGTGTGTGTGTGTGTGTGTGTGTGTGCTTGCGTGTGTGTGTGTGTGTATTGTTTTGTGTGTGTGTGTGTGGGGGGGGGGGGGGGGGTAAGGAGCAGAGGGGGGGGGGGGGGCCCAGTGTGTGGGGTATGTGTTGTGGGGGTGAAGTTAGGGGTGGGTGGGGTGGGTGTTGGGGAGGAGGAGGAGAGGGAAGCATATTGGATGTGTGTGTGTGTGGGGGGGGGGGGGGGGGGGGGGGGGGGGGGCTGGTGGAAAAGGATTTCATAGGGGGGCTGTTAGCAGAAACCTAACAGTCACTTTGACGTTTTTCCCTTGCCTTGAAGACTGCTAGTCGAAGTGGGTTTCAAACTTTTTCTCTTTTTTTTTTTTCCTCCGTTGTTTTGTTATCCTGTTTTCCCCTTGTGTTTACTGTTTCCTGATGAAGGGTCTAAAACTCGAAAGCTTGAGTGTTTATCATTTTTGTTGTTGTAAAAAAGGACTTCAAAGTACTCATTTTTCCTATTAAGTAAATCGGAGTTTGAATCAAAAACATCATGGAAATGGAACTTGTAGAAAAATCAGAGTAGGAGTCAAACTATCATTGGAAATTAAAACGTAGATTGTTGCATACCCAATGATCTGAAAACATGCTGTAATGTTGTAATTTTCTGTTGATGACTGGGTCGCTCCTTGTGATCTCTGATTGCCACAAAGCCACGACTACCAAAGTAGACACGTTTTTGGCAAGGTTCACAAAATGCTTCAAACTCGCCGTCTTTGTCATTTTCTTATTACATAGTGGTTCACATGGTCTTCTAGTGGTTTTTTTTTTTTTTTTTTTTCCCCACTCACTGGCGGCAACCTCTCACTGTGAATCGACGCCATGATGAGAAATGACACTGGAAGGGAGCAGAATGAGAACTATGCCGTTTGAGAACATTACCGACTGAGAAGAAATTCGCTGTGCAGAGACAAATTGAGATCGTTTCAGAGTTTCACTCTTTGAATGTTTTTTTCGGCGGAGATTTGTTTTTTTTCGGCGGAGATGCGAAAAAAAAATAACAGCGGAGACGGCGGAAACGGCGGAGGAGTTTTCATCCCTGAGGATGAATGAAAGAATCTTCCTCATCCGAAACCAACATGAGCTTGGAACATCGCTTGTCAGGATCCATGAAAACTGAAAAATCCAAATCCAAACTCTAAAGAATAGAAGGGGGCATGTTCTCTCTCCAAGGAAAAGGAGAAAACTGATCTATGTTTGAGTAGGATTCATGAAGCGAACTCACTAAGGGTGATCACTATATCAGCTTAACTGGATACTGAGGCGTGGCTGGGTACCTGCTCTTTCAACACTTTTAGGATTCTGATAATATGAAGATGTCCCATGCCAAGGAAGGACAAGGCATTTACTGGACAGGCAAATATGAGAAAAAAAAAACTATACAAGTGTTGTTTGTTTTTTTGTAATGCAGTTTACATTTACCAAAAATACATTGTCCATACACAAGTAAATCTTGTCTTGAGAGCGAGGAGCTAACCTGTAGGGGTGTTCCTGTCAGTAGGAGGCGATTAGGAGCAGTGTAGTAGGTGTTGAGGATCTGTGTCAGCTTACAGTGGTGATTCTTCATGCGGTGGCCTTCATCGATGATCATATACTTCCAGCGGATCTAAAAGAAATGATCAGAAAAATCAATAATCGTGTACTTCAGAGGATCTAAAAAAAACACTGACACACACTAATCACATACATTTTCTTATAAGATACCAACATGTCAAGAGTTAACATTCTTATAAAAAAAAAAAGTTGATGTATGAAAACACTGCTTTAAAACAACAGGAAATCAGTAAACAATTAGATAGAAAATATTAAGTTTATTGCTATTTCTTTCAGAGCAGTTACAACTGGAAAGTGTGGCCTATTAAAAAAAAACACAGCATACTCAATGTTCTGCAGTGAGTAAAATTATGCCACGATACCGAACTTTCACACAAATAAACAATACCTTCCAATATCAGTGCCAGAATCAAAATCAGCTACCCATGTCACTATTATCATGTCAATCACACATGTATTCCATTCCTACCTTGGACAGTACGGCCTTGTCCTTGATGATGTACTCATAGGTGGTGAGCAGCACATTGAAGCGCGAGGTCTTGAGCTGCGGGGCCACTGCACGCCGCACAGCTGGAGACCCTTTGTACGGTATCTTGACCACTGTGGGGCCCCACTTGTCAAACTCAAGCATCCAGTTGGACAGGGTGCTGCAGTCATGGACACCATAGTTGGTCACATTACAGACAAGACTTGTAAGACTTTCAAATATCAAAGAATGGCCACAACATAACACAGGGTTCATACAGACTTTCAAGAAAAAAAAATTAGGGCCTTTTAGGGCCTTTTTTAGGGCCTAAAATTTACAAAAACAGGGCCATCAGGGCACACGAAAATGCTGAAAAGTGCTCACCACTGCCTCCCACAGATGCCATTTTCTCCAATACAGACCTCCATTCAGCAAGCACCTAATCACTTTCTGGTATGAATCTTGTCAATTCTATGTCCATACGAAAACAAAGAAATCTTTTACAATGGCTAGAGTAAACACAGTGTTCTTGCAGCACACACAAGGCGGAAGTCTTAAGAATACAAATCACAAGATGAAGAAAAAAAAGTAGGCCTATGCTTTCTTTCCACCTGACTAACACTAGTAACAGCTGCCTTGTCCTTGACTGACTAGCACACACTGCCTCTGGTTGAAGGAAAGAACAGTCCAGTGAGAACAGTCCAGTGCTCAAGTCATCCTCCTATTTGTCCCCTTGGAAACACTTTTGATTTATCCAAGGCTACCTTTTACAGTTGGGGCTGCTGTCCTCATTCCTTTGTCAATTGGTCAGCTTCTTCATTTCCATATGTAGTGCAGTATGAAGGGTTCACTGGATGGGAGTATTTTCAATAACCGAAATGGTAATCATTTTAGATCAGTAGTACCATAGGATGACGACTATTGTTTATATAAGTGGGAAAAATGTAGTGGTAATGGTGCAAGTTGGGGGGATAAAGGAAAATATCAATGACCTGTGGGTAATGCTCATTGGCATGGGTGGGATCCATAGTACTGTAAGATGATGGTCATTGTGGTAAGTGGAATAATAAGGTGGCATTAGTATAATATTGCAGGTTGAGAAAAAGGGTGGAGGGGGGGGTAGGGGTAGATGACTGATGGGGTGATGATCATGTATGATTTGAGATAAACAGTACTATAGGATGATGATAATTGTTGTATAAGTGGGATAATGTTGTGGCATTGGTGTAAAATGCTGGTGGGGGAATGGGGGAGGTGTTCAAAGATGGGTGGATGATGATCATGGTCAAGGTGTAGGTATGATCCACAGTGGTGTAGGATGATGGTCATTTTTGTAAAAGGAGTAGGATAGTGTATTGGCAAGTACGATAATGCCAGTGGGGGAATAAAGGAAGTGATCAATGACTGATGGATGTTGATCACTGAGATGAAATCTACAGTGCTATAGGGTGGTGACCATTGTCGTAAGTGAAATGCTGTGGTGGCATTGATGTAGTAATGCCGGTGGGGGATGGGGGGAGAAAAAAAAAGGAATAAATTTGATGATTGATGATAATTGGTCATTGTCTAAGTGGGACAAACAGTGATATAGGATGATGATCATTGCCATAAGTGAAATAGCATGACAGCATTGGCATGATAATGCCAGTTGAGTTTTAAAAAAAAAAAAAAAAACATGGGGGGGGGGGGGGGGGTCAATGATCAATCACTATATTGATGGTGATGGTTGTCACAGGTGAAATCATCTCTCGTCTCACGCACACACGCATGCATGATACATGCACGCACACACATGTACATACACCCCCACACATACACAGATGCATACGTACACAGGCACATCCACACATACATATGCCAAAAAAAAAAAAAAAAAAAAAAAAAAAAGGATTGGCATACACAGGACATCTTATGAGTGGTGGCAATAATGATAGTGGTTATATATGGGAATCTGTGTTTAAAAAAAAAAAAAAAAAATCCCCCCCCCCTTGGCAAACACGTGTACACACATCTAAGCATACCTATATATATGCAGAGGAGAGACACAAGTCCCTTAGTATACTTGTGTACACAGAGGGGGGTGGGGTGGGGGGGAACATAATGTGGACAAAGGAAAGGAAGTGGTCAGGGGGGGGGGGGGGGGGGGGGGGGGGGGGGGGGGGGGGGGGGGGGGGGGGGGGGCACTGCAAGTTAATGTGGTGTGAGTGGTGTGTAATTTTGTGGAATATATTGTGGGTTGCAGTTGAGGTGGTGGACTGGTGTAATCATGTAGTTGTGTTAGGATGCTGGCTGATTCAGATATGGGGTGAAGGGAAAGAGCGGGGGTGTTAGAGGGACAGTAGGGCCAAACGAAGTTGCAGTAGAAGCACTAGAACTCGTTGAAGGACCAGCAACAAAGTGCTCTTCTGAGCAAAAACTTGTTGATGTACTAGTACTATTTGAGGCTTGCCCACTGTCACAATCTTAAAAAAAAAAAAAAAAAAAAAAAACACACACACACACACACACACACAACTATTTAAGGACACTGCCACTATAGCACTAGCCTTCTCCAGGTCTGGATGTTTCTTCCCTTTTTTTTGTGAGTCTGAAGGCTTTTTCACCGATTTTCCCAAGCTGAACCCCTTCTTACAAAAACTACAATAGAACCGATATTTGTCTAAGTTATCTTGGCGAAGCCAGAGTTTATATTCAGATTTATCAAGCCACAGATCTTGGAATAAGCACTTCCCCATGTTTCTGAGTAGGGGATATTTTAATTTTTAAGGGGCAAATTTAGCCGTATAAATTGAAAAAAAAGAGTGAATAATAACCTTACACATGTAATCCAGCCATGATGATAAGGTGATTACACTTCTGTAGTCTTTTCCACGCTCAATATCATATACATACAAAAAAATTAAAAATGAAGTCTTTATACAGAAATTGAGAAATCAGAAAAAGAAAACTTTCAATCTGCTTTCCAGACCAGTATCTGACATGAATTTCCAGCTGCATCTGTTTCAAGTCCTTGTTCAATGATTCATCAAAAAGCATGACATATTCATTAATTCTCTACTGGCAGCTGCAGCCGAGGCCTCCTCTCTTAGCACATTTCAGGAGGGAGCTCAGCAAACTTTACTTTTAAAATACAGCCACTGTATGTGCTGTCGTGTGGAAGTGTGTGTGAATGGTTGGCGGGCCTGGACTAACCTAATGCTTGTTCTGGGCAGGATAGGGAGCATGGTAATCCCTTTTGAAAAGGCGAATGTGGGTAGCCTTCCTGCAGCTCCACACTTTTTTTTTTTTTTTTCCCCCCCATTTCAAAGTGGAGTGACTGATGGCGGAGAATGAAGCAAAATGTAGAAAGAGAGGGGGTTAGTTACCGCCAAGAACATTGACAAACAAAGCACAGGAAAGACACAATGCAATTCGACCTCTTGGGTCTTCTTCAGAAAAAAAAAAAAAAAAAAAAAAAAAAAAAATCACATTTAACATTTTAGACAGTACAAACAAAGAACGAAGACTGACTTATCTGTCCATGTGGTACTGGTAGGAAGAATGACCGCCAGACGGAAACGACAGAGGGGATTATGGGAGAGGAAAAGGAGGGGGGAGTGAAATGATGGGGTTGTGTAGCTGGTTTAGTGGGGTGGTGGTGTGATATATTTGTGATGGTTGTGGTTAAGGTGGATTGACAATAATGCTAAGGGGGGGGGGGGGGGGGGGGGGGGGGATTTTTATTATATATCCTTTTTTGTATATAATTATATATATAGAAGGGATAGTAATGATAATGATAGTGGTAGTAATTATAATAACTAGATGAATAAAATGAAAGTACCTATAATAACAAAAAAATTAAGTGAATAAAATAGATAAATTTTTTTTTTTGTTTGTTTTTTGTGTGTGTGTGTGTGTGTGTGTGTGTGTGTGTGTGTGTGTGTGTGTGTGTAGGCTAGCTGGTTACGTAAGTTAGGGGGGAGGGGGTGTGGTATGAACGCTGTCTTTTTGAACAAGAAAGTATTTTTTTTTTTTTTTCTTTTCTTTTAACAAATGCGCACTTAAATGAGTCACTTAAAGTCTATGGAGACGACGTGACGATTGATTTGAAGATTCAGTCTGTGATTTCACTCTGTTTTTTTTTCAGTTCTGACAGAAAAAAAGGAGCAATGCCAAAAATTGCAAGACATCTACTTTTGGTTTCCCCACACCGATAGTTCGTCGCAATCGAGTGGAAGCATTGCTGCAAACAGTTTCGCGT
Organism: Conus betulinus; assembly: GCA_016801955.1. Lineage (NCBI taxonomy): Eukaryota > Metazoa > Mollusca > Gastropoda > Neogastropoda > Conidae > Conus > Conus betulinus. The sequence continues at coordinate 108,692 of JADBJO010000061.1, forward strand.
TGTCTTAAGCAGATCGGAAACTGTAATGATTGTTGATGGCATGAATCGTCCACAACACTTCAGCTTTCAACACATCTGTCCCACGTGCTGTTATTGTGGATGGCTGACGATTCTTACTGAGGAAAGGGTCTGACCCGATTTGATGAATTTGATGATTGCCGAACGAAGTCCGTAAGACTACTGACCGGCCTACTCGCTTTATCCAATTCCACGTATTTTTTTCTCTTTTCCGTCTTTCCGTGATTTGCAACCGCCAATTCGCCCATTGTCCGAACATCAACGGTCTTTTTGCACACTTTACAGAAAAAACGCATGTTTGTTGTCTCTGCATTCAGTGATCCAGCTTCAATATTCTTCCTTCTGTAGCCACAACGGATCAAATGCGTAATTTCCCGTTGGCATGATGACAGACGCAACAGTATCGGACTTCACCGAAGATGAGGGAGCATGGCGCTTTTGTCGGAAGTCGAACTGCGCATGCGCAAACGATAAACCGACTATTGAAATTGCTTCCTTTGCTTGAAAAGCAGACGACACGCAACACGATTCGAGAGAGGAGGCGAAAATCGATGTCCGAAGTCTCGTTCACATTTGTTCTCCGATTCGTCTTCAAATCTTACGGTCAGCTTTGGTCCGAAAAACGATTTTTAAGGGGATTTCAAGGGATGGTAGGGATATCTGCAGTTTTCAATTTTGTTTTCTTTTCTAATCATTCTTCTTTGATTTTTGTTGTTGTTGTTGTTTCACATTTTTTTTTGTTGACTTTTTTTTTTTAGGCTGTTCTGGTTTTAGGCCTTTTAGAGCCTCCAGCCTCTTCACTTTGATTTTTAAGGCCTTTTAGGGGCCCCTATTTTTTGCCTAAAAAGGTTAGGGCCTTTTAGGGCCCTGTGCGAACCCTGTAACAGAACTGAATGCAGGTCATTCAGGCTGGAATGAGTTCAGTTATACACTTAAATGCGCTTTAACAGCACATATAATTAAATATAGGAAACACAACAAAAGCGACTGATATCAGAGGAAATAAAGCTAAGATATGAAATGTCTGACTGCAGGAAACACAACACAGAAGCACTGATTTAAAGAGTACAAAGAAAATTGCAAGAAATATAATAGAAAAAAAAAAGCAGCTGATCCAGAAATACAAAGGAATGGCATGGAAGCAATGAAAAAGCAGCTGATTTGAGAGGCAAAGAGATAAGGTACGGATTGCAGGAAACACAGGAAAGCCAATAAAAAGTCACTCACGAGAGAGGCACAATGATAAGGAATGGCCCATTGACTCGTTTCTTCTCCATGAGGTAGGTGATGAGAGCTATGGTCTGGATGGTCTTACCCAGCCCCATCTCGTCTGCTAGAATGCCGTTGAGATTGTTGTTGTATAAAGAAACCATCCATTCTAGACCCTTGACCTGTTACCACAAGCACAATGATATAACAGTTCAGTCTGCTCAATCATTACTTTGATCACCGATTTACATGCACACAAACATCACATTTTAACACACATACACACGAAACATTCTTAGAAATATTCATGAAACTTACTTTCTTATTCATCGTGCACTACTGCATCACCTTCTTTCTTACTTCATCATCCACTAGTTTATCATCTGACCTTCCTACATGTCCAGGTCAATCAATCAATTTGACACTCAAAAACAAAAACGTTTGAGTGAAAATGTATCAAGACATATTGGTAATAATCTAGCTGGCCATCTAAGTTAATATCAAAAAGTTATTTACAAACTAAAGCACAAATTCATGATTAAAATCCTAAGCACCCCATTCCTGAAACTAAAGCACTAAATTTTTCCCTCTTGAAACAATGTAAATCACAAGATATAAATGATTAAAATCCTAAGCATTCCATTCCTGAAACTAAAATACTAATTTTCCCCACTTGAAACGATATAAAACACCATGGCAGGGACTGTTCGTAAAGACACCTCAGCAGACACAGAACACTGGATGAGGAAAACAACGACAACTGTTTCTAAATCTTCTAAACCTTTAATCATTACCAGTTTAATTATCAAATCTGGTAATAAAAAAAATCTCAAGTCTTCACTCACAGCAGAAAATTCAGTCTTTCTTATGACAATTAAAACTATCCCCTGAGTCGTATCCATTCAAAAGAATTTCATGTATTCTTCCAAGTCAATAAAAAAAAAAGAAAAAATCATTCTCTGAAAGGCATAGTTTTTGATTTCTCAATTTCATGAAATCATGAAACTGAGAATTCAATAACTTTGTCACCGCATACCAATTAAAAAAAAATTAGGGGAATATTCTAGAAAGGAACTTTCCAAATGCTGCTTAAACATTCAGGAGATTTGGGGGCTGTCAAGAAGCTTCTAGAACTGCTACAAATTTCCATCACTTTGACGTACCTTGAGGATAATCATCTCACAAAATGATTCTTTAAAGCAACTAAATCAAAATGCAAATGTGTCAGTCTTAACCAGTCTTTGTGCTAGGAAAATCCGATCTGGTTGTAACAGCGTTTGAAAACTTTAAAATAACACCCGTCTTTCCTTTTTCTTCATCGTATCTTTTATTTTCAGATACTGCTGGTAAACCTGACTTACTACCTTAAAAAAAAAAAAAAAAAAAATTACAGACCTGATACTCTTTGAGTTTCCCATTCACCATGATGGAAGCTTGCTCTGTGACAGTTCCCGTGACAGTGTGAGCCAGGCTGTAGTAGTTTTGGGATCCAGAGGGTGACCCATGGTACTCATCATCATCTTCCACTCTGACTCTTCTGTCACAATCAATGTTATCATTGTCTCCCTTGGTTCACACAAATGTAACTGAAATTAATGTAGTTTTATTCCCCCCTAACAAATATGTCAACACACACACACAGACATACATACATAAAAAAAAAATATACATTAGATCTCATTTTTAAATGCATCAGTGAACAGAGTCTCCTTAACGCTCTGGAACGCTGTCCATGAGAAACTAACAGAGACACAGCTCAGAGGCTTCCATGTTTAGATATTCAGCCAAAAAAGAGACTTCATCATTCTTCCTGGCCTTATCTGGAATGTTTCTCCCATTATTTGGCTGTCAGTCCACAGAAAGAAATTCACACAAAATAAGAGAGTTGATGCACTATAAAACACTTCATTTCTCATTCTACACAACCTCACATGCATCCTACATTACACCAATTATTCACCGTTTGCCTAGTTTCCAACCTCTTTCCCTGAAAGACAGAAAAGACTGGTCAGAAGAGTCTTGCTTTCTTTGGTTTTATTAACATTCTCTGAGCAAAACTGTAAGATTGTCAAAACACAAGTCTCAAAACAATGGCATAAATAGGGCGCAGATGCCAGGAATTTAGGGAAGCCACTCACTTAAAGACAGTAATCTTTGCAGCTGGGCCTATGGCTGTCTGATCAATAATCAAAACCTAAAAACCTGTACATCTAATTCACTTCTTTGCTCGAATCTCTATAAACATACATAGGCTGTGCTGATTTGCTGATGCTACCTTTTGCCCAAAGCCCCCACTGACAGAAACTTTTTAGGCCAAACAAACATATTTTTTTGTGATTTGCTGAAGGCTGGCACCTGTTATGAAATCATATTATAATGTTATATCATATCAATATTATGATATAATATCATAAAATCAACTACCTGAACACTTTCACAGAGAAGGTCAATTGAAATAAAAACTTCAAAAATAAATATGCGACGCTGGATTGTTAAATCCTCATATCTTACCCCTCATGACTATAGTTTTCTCTTTCGAGTTTATTGCATAAATCATATAGTTAAAGAACAATTTCAGCAAGTTTGACATCTATAGAACTATTGTCAGTATGCAAAGTGCCGAGATGAAAATTCTTATGCATCACAGGAAGAGCCAAAAATTGTTCCTGAATATCACTGTTAAAGAAAAGTGTGTCACAATCACATCATATTACACTGTGTAATGCTGAAAAATTAACAGATGAAGATTTCTTTTCATTTCTTTCTTTTTTTTAATCTTTATAACTAGCACAAACAACAATTTTGTTTATCATTATCACAAGTTAAATAAAAAAAAATTTCCAAGTCAACATACTTTTATGCAACACAGTTCACATCAGTTAGTCAAGTGATATGAGTAATTCAACACACAATAATAGTTCTTCTTAAGAGTGTACTTTCATTCTAACTCACTTCTGATGTATCAAAAAAGAGAGCCAGAGAAAGAAAGAGAAAAAAATCAACACTATCAACAAAACTGCATCTGTAATTAACTCAGGAGTTTTGTTTCTACATTTTGCACGGGGAAGTCTTCTAAAAACATATAAAAGCTTTTATACACAGGATGGAGAGCTCAAACCGTTGTATGGAAAGCCAGAGGTCCTACTCACAGAACACCATCCTCTTCCTCCCATTGTTGACTTCCATGCTCTCTGTGCTTGGTCCTGGCCTCTGAGAGGCCTCCTCTTCTTCTTCCTGGTGAATCAGAAGCCAACAATAATAACATGTATGAAAACCTACCAGCCGCAAAGAATCTGATATGAAAGACTAATGCTAGCACACATAACAAGCGATCTACTTTACAGAAAATTCTATCATATGGATGATGGATGCCAACTTGTTGGAATATTTAACTGTCAAAAAGATATGCATGTCATATTAGAAAGATGCAGATTTTTTCGGTCTCAATAAGTACACGGCTACACTTTTTTTTTTCTCATTTAATGAAACCACATGACAGTAATCAAACACTTTCCGGAATAATAATGCATGTGTAATCAAATCTCTTCAAGTTTCAGATTTCGATAACTACGAGTCAAGGCCAAAAGGAATGACAATAACAACTAGGCGAAAACACATTGATCGAAGTATTTAAGTACCTCCTCACTCCCTTCTTCGCCTTCTTCCTCCTCCTCCTCTTCTTCTTCATCTTCCTTTGGAGCTACTTGCCAACTGCAAAACGAAACACAGGTTTCAACTGTTTATGTATTAAAAGCATTCAATCAAAAACAAATAAATGGTGTTGAAAGGCAGGTTTTCTGATGTTCAGTATGACAGCCTTGTTGGACTTTATCATTAACATATTTGATGTTTTGTATAACTGACTGATTTTGTGAGTAGTTGTCGTAAGTGGTATGACAATAAAGAAAGAAAGTAAAAACAAGGTTATTGCATTCCTGCTTGTTTTGCATCTGTAACAAATGATTAAGTGCTTGTGACTGTCAAAAAGTAAGCAAATTATATGTATACTTTTAGCCTAAAATTTTTGAATAGATAAAAACTGGCTGTCTATTTTTGTTTCATGTTGTCTGATATCTGAGCTTCCACTTAGTCTGCTTGTAGGCTTTTAAATGATTTTTAACAGTTGGTGAAAACAGGAAGTGACCTGAGAGAATACCAGAAAGCCAGCCTAAAACAAACACTGACTGACAGGAAAGATCACAGACAAGTCTTCCGACAGCAAAATTTAATCACACACACGCAAAAAAAAAAAGCTATATGGATCTGGGCACATGATCCCAAGGGAAAATTTGTAGCATATAGTTTTAAATAGTACTATTTGTGCACCATGTTAGAATGGTTTATGATGCTTTGTAATGAGGCAGGTTATTAATACACACAAGTATCAGATCCACAGAAAAATAATTTGATGCACAGTCTACTGTACATTCTCATAAAGTCTTTGCCTAAACTCTTTGATGTGTCAGGCTCTTTATCCAAAATATATACGGCCAAGACATGTTCACACACAGAGAAGCTCTTGCTTTCAGATCTTAAGAAAAGTTGTGCTCTATTAGAGCAAAAAAACATTGGAAGTGACCTAATGGATTTATCCCCCATGAAGTTTCACCTCTATGATAAGAAATCGACAGATTACGAGACAACTGTTTTGCTGAGAAAAAAAAAAACAAAAACGATTTGTCCTCTGTGTGTGTGTTTTTATCGAACACGTTCTCAATTTTTTTTCAAAAAACATTTGTTGCGGTTGTTTCAAACAGCCTGTGGGTACTCTTGGATTTCTGAAAAAAAATCAGAAAACTGGGAGCCCCAACAGATACATATTTATAAGGCAATGAAGAAAACAGTTGAAAGATAATTCTGAACACATCAAAAACTTAATGCAATATATTTCAAACTCAAAGTCGCTTTTGCACATGGATAACAGGATAAATCAAAAAGCAAACACAAAAAAATACATCAATAAGTACTATCTCAAGCAAAATACCTGAAAGGCAGTGGATTATTACTCACATTAAATACCAACTTTAAGTTAACTCTGATCAAAATGAAAATGTATCGATTAACAATGATGATAAAAATGACTAAACCACCACCAACCAGACAGCTGGCCATTCTCTCCCTTACACACACACAAACACACACACACACACACTACACACATACACACACACACACACAGTGGGATGAAATGTATAGTGTGAACCATGTTACTCACGAAGTGTTCATTTCCAGCCAGGCATCCAACTGGCTAGCCAAGGGAGCTTCCTCCCCTTCCAGAATCTGCCCTGTCTCCACATTGACCACCTTCACATGCATCTCCCCATTACTGGCCTCATCCTGTCGGCATAAACAGCTATTTCACAGGACAGCCACATTTTCCTGCATTCTGTACCTCAATAAATTTCATACCTCAATAAAAAGTCTAAATTTGTCTTTTTTTTTTTTTTTTTCCCAAAGTTTCTGTCTGGCAAACTGTCCACTAAGAATAGCCAAAGACACACAATTTATTACTAAACGAATAAAAGCAGACTGGAAGATGGGAAATGCTTCATTTCCACCTCACTCCTTTTTTTTTTTTTCTTAACAAGACCAAACAACTGACATATTTTGAAATTGTTTTTCTAATATATTAACACAAGCATAATATATCCAAACTTAGACACACCTGCTATCAAACATTCTTTAAAAAGCGGAGGGCAGGGCTGGGTTGGTGGAGCCAGCATCACGATGAACCACTTATGTGTTCAGTTGGGGGGCCGGAATAGCTCAGTGGTAGAGCGCCCGACTCGTAATTTTGGTGATCCTGGGGTTGCAGGTTCCAATCTCTGCTGGGCCGTTTCGGTACGGGGGGGGGGGGGGTTCCTCAGAGTTAACACCGGTTCTGACTCCATTTCCCATACAGTCCTTCGAATGAGATTATAAACCGAGGTTCCATGTGTGAACGCACGCGCATCTTGTATACACGTAAAATCCCATCACCAACTTTCAGAAGAGAAGGCCGGTTCGGCCGTTGGTATGGATGACACGTTACATATAGCATTCACCCTACACAGAAATGGAAAGAATGAAGGAAGTAAGGAAACTGAGTGAACGATATTGAACAATAATGACTGGATAACACGGGAATGACTGAACACGGGAAATGACTGAATGAAGTGCCCAGCCTGCAGCTCTTCAGTCGGCACTACCCAGGTAGGCAGCCCGTTGAGTGAACGAGTGTGGATTGTAAAGCACATAGAGCTTGGTCTCTAGCCGAGGATAGGCACTATACAAGTATTCATAATAATACAAGAAGCATGCTCTCAATCATTCAACTGAAACACAACACTGGGACTGTCCCCTTATTGAATAAAACAATACCCCAAACATGACTTGTACAATCCAGCATGTTGAGACTGGAACCAACGGAAACATGCCAGTGTCTTAGATCACATTAACCCTTATGCCACTGACATCGCATTTCTGCGACCAGGCAGCTCACCGCCGCCGACTTCGCCAAAATGCGACCAGCTAGGTTTACCCAACTCCTGACACTCTCACTCTCCCGTTTGATGAGATTGAGGCCAACTTTACACGTCATAGCTGGGGGGTTGCCTGACCTGTGCCTAACAGCCATTTCTTTTGTCAGAGCACTGTTCAGTTAAGTGTTTTACTGATTGATACTGATTTGTTTTTCCTTTCACTATGACGTCATAACCAAGCACTTCACGTACTCGGCCTCGCCGTACATTTACCACAGATCAGTGCTAGAAATATTGAATAGACAAGTCAGCTGATCCTGATTCAGATGAAGAACACCCTAATGGTGACCATGAAACATTATGGGATAGCGAGAGCTTGACCAAATTACTGCAAAGTGAGGCGCTGGACGTGTGCCAAGTGGAGGGGAGATGAGATGAGATGCTGTGACCCAGTGTGTTGGATTTGCTCCAACTAGCAGTGACTGACAGTTTAAAGTGTATTGTGAGGGGAAAAACAGCACAAACATCTAAGAGACAATGAACTGCAAGCACAGCTGGTTTGCAATGGGGTCAAGGTCGAAGGGGGCGTGGCCAACTGACACGTGTCAGAGGTGTGCAGCAGAGATGTGTTTGAGTGGGAATTATGATCAGCTTGCAAAGTCCCCATTCCCGCACTCCTCTCCGATTTTAATAGTTACCAATTTTCGAACATCAATTCCTTACTCTGCCAACACTATCTTGAGAGCATCCTAATAGTCTTAAACAATGACAATCCAAAGACTGATTTTTTCCCCAGCAGTACCATTCATGTTTGAAAATGTTCAGCTGAACATCACGAACTTGAACACAGCTGCCCCAGTGTGAAACACCTGGCCGACAAAGCTCCTGTATCTTGTCACTACTCTTTAAATAATTTTGTTTGCTGATTTGGTTCTATTTCTGAAGGAATATCAAAATTAACCCACTCCCAGTTCCATTTATGTTGACATCAGGTGTTTTCAACATCTGCGCCAAAGCCATCAATGTCTGTCCACCTGATCAGCATCATTGCAATTAAGAACATGGCTAAGGGAAATGAAGAACTGGAAGTACATCATTTTGTTTAAAGATCAACACTTTCTGAATCAATGTGTTTTTGCTGAGAATGTTCTTTCTTTTCTTCATTGTTTTTTAATAATCCTGTCAAATTCAGTTGCAGCACAGAACCCATTCTGTTGCAAATACCACCAAGGTCATATGATTTTCATACCCACTTATAGCTATCAATGAGGACAAGGGGCTGATAAAAAACTACAAACTCACTCTGAAAAGTCTTCTCTCCCTCACAAACAATCTTTCTCACTTATTAGATAAGCACCTTCTGACAGGTCGAGATCTCACCTTCTTCTTCTTTCTCCTTTTAGCAGCCTGGTTCTTCTTGCGCACATCATCCTTATGTTGCTTCACAAGACTCATCAGATTGCTGACATATTCATCAGTCTGGGTCAGGAGGTATGCCAGACGACGATCCTTCTTTTGGTCAATAAGACGACGATACCCTTCTTCATCTTCTGCCTGTTCAAAATAAACATTATAACATTGGTTTCAAGGTATGTTCACTTTCTAAATCCAGTAGAATAACCATCTCAAACAATACAAAATCTCTCACTCTCTCATACTATGAAATAATCAAAAAAAAAAGCAGTGACTTACCATCAAGACCTCTCTCGTACTAAGAAATAAATGAAAGCAGTGACTTACCATCAGGCGACGCATTCGCTCTTTCTCGATTCGCTCTTGTTCTTTCTTCTGTTCTCGCTCAGTGTTTGCGTGATGCATCATCATGGCTTGTTTAGCTTGCCGATCTTGCCTTGGATGTTACGATGGGAACTCTTTGAACTCCTTAGCATGTTGCAGCACACTGTTCAAATATTCCTGCAATCAAATACTCCTATCTGAGATTACAAATGTCATCATGTCAACAAAAATAAGGAAAGAAATTCACAATGAAATGTTATCATTAACCCAACGATACTAGTTTCAACTATCAATCCTCAGAATAACCCTCAGGCTGCATTAACTCTCTAGACAAGCGCGCCAGCTAGCGCTCAACCGGAAATCACACAGCCAAAAGGCTGAGCGCCTGCCAGCGCCCGGTAAAACATGTGGCAACAATGGGCGCTGCCATGTTTCTCATAGTAAAGGAAGTCTCGCGAGAACCTGACTTCCTTCTTCCTGTAGCCATTTACTTCTGTTTGCAAAAAACCGCGAGTCGATACATGCCATGGTTCTCGAGTTATGATTTTTTAAGTTTGTGGTCGAAATGCTGTTTTTCACCATGGCTAACCTTGATTTCTGCTATGAGATTTAGTGATGAAAATACTGATTTGTAGGATTTACGGCATAAGACTTTGTGAAAGTGCTAGGTAATGAAGCTTAGAGTGACCTAGATTTAGACTGTGATGAGGTTCCAGGTATGATGAACAACGATTCAGAAAAAGTTCTGGAGAGAAGATTTTTTTTTTCCCCTGAATAAATGGCTATGTGACATTCTTCAAGCTTATGATATAGCAACATACATATTCGTAGGAATTTTTAAAATTATTTTCACTTTATTATTTCCTTTCCTCTCTTTTACATTAATTTTCAAATTGGTTAACAATGTTCAAATTACGGAGTTACTTATCTTGCCGATGGTTTTTGGCGTAACTAAGCTCAGGTAAGTGCATACTGAAGAGGGTTAATATATATATGGTTCCAAATGCCCAAACTACCAACATTATTCTTGAAGAGACTGGGTTAGATGGAATTCCTTATACTAGCTGTCAAAGAGCAGGCTGGGGAAAGGATTGGTTATGAATAATTTTTACAGAAGTGCAGGACGAATGAATGACCAACTTACCTGATGTTTCTGCCGCTTCTTTCTCTCCAGTTCCACCTTCTGTTGTTTCTCCAGTTTTTCAGTGATGCGGGCCTCCCGCAGAGACTGTCGCTTACTGCGTTTGTAGGCCTTTGTGTTAAGTGCAGTCTCCAATGTGGTATCCTTACGCATGCTGGCAATCACTTCACTTCGCAACTGTTGAACAAACATTTTGGATTTTGGTATTCCCTCAACCAAAAAATACCAACAGGAAAACAGGAAAATAGAACACTACACAAAAGAACTGCCTACATGGAACAGAACACTATGATCTGTTCACCTGTTTGAAAGGTACATGCCACATGACAAATCTGCCTGAATCAATGACTGAGAATTCAGTTCAGTTCTGATCACGAGGGCTTCTTCAGGCTGTCGACTCACAGAGAAGAAAACGATCCTGCCCAGAAAAAAAAGAAAGAAAGAAAGAACAAAACATCAATATACAAACATCAGTAAAAAAAAAAAAAAAAAAGTGATAGCTTAACCGACAGCATCCCTAAAAACCCATATGGCCTTACAGATCTGCATGATGGACAATCAGTGTCCTCTCTGAATAGGTATACAGTCTTGCAACATAGTCGTCAGATCACAACAAAAATATTGGTATGTTGTAAATTATGCCACACAAAAGAAGAAGTGTAAAAGACATTCCAGAACAAAAATTCTAAAATGGGGCACAGAGGCAGAAAAACATACAAAAAGACAACAACAACAACAACAAAAATTTATCAATCAAAAAGAGTGACATGAAAGAGTAGATTACAAGCACAGAACTTTTGGAAGGTGAGGATATGATTCGTACTAAAACAGCCTCCAGCATCCCCATGAGGTACAGATCACTGAGAAAAAGCCACATCAACATACTATACAACAAATACTGAAAAGGCCAATGAGATACCTAAATAGAGAAAGTATTTATTAGTATCACATTCACCTAACAGTAATCGATAACACACTCAATACCTGTCTCTGGAAGTTGATCAATCGCAGAGCCTGAGCTCAATCATGGCTTGGGTGCGCATATCCTCTGCCATTGTGGCTGGCATCCGAGACAATTCTTTGATGCGCTCTGAAATTCGGGCAGCTATTCTGAAAACAAATGTAAAAGCACCAAATTCACTAGCATTGTTTTCAATAATTTTCAGTTTCAAAACATACGCACATGCATCCACACTGAACACACACATGCAAATCTTTTCCCTTGTGGGGTTACTGTACGAGTCACTCTCCTCCACAGACAGCTTTTGTACACAGATACATATACACAGTCTTCCCCATTCATTTCGTTTTTCCTTTAAATGCCTACATATTCAGTGCTAAATAAAAATTTGCGCTTCCATTGCCTATACTGGCTCCCATTAAAAAAAAAAAAAAAAGGAAATCATGTAATTCCTATCAATCTTGTAAGAAACTGCAGATTAATCCAATAAATTCCAAGCTGCTATTCCACTGCTTATACTGAGCCCCCTATTCAAAACTATTAAGGAAAATCATTTAATTCTAATCAATCTTCCCTCCCAGTTCCAATCTCATTTCTTACATTCATCCATTCATGATGGCTTGTGATCTTGTCTACATACTTTTGAAAGACAATAAACAACGTATGGGTAACAATGAACACCAACCTGTTCTCTCGTTCATTAAGAATGGCAATAGGATCAAGCCCTGTAGGTTTAGTCACAGGAGCAATACGGTTCTGCTTTTGCTGCATTGCCATCAAGGCCTGTACTGAAGGGGGAGGCTGCGGCTGCTGTGGCTGAGCAGGCTGTTGTTGCTGCTGCTGCTGCTGTTGTTGCTGCTGCAACTGCTGTTGCTGCATCTGTTGCTGTTGCTGTTGTATCATGCCTCCCATTCTCTGCTGTGGCATGTCAGCAGGGCATGGAGGCCCCGACATGCCCATTGGACCATGACCTCGCATATGTCCCATCTGGGGCGGCATGTGCTGCTGTGCAGGTGGTTGTCCCCCAGATGCCATGGACTGTGGAGGCTGGGAACCTTGACCTTGCTGCATGCGCATCTGCTGCATCTGATTCATGTTCTCTGCAAACGGACAGTAATGTTCAAAACAAATCAAACAGCAAAATGTTTATGTCTTGTTTACCTTTTGGAATCAAGCAACAATCCTAGTGACCTGTGTGTGTGTGTGTGTGTGTGTGTGTGTGTGTGTTCTAGTATGTGTCTGGGTATATAGGGAAATGAGAACGGCGAGTAAAGAGAAGTATATGCGACTATGTCTGAGCACCATCAAATGAATGTATGTCAGGGTGGGGGACAGCAATACACAGATGGTGATTTTTTATATGTGCTCAAAGTGGCCTGCATGTTAATCATGAGTCGGAGGGTGGAGTAGGACAATGCCACTGTGGGTGTGCACACGCAGATGCAGTGTATATGTTTGCGTCTGTTTGCATGTGGGTGAGCTGTGAGGGGGGAAGTGGGTGGGGGAAGAGTGGAGGGTAGAGTTTGGGAAGGGAAGGACTGCGTGTGCATGGTTAGTTCAGACGATACATGTACGTGTGATGCAACAAAGTTTTCCAATTTTGGTGTTTATGTTCAAACAAGACTACAGCTTGGTGGGGGGAGGGACAAGGTTAAGATGGAGGACAGCCATGTCGATATTCACAATGCTGTGTTCGTAAATCAAGGTTGTAAGGTAGAACTGTAGTGTTCAGTGCAGAATTCATTGTTTCTTTCTCTGATCTTCCATCACCTTTTTATGTACGTCTCTCTTTTTTTCCTGTGTATTTCGACTTTGTATAGTTGATATGAATGTGACAAGCATGTTTTTATTCTCGTAATTACTAGTCCTCACTTTGTGTGCAAATCGGTTTTTAATTCCATAACCGTGTGTGTGTGTGTGTGTGTGTGTGTGTGTGTGTGTGTGTGTGTGTGTGTGTGTGTGTGTGCGTGTGTGTGTGTGTGTAGCATGTTTGCCATGAGCTGTTTGCCTGAGCTTATATACGTGTATTTATGTTTATGTATATGTGTGAGTGCATCTGTATGTGTGCATCCGTTTGTGTGTGTGTGTGTGTATGTGTGTGTGTGTGTGTGTGTGCGCGTGCACGCATGCGTCCTTATTTTTTCAGTGTGTGCAGTGATAATTCTTATCCACAAATTTGCACATAGTTCTTGAAGAGTCCAGACAAATTTCAATAAATTTACTATGAGAATGAAAATGATCCCATTCTCGGCACAAGTTAATGTTTAATGGAAGCATTAATAAAAAGTCATATGAAACGTATCGACTTTTGCTTACTTTATTAAGGTTCTAATAAACCTTATATAAACTGTATAAAAATACACTGGGGTAACAAGCTTAAGGAAATACCTATCTCCTGATTATCATACATCAGGAGTGAAAAATAAGAGTTGTAAGATCAATGGGCATGATTGGTGAAAATACAACAAACTTAAACATTTTTTTTCAATCAGAACAAATTTCAAGAGACAAAATTCTTGAGTGGTAACTGCACTTGTGGATTCTAATCTAAGGAGGGGATATTTCACCAGAGCGACAACTCTTCCAAACTTCCATGCGCAAACGTCAGGACGTGCCAAATTTTTTATAATATGCTAAGAAACATTGAATATATCGGCGAGAGAGCATGAGTCTATGACAAAAGTATGCTGATGAATCAGATTTGAAAGTAATATGTGAAAACAAAACTTGTTCTGTACACTGGCATCAGTCGCAGATGTATCTTCATAAGGCATTTCCATACATGTTGTTTCATCCATGGGATAGTCTCTCCTCTTCTGCCTCGAGGCAACCCTTTACCTCTTTCCTCTCCCTTCTCAAAACCAATAAACTAACGCACAGAGAAGAAACTGATAAGTACCTGGCCGCTGTGGGTAGACTCCCATATGTCTTTTCCCCTCCACAGCCAAGCGAAGAGACTCTGGAATGGGCTGTGTGCGAGACAGCAGTTTGTAGGCCATGATCTGAGCTCGTAATTGGTGCAACTGAACTGCACTAAATGGTGTCTGTCGCTGACCAGGGCCTCCTGATAGAACAAAAAAAAAAAAAAAAAAAAAGGAAGGCAACAATTATCTCTGTCTGTCAAGTCTTGTCTTCTTCTCTTTACCCTTTCCTCACATCACGATTTATAGATTACATTTTCATTAACAAGACATTTTTCTGCAGCACCCTTTTGAAGCTTCCTATGTAAAAAATTCACAAGTACATAAGATATAATAAATTCATTCTTTCCAAAACTGTATGGTGATGCACTTTGCTTCAATCTTAAAAGAGGAAATGTTATGAGCTGGCTCATTCCATATCACAGACCAACAGAATCATGGTAGCATCAACTCAGGTGAAATCTTGCAGCAAATTATCCACCCCTATGACATATGATGATTCATGTACATAAAACAGAATCATACTGTGCCCAATCTCTCTCATCAGCATTATGTCACTAGAATCATGTTCTGATTCCTTTGTTCCCTGTAAAACAGCAAGTACACACATGCACGCACTTTCTCTTAAATAACAAATTTCAATGAACAAACTGAATCAGTGAACGACCACAAAAAAAAGGAATAATATGAATAGGTGTCCATCCACATACAAACCAAGTGTGGAGCACATCCTAAAAAGAACTCTCACCCTGAATAGCATCCACACTCTGGTTGGGTGGTCCCATCATGCTAGTCTGCATCTGGCTGGGTGCTGGGGGCCCCCATGCTGCCCTGCATGGGGGGGCCCTGCTGAGACCCTGGTCCCCCCATCACAGGCCGGCCATGCGGCATAGGGTTCATCCCTGCTGGACCAGGACCATTCGCTCCACTGCTGGTTCCCATCGTGTGTCCCCCCATGCCTGCTGTGCCCGACATACCTGTGGAACTGGCCACTGGTATTCCACTTCCACTAACATTACTGCCACCGCTGCCCTGCATGCTCATGCTTCCACCGCTGCCTGATGTAGGCATTCCCATGCTGCTTGAATTGTCCCCCATGTTGGGTTGCATAGTGATGTTGGGGCCGCCCATGGCAGGGTTACTGGGTAGGCTGCCGGTAGGGCCCATGCTCTGCCCCATGCCCATGCCCCCAGGGCCTGGCCCCATGTGCTGGCTGCTCATCGTCCCGGTGCCTGGCATGCCCTGCATTCCTCCATGCATGCTGCCGGGAGTTGGCATACCCTGACTAGGGGGTCCTCCTGACATGGCAGACATGCCCTGATTGGGGGGAGCTGCCATTCCAGGGTTGGAGCCAGCCATACCTAACAGGAAAATTTCACGTTACAGATTGGAAAGCTGGTACATTGCTACAATTCAAACGCAGGGCGAAAAAGACAAGGCAGAAGTATCAAAATCTAATTTTTATCATAATGAGTAATCACCATTACGGATTCTTACATGTGAGAGATTTTTCTACCTTACTGAAAATGTCTTTGACACCTTTTATGCCAAGTGCTGTTCCCTAATCTGTGTACAACTGACTTGAAAGAAGATCAAAACTTAACCAATGAGACTTGTTCATCACTACTTTTAATAGGCCAAGTACTTAACAGTGATAAATAACACACACCTTTATTGAACTGTTTCTTCAAAGGCCTTCCTTGAACACAAAAAGTAAGAGCAGAGTTTATACTCACTCCTAAACAAACAATTCAAGGAGTTTTTTAAGGATTTTTCATGGACTTTCAATGTAACATAACAGGATTGGAATACAGAAAATATCAGCCTTTGTGCATACTTTAGTCACATCATAGTTCATACATTCACTAAAACTCTCGAGGAGATTTTACGGAATGTTCAAAGACCTTTAATATAACATTAAAGGATTAGAATACAGAACATATATGCCTTTGTGCATACTTTGGTTGCTTCAGAGTTCATACACTCACTTCAGTAGATTCTAGAAGCTGATAAAAGGAAAACTGACACTTTCAGCCAATGCAAAATTTTTCTCTCTTTTCAAGTCCCAAATCTGTCTCACAAATCAAATCATAACTTAATTTTGTGATGCTTATGATCCCAATGCTGTACTAGTCTATATTGTTTGAAGAATAAAAAAAGTTGTCTAAAAACAGAAAATGCTTCCAGAAATCAAATGAAAAAAATACATCAACAAAAATATCAATATCTTGTAGCAGAAATCATAGCACATAATTTTTTACCATGGCTAGGTGGTTTAATTCAATTTCTTACTGCCTGGTACTGACAGTGAGAAGATATCTAATCATAATTTTCTTTTTAATGGATTGTAGCAAGAATAAAAACTGTTCAAAATAAAATTTGTATTTTCAGTTTTGCAGTTATCAGGTATCAAAATTGGCATGTTACATGCTACACTTGTCGTCACATCTACAGCTTGTAGATGATCACTTACTCTAATAGTTAAAGAGATGGGACGAGTCTGAAACAAAGGTTATGAAGCCATCGGTAGATGACATTTTAAGAATGTATAGCTCGGTATGATTTTCTAAAGGCACTGACACTTGATCGTTTAAGGGTTGTCACCACAAACTGTCAAGCAACACTTTTTTTTTTTCTTTTAGCACACACTTCAAATAAAAAAAATAGCTGGCATTAAATTAATGGAAATCACAGTGTCAGTACACCACTGACAATTTGCCCAAGAGTATAGTTTTCTCACTTCTTTTCAACCATAAAACAATGAGAAGTTTGGTGAATGTTATCGTCACCGAATGTTTCGTCACATATAACACTTTTTGTAATATGAGACACACTAAACTCATTCATTCATTCATTATGGATACTTGTACAGCGCCTATCCTCGGCTAGAGACCAAGTTTAAGCGCTTTACATCCATGCTCATTTAAACTAAACGACCTACCTTACTATAGCAATTAAAGCTAGACAATATTTTGGATGAAGAAATATGAAAATGTTGATGCCAAACTTCACTTTTATCCCCATTTCACATCAATTCTAGTTGCTGTCTGCTTGAGTTGTGGAATGAGAGAGCCCCTGTGATGGGCATTTACTGTTGTCGCTCATCTTAAGTAAAATATGATTCACCAAATAACAGCAAAAAGAATGTAGGCCATTTCAATACAAACTCGAACTACAGCAGTTAAAATGTAAAGGTGGCACTATGAAATCCAAGTACAGTAGTCAGCAGAAAGGATTTTCTTGTTAGTTATTAAATGTTCCTTGTGACACGTGACGACGCAAGTGTCATCACATGTACTTGTGTCACAAGTAGCAAGTAAAACGTTACATAAGTATACTGACTGGATTCAATATTTGCTTTCATCTCTTTACAATGCACTTACACGGCCTTTTTCAAGAAATAACTTTTTTTCACTTATTAAAGTTTTTGTCTACAGCTGTAAATTGTTTGTGAGCGATAGCACAAGACATGTGCAGGGAATGATGTAAACATTGTTAGAACATCACTGTCATCAAGACAATTCAGAATCAATTATACAGTGTTATTCTAAGTATGTGACTGATTATATATTTTTGCTCTGTAAACATACCTTATATTCTGTTTAACACAGAAAAATAATTTATGTCATCATGCGTCACCAGTAGCATGTTTCCAAAAGCCAATTTTAAACTGCAGTATATCAAAATCTGAGTAAATGCACAATACAGAATCATTTCAGTGATGTGGTAAGAGAGAAAAAGCAAAAATAACGGCAGAGGGAAAATGTAGCAGGTGCGCAAGCAATCTGAAGCCCTGAATACATGCTCTTAGTCTCACCTTGACCAGGTCCACTCATGCTAGGTCCTCCTGGACCAATTCCTTGCATTGGTCCGGACGACGGCATCGCTCCTGATTGGTGTCCCATGCCCATGCTGGGAGCCCCAGGACTACCTCCCATCCCATGTCCAGGACCCATGGTACCATGGCTACTCATCATGGGACCTGGGCCAGGGCCGCTGGACATGGTCTGGCTACCCATGGGCCCTTTGTTACGATTGGCCATGGTGTCAGCCAATGTTGCAACCGCTCTTACAAGAGAGCTTACAGGAACGTGTATGCTTCAATCTGTAAAATCAACATTTAAAGTGTGTTGGACTACTAATGCAATATTTGGAAACATAAATGTTTTGAAAAAATAAATACACGCAGCCATTATGGTGAAACAAACATGAAACTGGGAATCAGGGCAACTAATTTGTTAGCTGAAAAGCAAAATTATGAAAAAATGACTATATAACATTATCCCAAGTGTATCTCGCATATCAATTTCTTTTTTTAATCCTTGGATGCCAAAATAAGTATCTCATCAATTTTGTCACCAGAATATTTCTAAAGAAACTCATAACACACTTCAGTCAGCTAGCTGAATCATTCATTTACATCAAAAACATAACTAAGAGAGACCCAACTGCAGCTTAGTGGGACTTTGGTGGTGACCAAGTACCCAACCACCCTTGTCAATGACTAACTCAGCAGGCTATGTGCATATGGCCGAGTGATCACTGATCTAATGTAATACTTATTCCCTCGAAGCAGACATTTCTAATGGTTTTTGCCATGGAGTTAATACTACTGACGCATTAAGTGGATATCTACCTTTTTAATGGAATATGATGGGAGGGTTTACTACTGACTGACACATTAAGTGGATGTCTGTCTTTAATTAAATGGAATATGATGGGAGGGTTTTTACTTTTAAGTCAGTGTAATCACCCGTGTGGTGGAGGGGGGGTGGGGTTGATGCATGGCACAAGCATTTCTTTCATTCCTCACCACATGGTGGGCAGGATAATAGCAAGATATTAGTTCTCGTCTAAGTTTAGCTCTATCATTCAGCTCAATCTGAGGAAATACAAGAACATGGATCAAAAATGATGTGCTTGTAACAAGGCAGTTAGTATTCTAAACACTATCCTGGCATGCATTCAAATCAAACAGTTGCCTCTCTAGATCAATCTGCTTGGCACATATAACTGAGAAATTAACATGACATCAAGACAGATCTTACAATAAAAGTGAACAGGCAAATTGTTTGCCTCTCAATAAATTATCTCATATTGCCCACAGATTAGTGGTCAGTGGCTGATTCTTTTTCAAACTAAATTTCATTCTGCCTACAAACAAACAAAGAAGAACAAGAAACCACACACGCACACAAAACCAACAGCTAAGATATTCAATCTGTAACTTAGGGGAAAGACATAACTTTATCTGTTGAAAATACTGAATGCAATACTGAATGAACAGAACACCAGTAATTCAGACCTGGTTTACCCCCCAGAAATTCTATATGTCGGTTTTGGGTCAAACGTGTGTACGAATATACATCTGATAACTGAGGGAGGAAAACAGAGGAGGAGGGGGGGGGAGGCTGGAGAGAGTGGGATTGGAGGGGACTGGGGAAGAAAACAAAGACTGCGGGGACTAGGGGGGAAAACTGAGAGAAAAAATGGTCTATTAACTGACAATTTTGCTATGCTTTTTGTCATTATCATCCATCTCGCCAACAACAGTTTTTGTTTCTTCTTTCAGTGATAATTCTTGTACACAAACGTGTCCCAGACGCACATAATTCCCATATGAGTTACAGCACACTGAAATTAAGTCCTGTGCGTCATTCAAACATACCAAAATTTACTGTGATGCAATGATGTTCTCCTGTACACAATACAACTTCAAACAGTGCATCACACAATAACGCTTTTGTCCGATCCGCCACAGTGGAAGATGTTAGAAACATAACTTTCCTGTCTGTTTTAGAATGTTCTGAATCGATGAAAAACTTCCATCTGAGAACTCTTCTCTACTGAAAACCATCAAGAGAGTCCTCAAAATAGACTACCCAGTCTATTTCAAAGTAAAGTGACTGCAGGCAGAAATTGAAACACTTTAATATTTAATGCCTATCTTGCACCGAATTGGATGAAGGTAAGCAATTGCTCATTTATTTTCACTGTCCTGAGCGTTGTGTATTTGCCTGAAGAAGACCTAAGAGGTTAAAGTCTTAAACACATCATGCTTTGTCTAATGATTTGCTTGTCTACATTTTTTTGCGGAGCTTTATCATAATTTTCAAAACAAATTAAAAATTTTTTTTAAGAAAAATGATTAGTCTGCCAGATAAAAGGGAATCTTTTAAAACAAATTACAAAACATAAAACGCCTTTCGACTTCTTTGGTCTTCTTCAGGCAAGACACTCAACATTCAGAACAATGAAAACAAAAATGAGCAATCATTATCTTCTTGAATTTGGCGCAAACCACAACAACAAAACTGCGCCCAATTTGAGAAGGGATTGCTTGTTCTTGTTTTCATTGTCCTGAATGTTGTTTACCCTTGCCTGAGAAGACCAAAGAGATCGAATAATGTCATGTTTTACCTTGTAGTTTGTCCCTTGTTGTGGCACAAAGTGTCACAATTATACAAAGTGTCACAATGCGACACTTTTGTGTTCTGTTTTTCTCGGCACAAAGTGTCTCACAGCACACAATTTTACTTGTATCAGTTTGATCAGCCTTACCAGCACAAAGCATCGCAAGCACAAGATGTTGTAATGGTGCTATTCTGTACATGTATTGAGTGAGCAAAGCAAGTAAGTGATAGTAGGTGAAGAGAGATACAGTGAAGGTAAAACAGACAGACAGAACAGACAGATTGACTAGCAGAGACAGGACAGAGACAGAGGTTCATTCATTCATTTGTTCATTCATTTGAAATCTATGACTGATAGGAAATAACTCGATCTGTTGAACAGTAACTTTATCATTCGTAAGTGGTGAGACACACAGCTCCATGATTGAGCACTGTGTTCATCAGTTTTTTTTATGAAACATGCACGGGCTGAGAAAAATAGATTACACCTATGTTTTTTGCACGGCTCACCAGGAACTCTGGATCTTTACAGCTGAACACATTCGTAGTATAAGGACAGAGGAGGAGAGTGTGTGAGTGGTAAGAGGGGGGATGTATGTTACTTGTAATTGAAGAATATCTTAATTGCAACCCCATGTATCTCATGGGTGACAAAATTTATGGGTCGTGCACATTATGTCCCTTGCACAATAAGGGGCTTTCCCGGCACAACCTGTTGCATGTTCCAAAGTGCGACACTTTGTGCAAGTCTTCTCGGCACAAAATGTCGCACTTTCGCACAAAGTGTCCCATGCGACACTTTGTGCAGTTGTGATCCTTTGCGCTACAAGTCCCTTTTGTCTGCAGGAATGATAATTTTTCTTTTAAATGTACCCAGTCTATGACTGGACTATACGACCACATGATTTGGCCATGCACAAGTACTGTGGAAAATCGTATTCAATTTTTCAGAATCAAAATCACAGTTCAGCTATAGTTTGGAGGTAATAATCCAGCAAATGGAACAAAAAGTCAAACAATCCATGCAATATAATCAGTTTAGATAAATAAAATGGCTCTGTTATGGATGTGTGAATCACTAAATGTGTTGCGCACAATGGCAGAGTGGCCAACCTACATAGTTTCATCAAATGTTCCATAAATATTCATTACTTGCCTCTTGTTTGTCACCATACTTCCATGATCATTGCATGGTGACTGGAATATGGTCAAGCAACAAAATCTTTCACCACTAATAGAAACAGCTTACATATGGGAAATTTGTGATCATGGAATAGCAAATCCCACATACCAAGTTTCACTGTTAAAATCCTGCCAGTGTAGGTCCTTACAATGTTACTTTCATTCATTTTAGCTGACAATGCTTTACTAACATTGGAAAATTAATCTGTTCAGCATAATGTGGAGTGCTTTATTAACTTTATAATCAGTACCTCTTTTCTTATCTGTCTCTTTCTCCCAGTACATGTGTAAGCCTGAGCGCTCTCGTGTGTGTGTGTGTGTGTGTGTGTGTGTGGGGGGGGGGGGGGGGGGGGGAAGGGGGGGGGTTGATGTCTGTATACATTTCCTAGCAGTTATGAAGTATGACCCCATAAATATTTGTGACCCCTGAAAATTCGGAAACCAGTTTTTCAAACAGTCTGAGCCCTTATTTCCAGGAAATAATTATCACTGCCTTTGATTATGAAATATGCACCACATGAATGCAGATCTATGTGTATGCTGCTTTGTAGTATGTCCTAAGACAGGATAACAATTTTTATTCGTCCAAAAGATGGAAAATTCATTATCAACAGCACAGCAACCATATACTAGGACAACACACACACACACACACACACACACACACACACACACACACACACACATACACACACACACACAAGGCGTAAACCACAGTAAATCAATCCCATCAGTAAAATATCTTCATGCAAGCACAAATATTCTCCCCCCGTCCCACCCACCCCCACCCCATCCCACCCCCACACACACACATCACACACACACACACACACACACACACACACACACATGCGTGCACAGCCACAGTACACATCCACTCTCTTTAAAACATGGAACCTAAAATAACACAAGTGAGCATCATCATCATCATTAAAAGCAAGCAACATACTCTATTTAAATACACTCAGTTTAATAAGATTGAAGACCATGGTTTAAGCAGCTTTTATGTGAGACAAAAAAAAACAAAAAAAACTGTGGTCTGCCCAAGTTCTCATATCAAAACTAGGCCAATACAACATGCCGGTAATAATTCTTGGTAAAAATATTACTGATGCTGGTAATACAATACAATTTACTACTGCAAACATTTTCTAGAAGTTGTAGTAGTGGTGGTAGTAGTAGAGACTGGCTTCTGGCCTTAGGCCTTGCGGCCTTCTTGTGTCCCCTCATTATTTTTCAACTTCGTTTAGGACTGATTGCATGCCCTACATCTAAATAACATTATATTCAATCTACACTAAAGAAAAGGTCTTTCAAATTCAATTTTGGATCTTCATCTAGTTTTTTTTTTTTTTTTTTTAATCTTTACACTGATTAATTCACTGCCCTTGTTCGTAGACTGATGGAGATTTGGTTCATTTTACTTCAGAATTCAACAGAAAAAAAAAAAAAAAACATCGCACAGTACAATGAACGATCGCAGAGCTGTAGTTATCGGCTGTAGTCGGACGCGTTTGCCGCTTGTCTTCCGATTTTCATTTTGCCCGCACCATGGGCCATTAGCCTGTGATTCCGTACACAGGTAAAGGATACTTACGACAATCTGTCGATACCGAAAGCAGAGATCGTCAAAGCCATGAACAACGCATGCAAGAGCGACACACACTCCCACGGTCAACAGTGTTGGTGGTTAGTTTATTTGTGGTCCAGTGGAAGAACCTTTAGTCAGAGAAGCCATGTTGGATTCACAAAATAGGTAGATTAAAAAAAAATGTACAAACCTACAGAAAGATTACATCTGTAGAATACTCTACATAATTAACTAGAACGTAAGTCTACGCCGTAGTCCAGAGAACTCATAACTTACCGGCTAGTAAATTGAAAACTCGGAGTCGCTGCACGCCGACACGCTTTGTGCTCTGGCCCACTCTTCGCTCTGCCGATTAGGTTAGGCTGGTGCGCATACTCATTACGCACCGAGTGAGAACGTCCAGGGGACAGTACTCTAGGCCCAGTAGCCTACAGGCTACCGTTTCAGAAGCGGCAAGCTCGAAGAAGATCGGCAAAGCTCCAGAGTATGCAAGAATTTATTCTATGCGGCATCTGAGACACGTTCGTACGTATTTTATCAGACAAGTGTGTCTTTTTTATTTTTTCATCAGAATTCAACCTTGACGCGCAATGAAATCGGGGGCAGTGTATGTCAAGTGCTGTGAGCTATCGTTATCCGTCTCTTGGGCAAGTCTGTGCAAGCATTGAAGTTAGCATGGATTTTTTCATAAACGTTATATTTAAATAATTTTGGCCTCGTTTTAACAAAACCCAGCACCTCAGATACATTGTCTTCATTTTTTTTTTTTTTACTGTTATGTGAACAGTTTTGTCTTTGATAAAAAATCTAAAAAGAACGACAACACTTATCGTTAGTTATTAGTTCCGCAAGACAATACGGGGCATGTGTATTACAGGGACAAAACACCAGGCATTTCGACCTCATGGGTCTTCTTCTGAAGACTTGACACCCTTCTTCCATGGCATTGCTTTCTTTTTTTTTTTTTTTTTTTTACCTAGGGTTGGCCAGTGACTGGAGAGGAAGAAGGAAAAAGCGGAGGGAGAGAGGAGTGGGCAACGCAATTCCCCATGAGGGTCATATGGTTGTTTATGGGCTAGCAGCTTTGGAACATCTTCTGTCTTCTTCATTTGTTCAGCCAGTCCATCAGGACTTTGCTACTTTCTGTCCAAATTTCACCCTCCACCAGGATCTTGAGCAGATATCCTTCTCTTGGGCAAGTTCCTCATGCATCAGAGCTGGAGATCGATGGAGTATATATGGAAACATTCAAAATCAGTCCATTTGATTGTTTGTCCAGGACTTTCATAAACATATTTTTACAATGTAGTAAATCTTGAATCGGGCAAAAACAAACAACATTTAGGACAATCAAAATGAAGAACGAGCAACCACATCTCATATTCAGCGCAAAGTGGGTGTTTAAAGAAATTTTTTTTCATTCTTCCCAAATTGCCTCATAAATCTTTATATTGTGGATCCCATCGTTTTCTCTAAGAAAGTTTCTTAGAATAAAATTGTACAATGCTGGCTATTGCCTGAATCAAAAGTGGATTATGATCCAATGTTAAGTTTCATGGAATTTATCTTTCTAACAATTTAAGATGGAAAAAACACATTGATTACATTTTGTCGAAAGCAGGGAAAAGTTAAAATTTTTTTAAGTTCGTCAGTTGACATGAGTGGGGTCAAGACACAGCCACTTTTACTCACCTTGGCATCATGTCTCTTGTAAGAAGTGAATAAACTTACGGTCAGGAAGTATATCTCTCACACCAAGAACATAAAAAAAAAAAAAAAGCTTCAGAGCTTAGACAGTAAAAGCCTTGGAACTGGCACTTGATGTACCAGCACATGCTTCCAAGTAAAAAAACATACAGAGAAGCTGGAACTTTGCCATTAGATGACTGTAGTAAATTGGCCTGTGCTGAAGGCGTGATTAGAGCTTCAGCTGTTGAAAACAATATATGTGCTGAACTTCAGGTATAGCCAGACAAACATTGTCCAAAAAGAAGCAACAAGTGTCTTCTTTATTAACAAAAGCAACATACACGCTTATCTTTTAACTCAACAGTTACAAAACCATCTGAGGCTGCAAAAAATACATCTTGTACACCTCTTCCAAATTGGGACTTAAGAGAGCAATGGTGCTGGAATAGCTCAGTTGGCAAAGCATTGGACTCATAATCTTGGGGTTGCGGGTTTGCATCTCCGCTGGGTCATTTTGGTACAAGGGGATTTTTCCCTCGAGTTAACGTTGGTTCTGACTCCATTTCCCATACAGTCCTTCGAAATGAGACTATAAACCGAGGTTCCATGTGTGAACACATGCACAACTTGCACACACGTAAAATCCCACCACCAACTTTTGGAAGGGAAGGCCAGTTTGGCCGTTGGTATGGTTGACAGGGTTACACATAGCATGCACCTTCCCTGAAGTTGGAGTATGGCTGCCTTAATGGTGGGATAAAACAACAGTCATACACACGCAAGTGTCAGAATAATCAACTTGATGATTGTGGACACTCTACGAAAAGATAAGAAGAGCAAATTTTGATATTATCTTCAGTCAAATACTAGTTCCAGTCCCTTTGTGTTGGCGACAATTGCAATATCTCATGTCTGAAAAATACCCTATTAATCTGAAAGTTGCCACAGATGTATCAGTAAGTGACGATGGCAGTGCAGGTGCTGGTTTTGTAATACTAATCTAAAAGTATAAAAAAATCATACTACTTTGGAAAGGACTATTCAGTATTTATGGCCAAATTAATCGCATTAGTCATAGCATTACAGTATGTTATCAGTATACCCATCATTATTTTGAACATCTTACTTTTGTGTTCATTCAAAAAATAGTATTAATTGCAATTAGGAGTGATTCAAATAAAGAACGAAATGAGATCATCTTTGAGTGAAAGTGTCTTATCCATTGTCAAATAAATAAGGGTTCTTGTGTCAAGTTTTGTTGGGTTCCCATTCACTGTGGAATTAGTAACAAATTGACAGATAAAAGCACAAAACTGAGTGTCCGAAATGTAAGCAATACTATCTCATTATCTCTTCTATTATTGGTGAATGAAATGTGCAATGCGATTGAAAGAGGTTGTTTTAAACCCTTTCTTTCTGGGCCAAGACTGTCACGTGATGGTCTCTACATCCATACTCCTATGCAAAGGCAATCATGCACCCTGCAGGCAACCACACATCTGACACCCTTTCTTTGAAGAAACTCCAATCAAAATACATTTAAAATTCTACACTGGGGAATAAAAATTTTTTCCTTTCTTTTGCGCCTTACTCTCTTGGTGCATCGGGATTTTGATATAAATTTCTCTTTGTTCAACATATGTAATTCATTTGACAATTTTAAACATTATTTTTGATATGTATGTTCTCTCTCTCTCTCTCCTCTCTCTCTCTCTCTCTCTCTCTCTCTCTCGTATCGAACCCTGCCCACACACACAAATTACTATGGGTACATAGAAACTAACTCTCAGTTAAAGCATTATTATTTCTATTGGCAGATACCACACCCAGGGCCAAGGGGGGGCTGCCAAGGTACCAAAAACTGAGCGTCAAAGGCCGAGGAGGGCTGTCAGAATACTAGAAATTAGGCACCAAATACAGGGTGCTGCCCTAAAAAGACAGGACACCTGTATTACTAAAACAAATACGTACATACTTTATAGTCGATCACAGGATCCACATCTTCCTATCAAGTATGTGAATAGGGTAGAATTTTTAAATGATTTCGATCACAAACAGTGAAAAATCTAGAATTTCAAAATCGTTAAAAAAACTTGTATTGAAAGTTATCAAATATGTTTACACATCTCATACTCATCCTAGAATCAACAATAACATTTTTCTTTTTTGTTGTGACTTCTTTCTTTCCTTCCTTTTCTTCTGCTGCTGTGACTAGATTTGGGGGTGGGTATGTGTGTCTTCTAGGGGAAGGACTTGGAATATTTTCTCCAATAGAGTTATAGTAAAATTTTACCTCCACCCTATCTCATACTAGTTATGGAAAAAGCAACTTTTCGTTACTAGTTATCGAAAGAAATTTTTATTTTTCTCTTGACTGCTGAAAATACTCGAAAGTGGCTCATGAATAGTTCTCCGTAGGCATGTACACTTAAAAGTGCTTGTAACTCTGAGAGACAGAATTAGAGATAAGTTCAAACATTCAATACAGAATGAACAAAAAGAACTGACACAAGTTAAGTGTACTTTCACACCCATCAACTTTATTGAAATGAACTGAGGCAGGGAACAGTAAACAATAAACAAGTAGGGTAACTCTTGCTCCTATAAGAAAACCTGACTCAGAGTAACTTTTATTCAAGGCTGGCACAGCCTTTTAAACTTGAATAAAGTCAGACAAATACAAAGACGAACACACTAATAGTGGAGGAAAACAAGCGCAGGCCAACAACCCCTTCGTAATCACAGTAATGACTTGGCAAAAGATGGGGGGGGGGGGGGGGGGGGGGGGGGGGGGGGGGGGGGGGGGGGGGTGTTTGGAGATGAGGAAAATGGGAACATAAAATTAAGAAAATATATTTTAGATATGAAAATTCTTCACTAGCTGCATGAGGGAACCATGGGTAATCCCTCTGAAAGGCAGATCTATTTGTATTGCCTGCTACTAGGCCTTTCATCTACTGGATCAGACCCATCGGGGAGATGCAGTTGGTTGTGTCTGTGCTCCTGGTGTCAAATAGAGATACACCACAGTCCATAATACTGTGGTGTTCTTACCACCAAGGGTTCCAAAAAAGAATCGCAAGCACCCCCAAAGCAGCCAGTGAAGGGTGGTAAATGAAACAAAACAAAAGTGGAGGGAGGAAAAAAAATTGCTGAAAAACTAAAGACATTATGCAAACATATAAAAAGTAGGGGACAGTCTTTGAGCCTACGCTTGAGGATCCACCCAAGGATGCAAGGGAGATTAAAAGGCAAACACAACGAGGAACAGATTCAAATACAAATAATCTCGATTTAATTGAAACGAAATTGAAATGAAATGAGGCAGGGAACAGTAAACAATAAACAAGTAGGGTAACTCTTGCTCCCATAAGAAAACCTAACTCAGAGTACTTTTATTCAAGACTAGCACAGCCTTTTAAACTTGAATAAAGTCAGACAAATAGAAAGATGAACAATCTAATAGAGGGGGAAATCAAGTGCAGGCCAACAACCCCTTCATCATTACAGTAATGACTTGGTAAAGAGTTGAAAAGGGGGGGGGGGGGGGGGGGGGGGGGGGGGGGGGGGGGTGTTGAAGATGAGGAAAATGGGAACATAAAGTTAAGAAAATATATTTTAATATATGAAAACTCTTCACTAGCTGCATCTCTTCACTAGCTGGATCAGACCCATCAGGGAGACACGGCTGGTTGTGTCTGTGCTCCTGGCATCAAATAGAGACACACCACAGTCCATAAGACAGTGACTGACATTTAACTAATGGTGTATAATGTGTTAATAAATGAGCAAGTTTTTGGCCAGAATGTCAAAGAGATGGCAATTGCAAGGAAGAATAAGCACTATGTTCATTCGAATGGAGCAAGCTTAGGACATTTTACATTTTCAAGGACTAAACAGTAGGAACATGAAATTAAGAAACATATTTTAAATATGAAAACTCTTCACTAGCTGCATGAGGGAACCATCGTAATCCCTATAGAAGGTAGATGTATTTGTATTGCCTGCTCTCTAGGCCTTTCGTTCACTGGATTGGACTCATCAGGGAGACAGGGCTGGATGTGTCTGTGCTCTGGCGTCAAATAGTGACACACACACAGTCCATAAGATGGTGACTGACATTTAATTAATGGTGTATAATGTGTTAACAAATGAGCAAGTTTGTGGCCAGAATGTCAAAGAGATGGCAATTGCAAGGAAGAGAGTAAGCACCATGTTCATTTGAACAGAGCAAGTCTAGGACATTTTACATTTTCAAGGACTAAACAGGTCCCATTTGGATCAGAAATAAGGAGTATTTGAAAAAAAAAAAAAAAGAGGCAACCCCACACAAAATTAACTTCAGTTGGTGAGATGTGATGTCATCACAAAATTAGTCAGTTACAGGTGTTCCAAAATTCCAGTTACATATGTGACAGCTGATTGTATTCACTTCACTTATAGTTGACAAATAAGACCCAACTGTAGCTAACATTGAGTACAACCTCCCCTCATGGCTTTGGTCAAGTGTTGGCCGCAAACCAATGTTTGCTTGATCACAGCCCTGGATACAAAATGGGTGGTTGTTACATGGTGTGTGAGAGTGTGTGTGTGTGTGTGTGTGTGTGTGTATGCATGCGCACTGCACCAAGTCAGCCTGACATGATCTGTGGGTGTTAAAGTTAACCCGGCATGGGAGGAGGATTGGTAGGTGGATAGTCCACATTGGTGTGCGGAGGGGGGTATAAACTTGGCTTCAATCAGGGGAGACATTGAGCACAACATAGTGGAAATAGCATAGCGTTTGCCACATTTATGTCTAGAAAAAACACACCGATTGGCCTGTTTTTTTATTTCGTGTGACCTGTTCTCACTCACTGCAAAGGGGCTGAATAGAAATTCAGCTTTTGCTCTGGTTATAGGAATACCAAAGGGCATCAAATTCCTGACATTCAACAATGTAATAACTATTGTGAATATCTTCCTTTAGATTAGGTTTAGAGATGCAACAGTAAATATGAAAAACTAACTGAAGCAGACAGTTTTACTATTCGTAAAGTAATTGTTGCCCCTGTCTCTTCTCATTTCACTGTGATGAAAATAAATCAAGCACTGGGATGGTGTGTGCCATTCCTGCAAATCATTGCCAGACTTATGGCCTGTTCACACCCCCACCCCCCACCCCCCCCCCCTCCACCCATCCCCATCTTAATTAGTCATCAAAGTAGGTACTGACATTTAAAAAATGCACTCTTTCTTTTTCTATCATCATTTTTTCTTCTGTATAAGTTTTCTCTATCCCAACTGATGTCTTCAGTCTCATGCTAATTTTTTTCCCACCTATAATTTTTTCTCTATACCAACTGATGTCTTGAAGGTTCTTAGAAATTAAAGAGGGGTGGAGGAATGGAAATCTCTACAAGAAAATTTTGTTGATCCTGAGACTCCCTTTGCATGATCCATGTTGTTACTGTCAAAAGTTCCAGATTAACACTTGTTTAATGTGAAATAAAAATCGAGGCTTGACTCAAATGAAGGTTCCCCCCACCCCCAACTTCAACCCCCTCTGCCCTCATAATGTTCTAGGAAACACAGGAAAGAAGAACCACCATGTCATTCGTCAGACCTGACGCAAACCTGGACGCCGAAAGATAACATTTGTTAGGAAAAAACCACAATGGGATGTAAGTATTCATATATCACGAAACTGTAAGTTTTACTGTTTATCTTTTGTATGTATGTTAGCTGGGTTTATTTTTATGTGCATGTGTGGTTGTTGTGCATCAATATTTTCTCTGTTTCTGGTGAGGACTAATCGTTTTTCAATATTAGAGTCACCTGAAAATGCCAGCATAAAGGAATGAATGAAGCGCTGAGTGTGAATAAGTCAAGTGTTTGATGTTACTGTTTGAAATTTTAAATGCCTGCAAACTGCATTTAAAGTTGCTTTATGTAGTTGTTCATTTTGATTGATAGAATTTTTTGCA
This sequence comes from Conus betulinus, assembly GCA_016801955.1. Taxonomy (NCBI): domain Eukaryota; kingdom Metazoa; phylum Mollusca; class Gastropoda; order Neogastropoda; family Conidae; genus Conus; species Conus betulinus. The sequence continues at coordinate 139,981 of JADBJO010000061.1, forward strand.
TTTTGTTTTTTGTAGAAATTCTTCGCATTTTGTTCTTTTTTGCTCTCTCTCTCTCTCTCTCTCTCTCTCTCTCTCTCTCTCTCTCTCTCTCTCTCTCTCTCTCTCTCTCTCTCTCTCTCTCTCTCTCTCTCTCTTTCCTCCCTCCCTCGCCCCCCCTCCTCTAAGAAATTTTTAGAGCTGTATGTAAACTCAATTGTATTGATTCTGTGTGTATTCTTGAAACTTTTTCATGCCAAGATCGAACCAGTTATTACATATTGTACTGAAATTTGGGGTCCTCATGACAACAAATATTTAGAAAAAGTACATACGTTTGCAATCAAAACACTTTTTTAATGTTCTGCTGCATACTTCAAATACAGTAGTGTTATACATTGGTGTTATGCCAAGTGTATAACATACTGGTTAAAATTATCAAGATTACCTGTCTCAACACTGTAAACAGGCCTATGAAATGTTATTAAACAAATATTTCAGGGAAAGAAAATTGAGTATATCATATGAAGAAGATCATAACAATGCACAGATTTTGGTATTGTGTGGATGTGCCAGGGAGTTGGATGTGAAGATGGATTTATTTTTAATTCAAAGACAGGTTAACAGCCTCTTATAAACAGAACTGACAGTCTAAAATGGAAAATACACAAAGAGATTGATTCTATAGCTTTAAAGGCATATTTGAAATAGAGAAATACGTTTCAACAGTAATGAACAAGTGGCACAGAATTTGTCTCGCCAGATTAAGATCAAGAACTCCTGGCTTAAATGCCCATAAAAAGTTATTCCATACTGAGCCATCCTCATCATTATCTTGCCTATCATGTGGTTCTTTTTGGGAAAATGAAATGCACATTTTATTTCATTGTAAAGAGTAGAAGACTATTCATGGAAAAAGCATATTTTTTAAAGAATATTACTAAAAGTGTGGACACAGAGTGCTAAAAGTGAACTATGATGATGACTTGGTGAAATCTCTCTTGCAAAGTATACTGCAGAGGCGTTGAACATTTGAAACGAGAATAACTAAAACCGAGGTGATTAACAGCTGTAACAAATTTTGAAGGAGATGGTAAGACATTTTTGTTTTGATTGTTAATTATTGCATATTCTTGAAGGTGCATTATTCTGGATGGTTGGTATGGCTTATGGTGCTTGGAGTCTTAACATTGTTTTAATTCACGTTTGTTGTAGATTTACTGTGTACATTATTTGCTTTTTGCTTTGCACTCCCATGTCATCAAGGCTGTGTAGCTGATGACATTAAACATGTTCAGTGCTTTCTCTTTCCCTCTCTCTCTCTCTCTCTCTCTCTCTCTCTCTCTCTCTCTCTCTCTCTCTCTCTCTCTCTCTCTCTCTCGCTGTCTTTAGATTCTCTCTCTCTCTGCCCCTCTCTCTTTTTCTTTCTCTTCCTCTCTCTTTCTCTCACTCTCTCTGGACTCTTTCTTCTTTCTTATCTCTTTGGACTCACCCTCCTCTCTTTCTGTGTGTGTGTGTGTGTGTGTGTGTGTGTGTGTGTGTGTGTGTGTGTGTGTGTGTGTGTGCGCGCATATATATACATGTTTAAGATTCTTAAAGCTGTTTTTGTTGTCTTATCGCAAGGATTCCGTCACCGATTTGGATTCCTATCGGGCAACCCCTGAAGAAGTGGTTAGTGATTTTATCACTTCACGTTTCCTCTTCAGTAGTTTAGATACAATCCGGAATTGTGTAGAAAACAAAGATGGTTCATGACAGATGTTGTTTCATAGAGATGTTGTTTTTTTTGTTTCGTTTTGTTTTTAAGTCGGACTTCACAATGGTATACACCTACAGCTTAAATACCATTCCAGTTGTTCAAAAAGTTTGCATATACACTGGTGCTTCAGATTGCTTTGAGGCATCCGAGGCTAATTGATATTGCTAGTGGTTTTGAAAACGATGAGCTCTGTTTGAGTTATCTCACTTTTAATCTTGTACTATTGTAGTTGTGAGCTCAAACTGTATTTTCACACTGACAGTTAATCATCAGAATTGTTTGACATCTGCTGATCTGTATTTGCGTAATGGGTGCACTTGTTCAAATTAACATGAATCATTTTTTTAAATGCTTCACTTATCGCCCAGGCACACTGACATTCTGAAACTCTGATTCACTTAGTGTAAGACATTTTGAAATCTGAAAGTGCCTGCACACACACACACACACACACACACACACACACACACACACACACACACACACACACACACACACACACACACACACACACACACACACACACACACACACACACACACACAATTTATATATATAGATAGAGAGAGAGAGAGAGATTTATGTCAAGAATCGTATTCAGAGATAACAAGCATGTTTTGATAACTTTGTGGGCTCCTTATGATTTTAGTCAGTGGGAGATTAGAGAGTCTGACATAGCCGAAAGGTGTAATACTGATGCATCACTTTCAGGATGGACATGGCTTTAGCCAGGTATAGACATTTCTGTTTTAAGGAATGTGTGTGATCAGATGTACATGCTTGGTTGGATAAGATTGTTCAAGATAGGCTCCAATGATGGTCCACTGTGCATGGATTAATCATTGATGATGACACAAATAATAGATTATTTTCATAATAAAGAGTGATTGTTGATCATGCTTGGCTTGCGTATTTATTCATTTGCTTCCATTTTTCTTTTTTACATTTTTCTTTTCAGGCACAAGAAAAGAGGCTCACAAGTCAAAGAACCATCTCTCTGTCAGACTTGAAAAGCTAAGAAAAGGTTGGGAATTGATATTGTTGTATTTACAAAAGTGTTTAGCTCTATGTTGTCTCTTTTTTCTCATTTTCTGTCAGTATACCTTCTCTCTCTCTCTCTCTCTCTCTCTCTCTCTCTCTCTCTCTCTCTCTCTCTCTCTCTCTCTCTCTCTCTCTCTCTCATTGCCTCACACATGCATACGCTCACACACACACACACACACACACACACACACACACACACACACACACACACACACACACACACACACACACACACAGAGACTATATTTTGCATTGTGGTTTTTAAGGTAATTTTGTGCAGTGTCATCAGTAGCACCTTAGAATTAGGACATTCACCTATGGTGGCATTCGTACACAGACATGCACCAAAACACACAGATTATTATGCACAAGTTTTTGCACATGTATTCAAATAGTCCATCCAAAGTGGTTTTTGATGCAGTATTTACTTGTCTTTGTTATTCAATAGTTTTGTACACCATTGCCATCCACCTTTTCACATGACCTAACATTAACAGGTACAGCTGTACATGTAACCGTTTCATTCACTAGCTTACCTATGCATTGTGTCTGGTCACACATTTTATTATTGTTCTCAGTTCAGTCATGATCAATGTTGAATGTTATGCAGTTGTAACTGTTTAATTTTTTTTTTTTGTTTTCTTCAGAAAGACAGAGTGTGCAGAAGGGTCAGAACAATGTCCAGGCTCGTGAAGTGGCAATTGTGAAAGAGGTTCTTCACAGCAAGCAACAGGTAGAATAATTAAAAATGTGATCATTTGTTTCTGAGACTACAGTGTACATTGGGAGCAGTGTCATGGTTCTTCCGCTGTCACTAATCCATGGGGATAATGTTGAAGAGGACTCTTTATTCCCCATCCTAAAGAAGATGCCCACTTGATCAGCAGTTAGTGTCATCAGTAAGGAATGCTGTAGACAATGTCTGGGGCATGTTTATTCCCCATCCTAAGAAATGCCCACTTGATCAGCAGTTAGTGTCATCAGTAAGGAACGTTGCAGACAATGTCTGGGGCATGTTTGTTCCCCATCCTAAAGAAGATGCCCACTTGATCAGCAGTTAGTGTCATCAGTAAGGAACATTGCAGACAATGTCTGGGGCATGTTTGTTCCCCATCCTAAAGAAGATGCCCACTTGATCAGCAGTTAGTGTCATCAGTAAGGAACATTGCAGACAATGTCTGGGGCATGTTTGTTCCCCATCCTAAAGAAGATGCCCACTTGATCAGCAGTTAGTGTCATCAGTAAAGGAATATTGCAGACAATGTCTGGGGCATGTTTGTTCCCCATCCTAAAGAAGATGCTCACTTGATCAGCAGTTAGTATCATCAGTAAGGAACATTGCAGACAATGTCTGGGGCATGTTTGTTCCCCATCCTAAAGAAGATGCCCACTTGATCAGCAGTTAGTATCATCAGTAAGGAACGTTGTAGACAATGTCTGGGGCATGTTTGTTCCCCATCCTAAAGAAGATGCCCACTTGATCAGCAGTTAGTGTCTGACAGTCATCAGTAAGGAACATTGCAGACAATGTCTGGGGGCATGTTTGTTCCCCATCCTGAAGAAGATGCCCACTTGATCAGCAGCTAGTATCATCAGTAAGGAATATTTTAGACAATGTCTGGGGCATGTTTATTCCCCATCCTGAAGAAGATGCCCACTTGATCAGCAGTTAGTATCATCAGTAAGGAACATTGTAGACAATGTCTGGGGCATGTCATTTCACAGCAGGCATTCCTGAACACCACGAAAGTGATTCAGAGGCTGTACTAGGTCTCTAGAGAGGAATCTTCTGACAAACTTTGATGGAAAGCTTCCAGTGGACTGCTGCTGGAGGGGGTTCTGGCTGAAAAGGGTTTTTTCATAGATGAGTATTGGAAAGTGGGAATGAGTGATATGAGTGTTGAATACGTTCCTGATTCATGTGTTTGAAAGCTTTTTCTGTGACTTAAAGAATTGTGTACAATAACAGTTGACACAAAATGTGAGCTTTCATTTTCAGTAGCTGCGGAGAAGGGGTGGTGGGTGTTATTTCACTACAAATAGCTCCCCTTCCACTGGAAGTTGTGTTAATAGTAGTAACTTCCTCTTTTGTGTGACTGCCTTTGACTCACCTTTTTTTTTCTATTTAATTTCTTCGTCTTCCAATTGTTTTTTGCCTTTGTGGACCATTCTTCTATGTTTGTCCTGGAAACTCTTTCACACTTTTTGCTGTTCAAACTTTGACATACCAGCTGTTTGGGTGTAAAATGGTGACTAGGTAACAACCGTTGTCCACACTGTTGATACACAACATCTGTTTGCCCATATAGCATTTTTTAGTATTTTTTGTTACATGCGACTGTTTTTGACTTATTTGCTATGCTTTTTATTTTGTATCCTCGAGTGAAAAATTAAAACGAAATGGCTGCTGCTCCCAGCACAGGTTAGCCTTCTCTGCCACAAGGATCCCAGTAGTTTAGCTACTATTTCAGTATCTAATTTATTTGTTTTTGTTTGGGTTTGTGTCTTTTTTGTTCCTTTTTCAGAATGTAAGCTTCTATTAAGATGGGATCTATATTTTAGGGTGTGAATTTTTGCCTGTATGAGTTTGACAGCTTCACAGGACCTGTGTAGTTGGCTGGATAATAATTGCAAAACACTGTAACTAGTACAAAGTCTTTTTTTTGTATTATTGTCCAAATTACAACCAGGGTCACATACGGGCATTCACCATGCAGCAAAAAAAAGGAGTCGCAGGACTGTGTCATGGAAAACTGAACAAACAAAAAGTGCTATCCAGTAAATTCACCACGCACATCCATTCATAATGTGAAAGTTTACAAATTGACAGTCCTAAGGCAGAGTAGATGAGATTTTGCGTCAAATATTCTGTTAAGGTTATTTCTATTTTTCGCTATCCTCCCCCCTGCTTACCTGTTTAGACAAACGCCTTGTTCCTGTGCAACGTTTTGAAAGTAGGTCACAAGATCCAAACATTACAGCTACAAAAATAGACAAAAAGGTCAGCTGCCCTGCAGAGTAGACTGACTGTGCTGATTCCAGTGTTTAAAATCTCAGTTTATTGGTACAGTGGCGTATGCAGCTTAGAATATGATTGAAGTCGCTAAAGATAAAGTCCATGGGTCCATAGTTATTTCTTCAAATTTGCAGACCACTTGGGAAAAGAAATACAGTTCTTTTTTCATTGGATTCCTTTTTAGTTTAATTAAGTTCCACCCCACTATCACCCCCTCTCCTTCACTTTTAGTGTCATGGCAGTTTTGAGTTTAGTAGGAACCCCTCCCACTCCAACATCACACACACCCTTCGTCTTTCCCTTCTCAGAGCAAATTCATTCAAATTTGGCTCATTCTTTTCAAACTGGACCCCTCATTTTCACCATCAATAAGTCATTCAGCCCATGATACTTCAAAACAGTGTGAAACTCTGCAAGGGCTTGAAGTGTCTTATGTTTGGTATCTTCCAGCTTCAGAGAGTGTTGACCAAGACAGACAAGATGCTGGCCACAGTGGAAGATATATTCGGCGATGATGCAAAGGTAACCACTGTAAAAGCATGCAAACTAAAGCGTTGATATGAGAAGAGAATAATGAAGGTAACATGCTGTGTGAATGAGATAGCAGCGGAAAAAGGGATGCACTGTACCTAGTGCATTCTTTTGACTGTGATGTGTGTATGCTTGTACTGTTGATAGCAGATGGAGTTGGTAGTGGTGGATTTATGTTGCATTTTTCTTTTTTTTTATTTGGTCTTTTTTTTATAAATTCATTTCATATTCTTTTATTCTCTCGTTTCCTTTTAAAAAAAAAAAGTCTGGTACTTAAATTATTCCAGCAACTTTTAATTAATTGTGCATTCAGATATTATTGAAATCTTAATAAACTATTTCAGGTAGTGCATGTTTGTTACTTTTCAGTACAACCAAAGCTAATCTGACATTCTAAAGATTCAGTTAACCTGTGTGTTTGTGATCTTATACATACAGTTACAATTTTTAATGTTCAGTGTGTTATAAAAGGCAGAAATTGAGAAGAAATGGTGCTGTAACACTAGAATAAGGGAACATCTGAATATGAATGATGGATAAACATCAGTTTCTAGTTGCAGTATGGTATAGTCTTACAGAGATGCCAACAGTCTCAATTTCGTTGTAATTTGCTTCTGCTCATCCTACTTTGTTCCAGTGTTTTGAGAATGTCAGAATTGTTCTGAGTTCAGTTTTGTAGGTATCGTTCGCCTGCTTTCTTGTCATAAGCTGTCTGATATTTTTATGACATATAAGGTGTTCTGAGCACTGGTTGGTCACAGAGACACACTATTAGTCTCAGGTGATGAAACACTGAGTCCTCAGTGAGCGGACCAGTCAGCTGATTTACCCCAAATAGGGAAGGATGTTGCTGTTCTTTGTCAAGTTATATCTGGTGTCTGCATTACTCTGTCAAGGATTGCGACACAAGAGGTTAGAATTTAGTCAGCCGCTCTAGTGCTGTGGATTTAGCTGCCATTGTTAAGGAGCAACAGTAGGAGCAAAAATTTAAACGAAGTTATACCACAGAGTGCCTAAGTATGGTGCCATCAACCGGGGAACATGCCAGTAACAAAATTTGACTATGTATGCCATGTACATAAAAGTTGTGTAACTTAGGATCTTAAAAAGTTAATGTTCCTAAAAAATCAAATGTTTCAGTAAACTTTCCAAATTGTTCTTTAAAAATAGTTCAGAGGAGCTGGCATCTCTGGTCTTAATAGATGTGTCAGAATGTCGCACAAGTCAAATCTTATCTGACCTGTTAAGTAGAAACATAAATGAACTGGCAATGCCATTTACCCGTTTGGTTATGTCTGTATAAATATCTGTCTATCCATATCCCGTGTTATAACGTTGTATCAATGAATTCCAGATATTCTTGCCTTTTCTCTGTTAGTGAATGTAAAGAGTAAATGAATGATTTTTAGGAAGATAAACAAACATAAAATTAACATTCACAGCCTCCATCGTTATGAAATATGGTTATTTTCTACTTGTTGACAAGAAAATTCAGATCTGAAAATTATAGCTCAGTGCCTTGACAGAGTCTATCTTTATGTTCCTGCTTTCTAATTCTGATGCAAAACAGATTATATGCCACTGTTTTAGATGCACATGGTAAGGATAACAATTCTGTACATACTTCATTTTTTTTTTTAATCACATATCAGTGTCACGTAGTGCAGGCTCATTACTTTCTAACACAGAACAAGTAGTAAAAATGGAAAGAGGGAGTAGAAGTTACAATACTTGGAGGACTTTTGTCATTACTGATTTCGGGTAACTAACACTGTGGATTCTGTTCACTCTTGAAGTGTTTGGTGAGTACTTTGGTGGTGGTTTCCAGCCATTTTGTAGCAGAGGAAGAAATTGAATACACAAAAAACACACTCATATGGAAGGGAGTGTGGTACACAAAAATACAAACGGGTTCTGTAGTAGGCCTATCTAAAGCACTGAATATGCTGACTGACTTTTCTGTGCAGAAATTCACCGGCCATCCAAATGTGACCCTTCTGTCAGGCGGACAAAGGTAAGTCACAGAACTGTTGCATATGTTGTCAGTAGACTTCAGCAGCAGAAGTGTATTGAATCCAATGTGGGTGACTGCAGTTTTTACCTCGTCCTCAAGTATGCTTGATTTGTTGCAAGACTTGTCAGATGTGTTTGAATATATTTACGGGTTGACAAATTTTATTGTTGATTGTTGCTGGATTGTTGGCTGGTCCTTAAGATTTTTCATACATTTAGATAATTGAACTCTTCTTTCCAGTTCTCAGGAATTTTTTTAAATTTACATAGTATATACTCAAGCAAGATCGCATACCCTTACCAGACTTTTTCTTTTCAATTTTCAGCTGCTGCATATAATTCTAACGTGTTTTTTCTCCACAATTTGCACAGTACTTTCTTCAATATAAGATGCTGCAGTATATGTTCGCTTGGCTGTTTGGTGTTTGGCTGTCAAACTGTAAGTGCAGAATTTGGCTATAGATTTGTATGTCACATGTTGGTTCATGATGTTCTATTTCTTCAGCAGTCTCATAATTATGATATATCTATGTTTAAAGCCACAGTCTGCCAGCTCCTCCAAAGATTCAAACTCGAATTGAAAAACTGAGTGAGTCGGTGACGAGTCAGTCAGCACTGAACGACCTTTCTGACAGCTCAGAGGAAGAAGAACCTCCCGACCCTATCAGCTTCCATCCTGGACTGGACATTCAGCAGTTTCAGCAGTTTGTGACTTCAGAAGAAGAGAACTGCAACAGCAATGCTGTACCCGCCAGCATCCCTCTCAGTAAGGCTCAGCTCCAACGTTTGCAGCAGATCCTGTTGGCAGAAGGCCAGGATGTGTCTAACACCGACGACCAGAGCCCAGGTACCATCAGTGGCCATCCTGCCGGCGCCAGCTCTCTGTTCAATCAGCAGACCCAGGTTCCTACCCATAGCGCTTGCTTGTTGGAACATAGAGGTAGCCACATTTTGGGTAAGGTTTACCTTTTTATTTTCTTCCTTTTTTATCTTGGTTTTTTTTTTTTTTTTTTTTTTTTTTTTATGTACAGTTAAGGTTGTACTTGTTTTCCCTTTCTTCAGATAAGAATTTGATCCTAGTCATGTGAGAGAAATGACAGGAAGGATTCAGTTCAACTGCGATAAGGATAAAGAGTTCTGAAAGTTGTGTTTTTTGGCGGAGAGGGAGTGCTTGGTTTTATTGTTCCTTGTGGGCCTCATTTACATGCAGGTACATGGAACAACAAATGGGATTTTTTTTTTTAATGACATACACATGCTTTTCTTCATTAAGCAAAAAATACAATTTTTTCCCATTGTCTTCCTCATTTCTACATCTTCATTTTATTTGTTTTTTTTTTTTTTAACAATACTTTTTTCTCACTAGCTGCCGTGGCGAAGTGGTTAGCATTGCGGACTCCCACCTGGGAGGTAGTGGGTTCGAATCTCATCAGTGTCATGTGGGTTTTTCTCTGCCACGACCGGCTCCTACCCAGAGCTGAGTTTGCTGTGGATCAGTTGGGAAGACTGGGACCACACAGTCGAGTTTCATCACACTTAATGGATGCATTTCTGAGAGTGTTGCTCAAATTTCCTGACCGACACTGCAGGTGCCTGTATCTCTCGAGCCTGGTTGATGCCGGGATATATTATGAAAGGAAGCGTAGAGTACAGCCCTGTCAAGTAGTCTCAGACCGAAATGGAAATCCGTAGCATCGTCTTAATCATCCTCATTCTCATTGATCAGCATAAAAAAAAAGTCTCAGATTCTGTGGCCCTTCATGCCCTGCTCTCATGGTGACCTCAGTTTCAATGTCCTCTACGTTTGTGGCCCTGGTATGGTTCCGTCGGGGTCACCGGTATTGGCGAGTCCATGGGGGCTGTTGTTGGACGGACGTGGTGGCGCCCTCCGGAGGGAGAGCTCACTCACGCCGGCTCCACGACTAAGCAATTATTGTCGTCAGTAGGAGAATTAGTAGGTGGTGTCCTGCGTATGTTAGATCAGAACAGGCACCACTGAACACCACCGAAGTGACTTGGCAGCAGTGCAGTGTCTCCTCCGGTGGGGTTGCCTCTTGACGACTTGACATTGACTGCTTCCTGTGGATTGCCGGTGCCTGGGCTGCGGCGGGGCCAACCGGGCTGTGGCTGTGGACAGGGTGTCAGAATGAGCGGCTTGGGTGCACTGCATCTGAGGAGGCGTAGAGAGATTGGGACAGAAAAAAAAAAAAAAAAAAACTTTTTCTCTATCCCTCCCTCCCTCACCCCCCACTCCCACCCCCCATGACACAGATAAATCCGTCAGATTTTATGTGGTCATTGTAAGTAATATTTAATCTTTATTGTATGTACTACTTTCCAGTCCTGACATTGATTTTTTTTATGTCTAATTTCCTGATCACGGATGATGTCTGGTTTGTTTATTTGTTTTCTCAAAATTCATACACACCAAACTGTCTGACATCCCATGAATGGACATAGTCATCATTTAATTTCATACAGTGCAACATTTGTTGCTGACCCTCTGCACAACAACTCACTTGTCACATTTACCAAAAATTCTGAAACTGATTTCTTGCATATTGTGAGACTATTGTCAGTCTCTCTAAAATGACCCATACCTATTCCGGACAGTGACTGACCTACACGTAGTACCCATGACAAAGTTTTGGCCATGACAAAGTTTTGGGCTGAAAATATTGTTAAAACAAATTGGAAGTATCAGCTTCATAAACGATTTTTTTTACCCACTTTAAATCCCCCAAAATTCAGTTGTCATTTTGGCCATTTTAGATTTCATCCTCTCGAGACTAGCAAAAACTTTGCTTTTAATGTATGCTGTACAAGTTTTTAACTCTTGTGCAGTCCTTGAAAATGAGGGACATCTAGTGCAGGAGACAGTTCTTATGTGTATAGATACAAAAGCACCACTTGTGGCAAAGAACAGACATGTGATGCCATAGTAGTAGCAACTGATTTAAATGATAGAAAGATACAAGGCATATGAAGACTGAGGGGACTGTTGAAGAAAGGTGGCAAGAGAACATAATTGGCAGAAATTCCCTTGTCAGTCCCATGTAAAGAAATTGCAGAAAAAGAAGCGAAGCTTCTCCTTCAGGAACAAAATCAAGCTTGAGCAGGCATGTATGGGAATTAATGAGTGCTGAAACAGCAAAGTCTGAAATCTCGAGAACCAAGAATGGCATGTTCCTCCAACAAGGAAAAGGGGGGAAACTTAGCTGGTTTGAATAGAACTCTCTAAATGAACTATCTAAGGGCAATCACAAATGCTACCTGAGTAGGAATGAAAGTGAGGTTAGCTCCCTGCTTTATCTATTTGTTTTTTTTTAGGAATCCTGATGATATGACTGTGTTCCACCCAAAGTGGGTACAAGGTATTTGTTTCAAAGGTAACAATGAGGAAAAAAGCAGTGCAACTGAAATTCAGCCCATTACTAACCTTGCAGGCATACGGACACCTCCAAAACAGTGAGGAAACAGACTGCACTGATCGACCTACTCGTCAATCAGCTCTCAATGACACTGGCAAATTGAAAAAGTCACGGCGAAGAGTTCAGCCAACACAATCGGCACAGACCAGTTCCTCTTCCTTTACAATGACAGATATGAGACAGGTATATTGCTCCATTTTTTGACAGGCAAAATTGACAGAGCCATTATGGTATTGTAATCCTCAAAATAGTTTCTAGTTTATTTGAAATGAAATTTGAAGAATGGTTGCAGACTGCCGTTTGTTTGAAGAAAAGTTGTGGTATTTTTGTTGTGTCAGGCTGACAATGCTACTTTTTGCTAAAGAGAGGTGACATAGATAATTCATAACAGTTTTGATGTATGCAGAAATCACAGACAGTCACCAACCCCACTGTAAGTTTAAATCTTATTCAGTGTTGTTTTTTTTTATGACATTTACTTCTACCTCAGAGTTGAATGCACTCTATCTCAAAAGACACAATAAAAAGAGTTGATTTTTTTTGGGGGGGAGGAGTTTTTTTTTTCATAATTCTTTACTACTTTATCATATTAACATCCTTTGTGAAATTTGAGCTTTGTCCATGATTTTCATTATGCAGCTTCACAATTAAATTCTATGAAACTCTGCGCAAGGTTTCCATATTAAGATCACACAACTGATGGTGTGCATTAAACTTCAAGTTGCATTGCTTATCAATCTTGTTTTTTTTTCGCAGATAAGTTGTAGATGATATGTATTTGCTTACATTTTGCATACACTACACTATGAATTTACTTAAGGCAGTCAAATCTGTAGACAGCATTCAATTATCTAAATTGTCTTTCAAAATAGTCTTTACTTTGAATGCAGAATGTATGTCCAGTAAGTGTACTCTGCAGCTTTAAGTCATTCCTTTTTGTTCCCACCCCCTCCTCCCATGTACATTTATAAGGACTTTTTCTTTTTTCTTTTTTAAAATTGCGTTTTATTACACAAACATGAAACCATACAGAAAAAAAAAAGAAACACCACCAACAACAGCACATAAGCAAAAAAATAAATAAAAAACACCACGTGCACACACACACACACACACGCACGCACGCATGCACGCACGCACACACACACACACACACACACACACACACACACACACACACACACACACACACACACACACACTCACATTCACACACACACAAACAAAAGAGAGAGAGAGCATATAACAAGCAGATGTGACATGGAAAAAAAAATATATATATATATGTTATTACATTATACCTAGCGCCAAACACCTGCAGCTTTTACAGAAATGTGCTTTCTATTGTGTCTAACATGCATGGCAGAGACTATAGGATAGAAGAAGATAAAAGTACCATGTCGTACACACACACATGAAAACTGTATAAACTTGACCTTCTATTCTTAAAGTGTAATTCCAAAAGAAAAGGTAGAAAATGATACAAAGATGTTCATCATTCACGCAACATGCTCCACCGGAATCAAAATTATTATTTTCATTAATAAGAGGTTCATAGCATTTCCACCCAGAAAGAAAACCTGCGTAATTCATGTTGACATGAGATAAGTGTTTCTCTATTTTGATCAATAATGGAGTTGCTTTAGATATGGAGTAAGAAATGGCAGAGTTTTGCTCATTTTACAATGGTATATAAAGAACTTGGCAAGCAAGATAATAAAGTAAAAAATCTCATGTGTTGCGATTTTGTGAATATCCAAACAAAGCAGTTGACTTTTCCACTTTTTTCTCATATGCACATTTACACTTTTGATTGATGATGGTTTGTAGGCCTTTCCAAATTTTTGTCTGATGTCACACTGCCAAAATAAACGGGAAATGGTCCCATTTTCTGTTTCACAAAAACTGCATTTTTCAACATTAGTAACCCCCATTCTTTTAAGGGATATATTTGTTGCAATGATTCTGAGGATTATCCTAATTTAGAACCATTTAAATTTTGCTTCTTGCATTTTATGTCTTCTATGAAAAAAAGTGTTTGTTCCAGTTTCAGTTTATTGTTAATGCACTGTTCCATTTTTGACAGTATTTAGGTACCCATTCATCATCATTGAGAATACTATAATATCAAAGTGTGAGAAATAATGCACCACATGCTGGCAAGATTGAAACATTTACAATTTGTCATAGAAATGCATCCGTAAGATGCATGTGAAGGCCTAACTACAAAGCCCTACTTGTGGTTTGAGCATATATCCTATTTCCATACACACGTATTTCTGAAACATAGTTTTGCAAGAATGTGCATGTGCAGAGAGAGAAAAAATATGATTAAAAAAAAGAAGTATGCACAATATGTCGTAGTGAAAGGGCCGTCACAATCACATCCCGCCCTCCCTCTCTGTCTCATTCTTCTTCTTGTTTTCTTTTATCTGACACTAATATAATCACTCATGCTGCGGGCAATTGTGCACACAGGATGCAGAAATGCACACAGTTTTGGTGCCAAGCTCCAGCTTTCCTGCTATAGTTAGTGTGCGTGTGGATCACAGACACATATCAGTGATAATTGTCTTGCCCATGAACATCTTTTTCCCTGAAGGTGTGAAAAGGTTATCCGTATTTGGTTTCTTTCTTGCTCAGTATGGAGTCTTGAAATTTGATGTTCAGAGATGTTACACACTTGTCTGACCATATAACTGTACTTTTCTTGTCTGTTACTGGTGGTTAAAATCATAGGTTTCAGTCATTTGTGATCAGAGTAACAGCAGCACAAAGTTTGTACCCAACTGTGGAAAGACAAAGTTCTTTATTTCAAGATAAATAACAGGTTATTAAAAAAACACACACACACTTCTGTACTCTTGGATTTGCTGGTGTTTCCAGAGATGGCTTGTTTGGTTTTGGACAGATGTTGGACTCCTTACAAGCAGAAATAGCTGATTTCGAGCGCAGGACAGGGCGAAGGTCGGACACAGAGGTCCCATCTACAGAGACTTTCTCTGGTTACACACAGCAGCTGTTGACAGTCATCGCTAAGCTCATCCATTACTTTAAAGAGGTGGGTCATAAGGGCAGGGCATCCAAAGCTACATGAATGGTTGTCTTGGGACACAAAACAGAACAAAGGCTGTTGAATCCTGGAATCCAAAATCTATTGCTTGTCACAGATATCTTGCGATTATTGTATGAATCCTCTGAATAACTTTTAATTTGACATTGAATAGGTCTTTTCGGATGTTCTTATTGATATTTGAGAGCGTTTTTATGTGGTATGTGGTTGACATCTATTCAAACCAAATGAATTTCTCATGGAAACTCATTTAAAACTAGTATGTAAAATGTAATTAGTCACCCTGGTGCTGTGCTTAGCATTTAGACTTGCGGTCTAAGGGGTTGTAGGTTTGGTTCCTGTGGGACTTGTTTATTTGTGGGATTTTTCAACCCAAACCAGGTCCTTCTCTGGGTTCAGTGTGCTAGGGGCTCAAATGGAAAGACTGGAATCTCAGAGTCGAGTTTCACCCGGGTAGTGGATGCTCTCTTAGGGTGTTGCTCACATTTCCTGACCAACACTGCAGTCTATAATGCAAACCTGGTTGATACTGGAATGAGTTACGAAAGGAAGCATAGAATACAGCCAGATAATGTAATCGCAAACCAGAATAGAATTCCTTAGTATTTTCTCCCTCATCATCTCTCCATTGAGTGTAGTAAAAAAGAAAGCATCATATCTGGTTTCATGACGACTTCCAGTTTAATTTCCTTTCCCAAGTCCATGCCTGTGGTGGGTTAGAGAGAAAGTTGCTGGTATCAAACAAGTTCATTGAGGCTGTCATGGATAGATGAAGTGGCGGCCTCTGGAGGGAGGCATTCACTCAGACTGGCTCCACAACTAAGTAGTGATTGTTGTCAGCAGGGGGATTAGTGGGGAGTGTCTGGTGTGCTTCAGAACATGTACCAGCAGAGTGACTGGGCAGGGGTGCACTGTCTTCTTTTGGGGTTAGCCTCAGTAACATTTGATTGCTTCCTGTGGTCTGCCAGTGCTGAGGCTGCCACAGGACAAACCTGGTTGTGGCTGTGTACAGGGAACCAGAATGTGTGGCATGGAGGTTATGCCACTGGGGGAGTGGGCAAGAGGAGACAGAAATATAAGGATAAAAATAGGTATATATACAGAATGTGCAGGGTTTTACTGTTATCTTTAGGTGTAGAAGAAAATCAAGTTCAGATGATTTGGTTATCTGGCCTGTTCCAGAGTTGTTTACTCATACGATTTTGGTATTTTCTACACATGTTTTGGCAAAAGTATGAAGAGGACAACAAACAAAACTGAAAAAAGTTGTTAAAAGAAGTCTAATCACAAAGTTCTGAAGCAATAATTGCATTTTCAATTTCAGAGTTGAACCATAGAGGTGTTTTGGTTATGCTATGAAGCCAAAAAGCGACAACTCTTGCTAACTCTGGTGTGTGAAATCATGTCAAGCTTTGCTTGCCTTTTCAAGAACATGCCAGTGTATAGGATAGCACAAGTAGAGGCACAAAATATTGAGAGAAAAAGAAAACAGCAAAAGGGCATGAATTTGTGCCTAAGTATGCTGATCAGTCAGGTTTTGAAAGTAATTTATGTTGGGAAAACCTATTTTTGTCATCGTAGCAGCTACAAGATGAGGTCTCCCTTTACATTACCTCTGCTGTGTGAAGGCAGATGGAAACTAAAATTAAACCTCCCCAGCTTTTACAAAAATGTGGTAGATTTGTGCATCTTTTTTGTTGTTGTTATATGAATGAACTCGTTGTTGTTAAAAAGTACAACAATAGCAATTTTAGGGTAAACAGATCTATTTTTCTGTGTTACAGATTTAATTAATTTGGTACTGCCAAATGTATTCAAAGGAATTGTCTCTGTCAGTTCATATTGCATTTGTACATTGTTGAAAGATTTGATTTTATAGTGTTATTGTTTTATAACGCACATCTTTTAGAACATGACACACATTTCGTAGACACAAGAACTGAGGAGCTTTCTACATATGTGCAAGGAAACAGGCACTAGATAGAAGTACTTCTCTAACAAATGGGGCTACATGTTCAAGCTCTTATGGCTGTTAAGAAATGAGAATTCTCATTATTCCTTGCACCAGTCAGGCGTTATTGTTGTTTTACATGTACCAATCACAGGACATTTCTACTTTACCGGTGTTCTTTGCAGCTCCATGCTGAGGGTCCTAGACTTGCATGGATTCTGACCTCTCACTTCTGATATGAACTTGTATGCAGCATGTAAAGACTTGTACATCTGCTGAACAGCATGTGAATCTGACATTAGTGTATGTGCATGTGCACCCACATCCATGGGACATGCAGACTGATCTGCGCCTTCAAGCGGAAATCGAGGTGAGGGAACGATTGAGTCAAGATGTTCAACACCTGACTGGAATCATCAACTTTCAAACTCAGGTTAGTTCCAGCACTCCTGCTGTCAGAGGTATGTTGAAGTCCTCTGGTTGAATTTCCCTGTGTACAAAAGGGATAAATAGGGAAAGTGAAAAAGAATGTAAGTTACTCAAAAAGAAAGTATGCAGAAAGAAGTGTCTAATATATTTGGCTAAATGTTTTTCTTTTCTGAATATTTTCTTAGGCCAAGGAAACGACATGAAATTTGTTTGAACTTTCCCTTTTTTTTTTTTTTTTTTTCTAAGGGTTTAATACATTTGGCTCAAAATGTTTTTCATTTTGAATATTTTTTTAGGCCAAGAAAACAATATGCTATTTGTTTGAATTTTGCTTTTTTTTCTAAGACAAAGCTTACTCCTCAGTATATGTTTTAAAATGGTACTCAAATAAATGCATGTTAATGCAGCTGTAAATGTACACACATACTCAAAACGAATGCATGCTAATGCACACACATACACACGCACATGCACACACTCACATGCACGTACACCCACATACACACACGCATGCACACACGCTGATCCCCTAACTCACTCTCTGTATCATCTGAAATAATCGCTGAAGACAAGTCTGTTCTTATTCTGTCTGTAAATGCCACAATCTCATTGGAAACCCTATTTCTAATCACATCCCTTAAGTCATGAAACACAGTACTTTGATTTATTACAGGAGATGATTGAATCTCGCTGGGAGTATGGGAAACTTGAAAAAGACTTTCTGCATTTTCGGCAGGAGATGCAAGGAGAAATGGCTCTCTTACGGGTAGGTAGAGAATTGTGTGTAAAAAATATATATAGTTAGATACAGTTTCAGTGTGTATTTTCATCAAAGTTACCTGTCCAGGCATTACTACTTCTGGGTAGGCAAATGTTCTTTGGTAAATATGGTGCAAATAGAAACTGTAAGTTAGCCAAACCCCTTCCATCTGAAACTTTCATGCTGTTGCATAGTCTGTTGGTTCCAGTTTATGATGATTGCATATGAATAAAACTGTTAGGTGTCATAGTTTACAAAATGAGGTTAGGGTTGTGCAGGGAAATTGGGATAATTCTGAACAAAATATGAAAATGCAATATTGGTTATCTATATTAGTCTCAGGCATGAGTCCATTTAATTTGTTAATATACAGTTAACAGGTACTGAATGAAATATATGTTGAACTGGGCTAGTGACTAATCTATGATTTTTGTCACATTTGTGTTTCTAGAAAACCTTGTTATAGCAGAACATTAAATCAGACCTATGTCGAATTTCTTGTTCAGTGTCACTGTCTTGTCTAAGCTCTTGCTATGGTGACCTGGTAATGAACTATGTCACTTTGCGTGTTTTTTTGTATGAGTTAACAGTAGACCTGTTATGGGTGTAGGCTGAAGTGCTGGACCTGAAACATCAGCAGTCAGCCCAGGCCTCAAACCACTCCACCCCAGTCAAGGCAGCTTCAGCTAGTAAGTGGCCTGTTGTTCACTTTTTGTGACTACATCTTACAAAAGCAGTTTATGTTTGTTGCTGGATGGGAGTAAAACATGGGTTGTTTGCTTTGGTTTTGAAATAATATTCAATGGACATCCAAAAAACAAATTGTCATCAGTAGGGACTTGATTGATTGTGTCCATTCTATTAGTTCAAGTAGTTCAGCACAAATGCTTCCTAACATCTCTGAGTGATTTAGCAGTGATGCCCCTCTGTGATCTTGTGACAATGCTTATCTGTGACTTTGTGACAACTTTACTCTGGGACTGTGTGATAACAATGTTTTGTGACGTTTCTCTTAGATCATGTAACAAACCCCTTCTGTGACCTTGTGATAACGCTCCTCTCTGACCTTGTGACAGCACTCATCTGTAACCTTGTGACAGTCCTCCTTTGTGACCATGTACAAACATTTCCTAGTGACCTTATGGCAGTGCTCCTCTGGGGCCTTGTGGTACCCACATATGTGACCTTGTAACTATGCTTCTTTTGACCTTGAGATAATGCTTCTCTGTGACTAAGTGAAAACATGATAGTAATTGCTCCCACTAGTTGCTGGTGTTGGATGTGCACTGGGACACCCCCAGTGTGGCTGAGAATGGTGATGTGGAGTAAGAGTAAAGCTGTTGAAAGGACTTGGAAGTTGGGACAGCTAAACGGTGGTCATTTTTTTATTGGAAAAAAATAGAAGCATCTAGCAAAATACAGCAGAAAGACTCATGGGCCTGTTTTGATAGCTGTCCCCCCAATAAGGGTTTCAGTTTCATATTCTTATTCAGTGCAAGACTGGCCTATGTAGAACTGTTCTCCCATACTGTAGCTGGTCATTGTATGATCAGTAGAAGCAATACAAACTGACCATGAGGTGAGTAATAAAACAGAAGAAAATGAATGTTTAATGTGATAATACTTTGCTTGTTAGTGACATAATAGTAAAAAGGTAAATGAATGTTGTTTTAAAAGTATATATATATGCATGTGCCTTATCAGACAGTCATAATTCATACCATTTCATAACAGTCCAATAATTACTGAAGTGAAAGAAGACATAAATTGTTATTCTTGTGAAAACATGAAAAGATAAACAAAATATCATGTGAACAGTGATAAACTGGGTATATGATTGCATTTCAAATCTGCTTGATGAGGTGCCCCAAAATAATGAAACTCAGATTTTTGTTGTTGTTGTTGTATTCTGAGGTAACGTGCCTTTGGTGTTTTTATTTGTTTTGTTTTTTTTACCAGGTAGTGAGCCAGCTGAAGAAAAGTACAGTGCTCTCCCTGATCAGTTTACTCAGGCTTCAGCTGCTGTGCTTCTCTCTCCTGTTGTTCGCAAAACAAGAGTGTGTGACAACCCCCAGCCAGAAACTGCTGTATCAGGTAAGCTTCTGGTTTGTTTACAGCTTTTTTTCCCTCTTCCTTGCTGTCAGTGTCGGTACTCCCATGCTGCATACTTCACCCTGTTACCCACTGTCACTCTCCCTCTCATACACATCAGCACTGGAGATCATCCTGTTACAGACATAGCACTGGTAGTCCATAGGGAGCAAGTAGTGTCAGCTTTTCATAATATTCCCACCAGTGGAGATGCCGCTTGCTGCTGAGTTACTGTGGTGGTGACCATTACATCCTGTTCTGATCCAATATATATACAACTATGAAGCAACCTACTGACAACAGTCATAATTTAGTCACTGAGACAGTGAGAGAGAGCATCTCCCTTTTGAACATGATACATTTGTCCATGCAAAGACCCACAAACTCAAAACGCAATTTTTACACAAAATTCATCACAGGCATTGACATGGAGAGGAAATTGAAATTTTTAGGTCACCATCAGAGCTGGGCACAAAGATCCACAGAATTTGAGACTTGTTTTTTCAATGATGGTTTTTGAGGATGATCAAGATGATGCTAAGGAATTTCACTCTGATCCTAGATTATATGACAAGGCTGTTTTCCACAATTCCTTCAGTAATATACTCTGGCATCTACCAGATGTAAGAGATATGGACACCTGTAGTACTGTTCAGGAAATTCAAGCAATATGGTCAGAGATTCATCTGTTAAGTAGATAAAACTTGACTGTGTAGTTCTAGTATGTGCTAGTCAGGGATAAAAAGTTCCATTAAGTCATTGCCTGTGCTGGAACTAAAGTCTGCAATCTTCAATGCTAATAATAGCATCAGAGCGGTTGGGATAAGCCAAATTTTTGACAGTCACCATGTACTTAGAGCTTACAAACCATGAAGAAGCAATACAGCACTGATAATAAGTACACCTTGCACAGTAATGATTATCGAAGTTGCTCAGCTCTGCAACAGGTAATGATTTATACCTTGATGATTATGTTGTTTCAAAACTGCTTATGGTAACTGAAGTATGAGCATTAAATGAAGGCTGTGTTGATCTGTACAACCTAAAGAAACAATTTATAACGTTTTTTTATTCTCCCTTTTTTTTTTTTTTTTAATATTTAAATTATGAGAATGAGGCTTATGGACAACAATACTGATGGTATTGGGTTGTATGAAATGTTGCTGTTCTCTTTTGTCTCAGAATGCCAGCAACAGTTACCAACGTCTCTCTCCTCGTCCACCTTGGCCAGCTGCAGTGACCCACCCCATCTGACCCAGACATTACCGGTCATGGCCACAGTCAATGTGCCACGCCCCATCCCCTTGGTGCAGAGCAATGTGGGTCTGCCTCTGTCGGGATCTCAGGCTGCTGGTCCTCTTGTGCAGGTTAACCTTGGTTCTTGATCCATCCACTAGTGTCAGCGTCAATGTGACTGTATCATTGTGTATGTGGTGGTGCGAATTGTCTTCATGGGACAGGGTAGACTATTGGTGGTTTTCTGCTTTGACTTGATTTGTTTTGTGCGCGTGCGGTAGTATTTTTGTTTTGTTGGTTCTTTTTTTTTGTTTGTTTGCTTTTCTGGGGGGGGAGGGGTAAAGATTTGACTGGTATTAGAATTTCATGGATAATGTCATACAAGATCAAGTGCTTTGTGCATGACTTCATGGCAGGCCTTAGACAGAATGGACTACACGAATTTGATTTTCTGTTGCCTCTCTTTCCTCTTGACCCAGTAGTTCCAACAGTTGGCACCCGCTTGCTAGAATGGTAGATCCTCGCAGTGTTTAAGATCCCTTCATTTCGTATTTTGTTATGCTGTGGGGTCTCATACGTATTTGTACGTATACCTTTTTTTTTCATTTTATAGAATACTTTTTTAATTCTGTTCTCTGAGAGAGAGAGGCAGTTGGAGTTGATGTTCAGGTGTTTCTGTCTTAAGTGCCCCCATGGACAGGAAAACAATTTTTATCTTATTTTCCTTCCAGTATACCCTTTATCTTTTGTCTTTTAACTTTTGTTTGAAATTCATTGCCATTTCATTTCATTTGTATGTCTCCACAGTCTCAGTCCCAGGGCCCCTCGCACTTCATCGCTTCAATGTCCAGTGAAGGAGCGGCTGGCACTGTCCCAACAGGGCTATCTGCCAGTGCAAGCAGCACCAATTACAAGAAGAGCCAAGCATTGGACACACAGATTGCTGAGCTCAATCGTAAGCATGCAGAGGCTGAGCAGCGATTGCAGTCACTGCTGGTACAGCAGGAAAGGCAGATGAGTCATCTTACAGAGGTACATAAAGGAGGAGGAGAGGGGGATAAAACACAGCTCCCTCATAGGAACAAGCCTCCTGTAGTTCAGGTGAGTTGCGCTCTAGTGATTGCTAGATTTGACGTAAATGATGCTGTTTTCCTTTATCTGGTGAACTCAAGTCTTCAACTTGCAGAGGCATGTAGCATGCACCTCCTTGTGCACTTTCAGTTCATGTTTATACACCAGCCAACTGCAAAGGACTGTGGACTGCAGGCGGAAATTGAAACAAATTTTAAAAGGAATTAGAAGTTAATCTGCCAGAGAACAAGAGCAAACAAATTGCAGGAGAAAAGATGAGAAGAAGATTCCATCTCCCCTAGTCTTTACCAACGACTTTACCCTTCTTCAGAATCCACGCCTAAGCTGTATGGTTTACCCAAGATACACAAGAAGGACGCCCCCCCCTCCACACGATTGTGTCCAGCTGTGGCAGTGTCATGTATGATGCCTCCAAATTCCTGACTGAAGAATTGGGACCTTCCTTCAGTCGGGCAGACCGAGCACTACATAGTCAACAGCAGACTTTGTACAGAAGATGGAAACCCAGCAACTGGCTCCAGGGGAGAAACTCGTCTCCTGCTGGTGCATTGGTGACAACAAGCACACTAAAAAAGTCACTCAGTCAGTGTGCTGGTGCAGTGGTGACAACAAGCACACTAAAAGAGTCAGTGTGCTGGTGCAGTGGTGACAACAAGCACACTAAAAAGAGTCAGTGTGCTGGTGCAGTGGTGACAACAAGCACACTAAAAAGAGTCAGTGTGCTGGTGCAGTGGTGACAACAAGCACACTAAAAAGAGTCAGTGTGCTGGTGCAGTGGTGACAACAAGCACACTAAAAAGAGTCAGTGTGCTGGTGCAGTGTGACAACAAGCACACTAAAAAGAGTCAGTGTGCTGGTGCATTGGTTACAACAAGCACACTAAAAAAAGAGTCAGTGTGCTGGGCATTGGTTACAACAAGCACACTAAAAAGAGTCAGTGTGCATTGGTTACAACAAGCACACTAAAAAGGTCAGTGTGCTGGTGGTCTGGTTACAACAAGCACACTAAAAAGAGTCAGTGTGCTGGTGCATTGGTTGCAACAAGC
Organism: Conus betulinus; assembly: GCA_016801955.1. NCBI lineage: Eukaryota > Metazoa > Mollusca > Gastropoda > Neogastropoda > Conidae > Conus > Conus betulinus. The sequence goes on from JADBJO010000061.1 coordinate 163,429, forward strand.
ACACTAAAAGAAGAGTCAGTGTTGGTGCACTGATTACAATAAGCACACTGAAAGAAAAGGGTAGCTCAGTTTAAACAAAGTACCAACATGTTCACTAATAGTCAGCTTTTTGCAATTTGATTGTAGCAGTATGCAATATGAGACATGACCCCCAAAACTGCAATCCTCTGAATAATTCAGTCATTTTGAAGGGGGGGGAAAAGTTTGTGGTTTAATGGTTTGAATACAAGTTAAGGAATGGACTTGTTGACTGTCTGTTTAGATGACAGATCCATGCTGCTACACTTTTGCTCAACTTGCGTCCCTGCAGCTGCTACATTAGTTGCAAGATTTTTGTAGGTTTTTCTTATTCTTAGCAGGCCACACAGTTTTTAGCTGATCTGCATCAATCAGACAAATTTAGAACTAGCATTTGAAATCTTTGTTTTATGGATGAACAGTACACAAATTTAGCACTATTGATGACAGTTTGAATTCTGTTTTAGCTTGATCAGTCTTTAGCCTGAAACAATCAATCAAACTTGCCAAAAGTCAAGAAGCCAAGCTTTCGATGTGTTATTCTATTGTATGTATACTCAAATGTGCAGATGTATATCCTAATTTTCAAGTTTCCACAAAAGTACAGACAGACTGAATTGGTTGGATATTTTCTTGATTGTATAACCACCACCACCTTATTTTCCCCCTCTGTCTTCCTCAGCAGACAGAAGTCTGTCTGCCATTCATTGCTGATAACCTTTTCAGTGAGTCACCATCAGATTCAGTAAAGATGTCTGTCCCCTCTGTAATCCTTCCAGTCTGCCCTCATATTTCACTTCCTCTTCCCCAGCACCGAGGAGTCCTTCTGTCTTTCAATGTTTCTAGCTTTTTCTTTGTGAGTTGCCAGTCTTTGCGAGTTGCCAGTCAGATTCAGTTGGGATATCAGCCCCCTTGTGCAGCCACTCCCTCTCTTATACATGTGTCAGGGTTTAAAGTCTCTGTCAGTCGTTGCTGTTTTCTAAGCAACTTGCCAGTCAGATTCAGGCAGTGTGTGTGCTTCAATTTGGCAAAAAATAGAGGAAGTTTCATTGTATGCAATAAATTTACCTTCCATAGACTGAACAAATTCATAATAGTGATGAAGAAAAACTCTGAGTAGTTGACTTACTGTTTACTGTTTGTTTGCTAAACAGTAAACAAGTGGGGTAGTCTTTGTTCCCATAAGAAACCTAATACAGAGTAACTTTTATTCAAGACTGGCACAGCCTTTTAAACTTGAATAAAGTCAGACAGATACAAAGACGAACAATCTAGTAGTGGGGTAAAACAAGCGCAGGCCAATAATTATTGGCCTGCGCTTGTTTTCCCCCACTACTAGATTGTTCGTCTTTGCGCGCTTGTTTTCCCCCACTACTAGATTGTTCGTCTTTGCGCTTGTTTTCCCCCACTACTAGATTGTTCGTCTATGTATTGTCTGAGTTTATTCAAGTTTAAAAGGCTGTGCCAGTCTTGAATAAAAGTTACTCTGTATTAGGTTTCCTTTATGAGAACAGAGACTACCCCACTTGTTTACTGTTTATTGTTTACTGTTTCCCGCCTCATTTCATTTCCAGTTTGTTTGCTAGTTCGTAACGTCCTTCATGATACTCTGGCTTGCTCTGTTGATTTATCAGTTTTCACTGCTCTTGTCTTAAGGGTAATGAACCTGTTGTGGCTAATGTGTTGAAGGTTTTTACTGAAAATTTAGTGGGAGTGGTTTACTTAACCATGTGCTTTATAGCACAGAAATGATGGCATGTAGTATTATTAGTAGTATGAAGATGGATTAAATGCTAGTATTATGGGTAATGAGAATGAACAATTCTAAGGCATAGATATGTCTTTCTTGGGGTAAACTTAAAGCAAGGAGGGGTGCAGGGGGCACAGTTACCTGAATAGTTTATATTTTTTTTTTAAGGGAATAAAAGTTAAGTTTTAAAAGCAGTTATCCAAAATACAGATTTAATACTATGAAAACGTTTGCAGTCTGTTTTGATTAAAGTCCATTCAATATGATTACGAAGTAGTAGTGGTATATAGTTTGGTGGAATGCTAGTACAGAGAGTGAAAATAGAACAATATTGTATTTATAAGCCACTGACTAAGAGTAAAATAACAAGGAGAGGTGCAGGAGGCATCAAAAGTTTTTTTTGTAACAATTGTTTTTAAACAAAATGTATTAAAATGTAGTCAGTGTAGCTTATGCAAATCCAGCAATGATTTGTGTTCAGGTTTTTCTTCATTTTATACATATGTAAATATTTTGTGACTTTATTGTGTTCTTCTTGATTTCAAAAGCAGACATTCAGTATGACTATGTTGCAGGAAGGCATAGTTCCCAGTGTGTCACCCCCGATCTCTCCTATCCCACACCAGCCAAAAAGCTTCACTCAACCAGACCCCATTCAGGTGAGTTTTTTTTTTTTTTTTTTTTTTTTTTTTTTTTTATATGATATACAAAGTAGGAAATTGGGAGAGAGAAACAAACAGTATACAGTTATTTGCTGATCAAGCGATTTCCCTGATAGGCAACCCTTCCCCATTTCCATTCAATTTTTCCATGACTGATCAGTTGTATTCTGTAAACGCCTGCTCATCAATGACCCTTTCCCATACAGAACCTGTGACTTCACATTCACCTACATTCACCACCATACAATTAAAGTGTGTGGACAGAGAATTATTCATCTCAGTTGCAGTTTTAGTTTTCAGTTATCTCCGTTTTAGAAATTGTTCATGATCAGACAACTTACTGGTTCACAGCTAATAGTATGTTCAAAATATCAGGGAAATTTGAGTTACAGAAGATTCTAACATTTGAGAGGGTAGAGGATGTAAAGAGAAGTGATGAAGGTTAGACAACAATTTCAATTGCAAAATCCATCTAAATGGAACAGATCCAGTTCTAAACATCATTGAACAAAGAAGTTTAATTTTTTTTTGTTGTGAAAAAAAAAAGTGACAAATCCAGGGATCACCATAGGCAAAGTTTCACAAGTGCCAGTGTATTGACACATCTGATGTTTGGGACGGCTTTGCAGCACAAGAAGGCTAACTGTATCTAATTGGGACACAGTCACGTTACTGCATCCGAGTGTGTGATAGTCCCATCCCTTTGAGAGTGTCTTTTAAGTGAAATGTTTTAGGTCGGAAAACTGGGGGATGGGGGGAGGAGGCGGAACTACTGTATTTTCATTTGGACACACATGGGTTGAAATGAAGCCAGGTATTGGGAGATTGAAAAAGATGTGGGGAAAAAAAAATGATGAAATTGTCAAGATTGTTAAAAATTGTAAAAATGACAAATCATTTTTTCACTCTGAAATGTAAGTACTTGGCTTGAAAATTACATGCACATTTGATATGTGGTATTGATTTTTTTGTTTCCATTCCAGCGGCTTGCCAGCATGTCGAGGCAGATTCAGATCACTATGCCCATGATGGATCTCGAAATCTCAGGAAATGGTTTCAGTACTTCCCACTAGCAGCTAAACACAAATCTGACAAGCATGGCACAGTACGTCGCTATGATGAATCCTCATGAAGAATCCAGAGAATTATAAGCTGGGTTGTTTTTTTTTTTTTTTTTTTTTTTTTTTTTTTTTTTGGGGGGGGGGGGGGGGGGGGGGGCGTTTGTTTGTATTTGCTGTTTCCATGATTTATTCTGTGTACATGAATGGCATATAGGGGATTGCAACCCATCCTCATGTTTGGTTTCAGCATGACCTGTTTGTGAAACCATTTACTTCAAAAATGACTATCCAAAAACAAAATAAGAAAAAGGTTTTAAAAATCCAGCTAGGACAATGACCCCAAGGTTTCTTCATTACTTCTTCTTCTATGTCCCATTTCCTTTCTCTGCTTTTAGAGATGTTGATGTTGCTGATCTTTTCAAAGTTGTTAAGAAAAGAGGTCTACCGGTCAGAATTTCTTCATTCTTTTTTAGAAGAATGGGTGCTGCCATTGGTTTTTTTCATTGTTCATGGCTCTGGCAAGATTCCATTGTTTTCTTCCATCTTTTTCCATGTCAAGATTTTCAGTTTTTCTTTTCCGGTAGTTTCTTGCAGCCTGGATGAATGCTTTTGAAGCTGTGTTTTCTTTAAGGCTTATGTTGTTTTCTGTTGTCGGCTCTTTCTTTACTTTTTTTCTCTTGCTGCATTTACTTGATCTTCCAGCTGCTGGAGTTCTTCAGCCCAGTAGGCAGGTAGTTCTTTTTAGCCCCTCTTGGGATGGTTTCTGCAGCTGCTTTTAATATTGCTGCATTGAAGGCGTTGGTCATATGGTTTGTCTTTTCGTTGAGTGTTGATGTTAACTGTGTATTCATCAGTGAGTACAGATTAGTTTTCTAAGAGATGTGTGTAACTTGTCCACTTTCATCTCTTGGAAATCTATGTCAAAGGATCTGTTATGATCTTAACTCATTCATTGATAAATATAATTTGCGCGTATTTTGATTTGTAATAAGCGTTTCTTCCAACAGCTACTCTAGACTTGCACACCTCATAATAGTGATAGTGACAAACATTATGTCAGAGATTTCGTATCTTTTATTTGCAAGATGACATTGTCATTAGTGTTAAAAATTCTTCATATTTTTATTTGTAGCTATTACATACAGAATCCAAATCTACACTGTAGAGCAGTTCTTTCTGTTAAAACACAGCAAAAGCTCAAATGAAAACTACACTAAGACAGATCTTGCCTCTGTGGAAAAAATATTAGGCTGGATTAATGAACCTCTTGTAAAAAAAAATATATATATATATATAAGATACACACATCCTTTTAGTCTGCTTGAACATGTCTTATTCAGAACAAAAAACTAAATATCAGGTGAACTGATTTCAACTTCAGTACTCACAGCATATTAAATACAGATCGCCCTTTGTTCAGTGTGTCGTCACAATAGTAGTGGACAACTTATGTGCCCAGAGAATAAAGGAGGAGGATTTTGAAATCTTTATGCCATAACCTCTCTACTGAAACAATGAGAATCAGTTGATTTGTCAAGTTGGATATTTGGCCAGTATCACTGGCTGGCTCTTTGACAAAGTAGAGTGGGGTGGAAAATGTTATGTTGCATCAAAGGTATTGGAGTAAGCAACAGAAATATTTCTATGACACATACTATTTACATCAAAAAGCCAAAAGATGCCCAGGGGAGTGGAGGTGGGGAGTCAGGGCCCAGCAGGGTAGGGATGATATAAGTACAGAAAAGGGAGAGGAAGAAGGTGCAGGGTCTGGAACAAACTAGGAGATGAAGAAGGCATGAAAGAAGAGGCAGCAGAGGAGGAGGTGGGAAGGAGATATAAGGTATTCGTTTCTTCGAGATTGTATGAAAAGTATACAAAAAATCAATTGCTAAAAGTAGACCTGGATAATTTTTGGCGTTCAAGTAGTTGATCATATCATCTGTTCTTATGATGGTAGCAGTTTTTTCCTTCCTTTGATGAAGCCACACTGACCTTTGTCTACAATGTTGAAGATAACAAGGTTTAGTCTTCTAGCTATTGTTTTGGCTAGAAGCTTATGCTCTGTATTGAGTATAGAGTATTGGTCTCCAATTTGTGAGGTGCTCGCGTGGAAGATTCTTTCCTTTGTGGTGGAGTGTAATGATACCGCTTTGTTGAGTTTTTGATAATTAACAATGTTACAGGAGTAAAAAAAATTAATGCTGTAAGCTCCTTTTAAGTTTTGACCAAAACATTTTGTAGAATTCTGTTAGGCTACCTGGTGCAGAGCCATTTTTCATTTCTTTTGGTGCATCTGTTGCTTCCTTTTCAGTGATGCTACCCTGGAGTTGTTTCTTATCTTCTTTGATAACTGGGTATTGTGTTTGTTGGCCTGAAAAGTCAAGAATATATGCTTTATTGTCTTTGGGAAGGTGGTCATCTACTTGTTCTTTACAAATGTATTTTTGTTTTATTTCTAGTCCTTCATATGTTCACTGTCCTTGCATTGCCTTCAGAAGTGGTGTGCCCATATGTTTATGAACGTGATTCACACACTCCAATGTGGTGATCAGCTGGTTTGGTCCATAAGGCTTGCCCTCTAAAACAGCGCCAAAGGCAACCGAATTGCCATCACTGAGCATGGTGCGATATCTGAGGTTGTGCTTCTGTACAGACCTGAAAAAAAAAAAATAAAATAAAAAAATGAAGTATCTTTTGGTTTATTTGTTTACAATTAAAAGAAAATGTGAAACAAGGCCTTCTGAGTTCGTGAACATGTCTCTGTGACCAAATGTGTGTGCCCTAAGTTAGCACCAAGAGCAACCAAATCGCCATCACTGAGCGTGATGTTATATCTCAGGTTGTGTGTGCGTGCATGTGCTCTCTCTCTCTCTCTCTCTCTCTCTCTCACACACACACACACACACACACACACACACACACACACACACACACACACACACACACGCACACACACACAACAATTCTACATAATAATGGCAATAACTTTCATGTCTTTTATAACGCTGAATCTTGATTAACAGATTTGATTCTAGATTCCAATATGTTCATGCCAAATATTATATAAACCAACTTGATCCAGTTACACATAAATCGACCAGATTACTTTTATATTGTTCAAATTCAGTAAATTTCAAAAGATTGTCCCATTTAGAAAAATATGACATTGAATCCATCTGGGCAGAAACTAGTCTTAGACATTCTAGACCAATCTTGGTAGGATTTCTATATAAAAACACAGCTGAAACCACCAACTGATAAAAGTTTAGTGTAATGTTGGATGCTGCAATTTTTGAGTCCAAAGAAAAATTCATTAGGATGATTACCTGGAACAAAATGGAGTTGCACTTATGCTTTGTATGATTAGAATAAATAATAATGGATCAACCGACACAGACTACTGGACACACTGAAACTCTGATTGATCATTTAATTTATTTATGTCAACACGAAAACTAATATAGTGGAAATGTGTTCTGTACAAACCGGATGCAGTGACCATTTGTCTGTCTGTTTGACATGAAGGAAGAAAGGTATCAAAATTCCTAAGTAGGGACTTAAGGAAATCTTTTATAGACACTTTACAATTTGTGATAGAAATGCTTTCCTTTTACTCTTTCTACTGATGCATGGGTAAACCATTGACTTCCGGGAATAGGCCGGAGGACGTCCGGGAAAGACCGAGAGGACTGGGAAAGACCAGAACCAAGGGCTCTGTGGGCTGGCTCCCCACTTTGCCTTCAACATGTGGCTACTAAAAACAAAAGGAAAAGATGCTCCCAGGATTCACCGAAAGGGGGAGAGAATGATGAATCCATCGGTGCTCAACCAATCACGACTGCAAATCCCAAACGGACTATGAACATGGACCAAATGGAATATCCATGTGTCTGTGGAAAGCGTTTCGCTACCACCCGTGGCATGAAGATCCACAGAACAAAGATGGGATGTGTGAAGACTCATCTGAATGAGCAGCAGCGCACTGCATCAGCAGATAAGACGTCGGAAGACCAAGGCCAGGATTTAAACCACAGTGCCAAGGACATCCACGCTGTGTTGGTTCGGATGAGGAATTTGCACAGGCCCTCGATGCCAGGCGCCTGAAACTCAACCTGCCACGAGCAAACGAGACTGAAGATTGGGAGAAAACTGGATGCAAAAATCGTCCAAAGACTCGATGCACTGATAGGGAAAAGCACCCTGGAACACAAACTAGCCACATATGGGGACATTGTGTGTATGCCACATGTAGAGACGCCTATGGCAAACTACCCAAAGAAAACACCTCCAAAGAAATCCAGACGCCAAGAAGAGATGGACAAGATCAGGGTCCAAAAGAAAAAAAACCTCAAGAAGCAAATGAAGACTGCACTGCCAGCTGAAAAACAAGGCTTGGAAAAACTCTGGGAAGACCTGAAAGCAAAACAGCGCCCTCAGCAAAGCGGAATCTGAGGAAGAGGAAAAGCAAAAAGAAGAAGACACAAGAGCGTTTCTTCAGAGACCCCTTCCAGTTTGCCAGAACTCTGTTCGAGCAGCCAAAATCTGGGACCCTAAGTGTGGACAAAGAGTTCTTGAGCAGCATCTGAGAAAAACATACTCTGACTCACAGAGCAAAGCACCACTCGACATTCAAGGTCTGGTGTGGCCAACCAACCCTGAGGAACAGTTCAATGACAAGCCTCCAACGTTGGCGGAAATCAAGAAGGTGGTCGACAAAGCCAGAGCCAAATCATCACCAGGGCCAAACGGAATACCTTACCAGCTGTACAAGAAATGTCCCAAGGTGCTGGAGTGGCTCCACAGGCTGCTGCGATCAGCTTGGAGAAATCAGAAGATCAGCGGCCAGTGGATGACGGCAGATGGTGTGTACATCCCCAAAGAGCAAAACTCAAGTGACATCAGCCAGTTCAGGCCAATATCACTACTGAACGTCGAAGGAAAATCTTCTTCTCTGTCATGGCAGCAAGGCTGACCAAGTACCTCATGGAAAACAAGTACTTGGATGTGTCAGTCCAGAAAGGTGGCATTCCAGGCGTGGCTGGCTGTGTAGAACACGCCACAATGATCTGGGACGCAATCCAAAGAGCAAAAACAGAAAAGAGAGACCTGGACGTAGTAGTGTGGCTTGACCTGGCAAACGCATATGGATCTGTACCCCATGAGATGATACAGTTGGCTCTTAAGATGTACCATGTGCCAAAGAACATCCGCGACATGCTCAAGAAGTACTTCAATGGCTTCTCAATGCGGTTCTCTACCAAGGAGTACACACAGATGGATCAACTTGGAAGTGGGCATTGCAATGGGCTGTGCCATTTTCCCAATACTGTTCGTGTTGGCAATGGAAGTCATCTTGAAAGCAGCAACAAGCAACGCAAGACAAACAGACCTTGGCGATGGATACACAGATGCCCCCTCTCAAGGCCTTCATGGATGACACTACAGTGATTTCATCCAGAGAAGACGAGACACGTCACGTGCTGGAGAGGCTGGACGACATAGTTGCCTCATCCAGAATGAAGTTCAAGCCAAAGAAATCACGGAGTCTCTCACTGAGGAAAGGAAAAGTGGCCGAATCTGTGGTCTTCAGTGTTGCCAACCAGACCATTCCAACAGTAACAGAGAGCCAGTCAAGAGCCTTGGAAGATGGTATGATGATACGCTGAAAGACACACGAAGAGCAAAAGAAACCAAACAGATGTCGGAAGAAGGCTTGGGAGACCATGACCAGTGTGGGCTCCCCCTGGCAAATACAAGGTCTGGTGTCTGCAGTTCATGCTGATACCAAAGCTCCTATGGCCTCTGATGATATACGACATCTGCACCAGCATAGTGGAGGCAATGGAATCCAAAATCAACAAGTTCACAAGGAAATGGCTTGGTGTCCCACCCTGTCTGACTGACATAGCGCTATACTGTCGCCAAGCAAAGCTGAAACTACCACTGAAATCCATCCTGGAGGAATATACAAAGCAGGGAAGATCAGACTTCAAAGCATGCTGGAGGACTCAGGGAGACAGGTGGTTGAAGCAATCAAGCCCCAGCTGAAGACAGGCAGAAAATGGAAAGTTCAAGAGGCGATGGATTCTGCAAAAGAAAGTCTCAAGATCAGAGAAATAACAGGACACACACAGACCAACAGACAAGGACTGGGGGTGACCAAAACTGAATGGTGGTCAAAGGCCAAAGGAAAAGCCAAAAGAGACATGATGATTCAGGAGATGAGAAAAGAAGAAGACCAAAAAAGACTCCAAAAAGCAGTCCAGCAGAGCCAGCAAGGGCAATGGACAACGTGGGAGAATGCACTCCAAAGAAGTCTCACTTGGAATGACATTTGGCACATGGCCCCTCTCAGGATCAGCTTCATTCTCAGATCTGCATATGACCTTCTGCCCTCAAATGCAAACCTGGTGAAGTGGGGAAAAACAGACGATCCTTCATGCCCCCTTTGCCATGAAAAACAAACAGTGGAGCATGTCCTAAGCTCATGTAAAGTAGCCCTGGCTCAAGGAAGGTACACATGGAGGCACAACCAAGTGCTCAAAGAGATTGTACAAGTAGTCTGGGCTAGTACCAACACCACAAAAGGGAAAATCAGGACTCCAAAAGCACCCGCAACATTCTTCACGGCAGGAGGCAGCGAATCATGGCCAAGAACAACAGTGCCACTCGGAACATGCAGGCAGAGTCTGCTGGACGGGGCAGATGACTGGGAGTGCACAGCAGACCTCCCAGAATGGAATAGTCACCCAGAGATTATCAGCAAGAGTGGCATGAGACCAGACATAGTAGTACACTCTCAGTCAACCATGATCGAGCTCACGGTGCCATATGAGAACAGAATGGAGGCAGCTCAAATCTACAAGACTGAAAAGTATGCTGATCTGGCAAACAGCCTGAGGAGAGAAGGCTATCAGGTCAAAGTCCTCACTGCAGAAATTGGAGCTAGGGGGTTTGTGGGAACGTCTGCATACAGCCTCATGAAACAGCTCTCAGTTGCAGGGAGGGAAAAAAACCAGAGCCCTGAAAGCAATGGCAGAAGCGCAGAGAGGTGTTCAAGTTGGATCTGGTCAAGGAGGAACAAAAGTGAACTTTTGAAGGGGGCTTCTCTTCTGAGGACTCTCTGCTGCCACGCTCTCCACGAGTTTCTTTCTACTATTTACCGGGTAAGAAACCCCGATGATGCTGTTAACTTCTGGATTAGTATGTCTTATCAGTATATAGTAGACATGGTCCTTTTGTTAGAAAAAGAGTCAGATATGTAATTAAACCACCTTGGTTGACTAAAATAGACAAAAGAGTAAAAAGAGACCATTATCTCAAATCAAAAGACAAAGAACAATTCGGAAAACAAAAAAAAGTAAATTCTATGAAATGAAAAGCAAACAAAAAATTTTCAAGATTTATTATCTTCACTGAATCCAAAGTGATTTGAGAGGCTATTAATCTTTTAACCAATAGTAAATCAACTCTTCACAAAATCTAATAAAGGAAATATAACCACAAGATTTAAACTTTCATTTTGCAAATGTTGCTAATGACATAATAATAAATAATGAAACTAATGAAAACAATTCACAATAGTTAAAACAATATTGTCGTTCGAAAAATATCACTTTGGTTTTCACCACACTATAAATTACAAAAAATGAAGCATTTAACTGGTTACTGAGTTTAAGACAATCAGGAACCAGCGAAATGGATGGAATCGATGGAAAGATACTGAGAATCTCTTCAACTGTTATCGTTGATGCACTCACCTATCCCATAACCTGCGCATTGAAAAAGAATATTTCCCTATAAAAATTAAACAGGCCAAAGTAATGCCTTTGCTCAAGAGTGAAGATCCTGCCAATCCCTCTAAATATAGATCCATCCCAATTCTTTCCCTTTTGTCAAAACCACCTGAAAGACATGTTCAAATACATTTATATTCTCAGGTGAAATATTATGATCTAATTCATGAACATTAATCAGGGTTTTCGACAGAATCACTCTTGCCATTCATCTCTTATACACCTTGTAGATGAATATCTAACTAATATAAACAGCAATGAATTTACTGGAGTTTTATTTGTTGATTTTGCTAAAGCTTTGACGTTTCAGCCATTTGCGTCATATAGTAAAGCTTACACGTTACAAGCTATCAAGTATGGCTATAGAATTTATTAGCTCTTTTCTTACCGATCGCCAACAACTTGTTGAAACTAGTTCCAACAGGTCGGAGTTACTTCCTTTGAAATTTGGTGTTCCTCAAGGATCTGTGTTTGGACCTCTTTTATTTTCTGTCTGCATAATGACTTTTATGTGTGCCTTTATACATGAAGTGTGGTTGTTAAATGTTAACTGACAACACTTCACTACAATCAAATAGTGCTTATCCTACCACTTTGGTAAATAACCATCAGAGCAATATCAATAGACTAATCACATGGACATGGCCTTCAATGTAGATAAAACTAAATCATAGAAAATGCATGACTGTGACCACACTTCAAAAAAAAGAGACAGGAAATGAGTTGCCGTTTGCAGCATTGTATGTCAAAGGCCGAACAATTGAGGAGGTAACATCTCAGTGTATCAAGAGTTATTACCGACAATGAATTCTCTAATGGTGTGACCACATTACTGATCTTGGAAAATACACATTCAAAAGAAATCATGCTTTCAGGCACACATTCTCTCTCTTATCAATTATGCGTCCACCTTATGGGGTAATTCTAGTGCAGCTAATTTGAAACAAATAGGCTGTCTACGCAAAGAGCAAAAGAAAATGGTTTGATCTGACATGATTGTTGTCAAGTCCCAGTCCAAGATTTCACGATAAAAGAAATATTTTTATAATACTGAATAACTGCAGTTCACATCAAAGTCACAGATCAGGAACTGTTTTCCAGTAACAGAAATATCAGTGGTGCTTCAAGAACTTCTCTCATTTCTTGTGTCTCTGGATATAGTTTCATCCTAGCCTATTGCACTTGCATTTTTTCTTCTTGTCACAGGGAGATAAGTCCAATCATTACAACACACATCCTCGTCACCCAATTCTGTCATGTTTGTGGGTGACTAACATTACTTTACATAACTGACATACAACACTAACTCCTGTGGAATACAACGGATAGATCTCAGGGTTTATTCTACTATGAGCCAACTAAGGACGGGAGATTTCTCTGTCAGCACTGGCCTCAAGCACCAAGTCTTTGTCCATGCTAGATGGGAACCTTCCCTTTCTCTTGGGTGTCTTATACATGACATCATCAGGTACATCTTAGGATGGACATGGACATATGATGGACTCAAGATCCTTAACACCCACCCCTAAAGTTTCATTGTTAATGTAAAAGCTCTACCACAGCTGCAGTTTAACCAACCAGCCAAAGACATCGCAGCTGTCTTATCACAATTACTGGGTACAGTTAACCCTCTATGGGACAGCCGATCGACTGTTCGTCAGGAAACAGGTTATGACAGATAGGAATGAAGTGCTAACCCATGAGAGTGTAGGAAAGAGACACATCAGTTTCTGAAACAATGCACCGCTGCCACCAGAATGACAGCACATTAAAGGCAACAAAAATGGCAGTTCTCTCTCTCTCTCTCTCTCTCTCTGTTTTTTAAATGTTGGGGGCCAGCGACACAAACCATGCATAACTCTGACAGCAAATCCAGAGCGCTGGCAATGAGCCTTCTCAGCCTATGAAACCATACCAAGAGGCGCCAGACAGAATTACAAGCCATAGGCCTACTGGAATATTGAAGATGAACGGTCAGAAGCCAGAATGGTAGCAGAAGACTCCGTGTCTGATGGAAAACAATATCAAACTTCAGAAGAAAGTAGTCACCCAGAACTCCAGCTGTTCATTGTCAGCCCACAGTCCCTCTGCTGGCTGATTCAGTGTTTAGACTGCATCCCCTTCCCAATTCCCACCTCCTGCCTCTTGTAACCCAGAACAAGTCAGTGAGAACCTCCATGAGCATGAGTAAGGGACATGATGGCAGAAGAAATCGAGTATATACACCCTATTACCTCATCAAAACATGTCCTGACATTTCTTTCATAGGTCATTGAAATATGAGGCTTTTTTTTTTTCAGCGTAACAGCTAAAGAATGCTGCAATATGAAGTCATAAGGTTATGAAAAAATATACTAAGGAAGCTGGATCAGACCTTGCATCAAATCTTGATTGATGTATGGTTTTGAAAAAAGAGGGGTCGTTTTTCGGATTGCTGGTACCCTGAGCTGTAGGGGGCTGGGCTGGGCTGTGGTGTGGTGGGGGGGGGGGGGGGGGGGGGGGGGGGGTAGAAGGGGCTGGAGCAGAATGAGCAAAGTGGGTGCAAGACCAGTGAGTTGGCACAGAAGATGGGACAGAAACAAAATCATTGGAGAGTGTGCACACATTGAAAGTTAAGTCTGACCTACTTTGGCACCCAGTGAAGATGACATGTACATAACTGTAGTCCGATGTGTGAAGCCATTTTGACTGGAAGTTGTCAGAAAAATTCCCCATGTGAACGGTATTGAAATCATTGCACTTACGTAACAACACCAACCTTTTAACACACCTGTACCTGGTCCATAAACTTTCACATTGCACCCTTCCCTCCTCATACCCGATCGGTCTCAAACCACCCCACTGCCAAAGACTATACTGATGATCAGAGGGATGGAAAGGAAGAGAATGGGAGGTGGGGTTCTTCTTCTTCCTTTATACGACCAACATCATTTTGCTGATGGTTTTGTCATAGTTTGGGGGAGACTGCGAAGATTGCGCTGTTGTGAGGATTCGGAGGGGGAAAAAAAGTGAGGGGTGGGTGGGGTGATGGTGAATGAAGTAGTAGTAGTAGCGGGGGGGGGGGGGGGGGGGGGGGGGGGGGAGAGTAAAAAAGTGACTGGGAAGGATGGCAGGGTGGGAGGGGGGGTTGTAGAGAATAGTGGTCAGGAGGCGGGTAAAGGAGGAGGGTTGGGGGTGATGGGGTGGGGGGAAGTTGTTTCAGGTTCTAGAGATGGGAGGCCAGCCTGGACTTGAAGCAGTCCAGTGACTCAGCCGTCACAACCTCCTGAGGCAACTTGTTCCATTCTGGTATGGTCCTCGAAAAGAACGTCATCTGCCTGTACCGTGTCGTGCAGGAGGGAATGTACGTAGCTCAGGTCGTTGTTTGTCTTAGAGCTCAGCCTGCTGTCAGATGGTTTGGGCAGGTACGTGGAGTTAATGGAGATGAGTCCGTGATGGAATTTATAAAACATCTCCAAGCGGGCTTTCTTACGACGCTGTTGCAGGGAAGGCCAATTAAGTGAGTCAAGAATGGAGTCCACACATGATGTTTGGCGTTGGCGATTGGAGACCCATCTTGCTGCTCTTCGTTGGATCTTCTCGAGGGCCTCAATCTCGTTTGCAGTGTAGGGATCCCAGACGGTGGCTGCATACTGAAGAAGCGTGCGAACAAGGGCTTTGAACGCAGTTTCCTTTGTCTTCTTGTTGCCGATCTTGAGGTTGCGCCGAACGAGCCTAGGGTCTTGCTGACTTTCTTTTTGATGGAGTCGATGTGAGATTTCCCTCTGCATGTTGTCCTGCATGTTGTGTTGTGTGTGTGTGTGTGTGGGGGGGGGGGGGGGGGGGGGGGATAACCTACCAGAATACAGTGACCGGGAGGAAGAAGTAGGACACCAAGGGGTTGAAAAGAGAGAAAGAGAGAGAGAGAGAGAAAGAAGGGGTGGGGTGGGGTTCCGGACTGAGGAGATTGGTAAAAAAAAAAAAAAAAATCCTGGTAACCGGTCAGTCGAGGAAAGGGGTAAGGGCAGGAGGTGGTGACGGAAGGAGGAGTGACCGTCATGGCAGCTCCAGAACTGATACTCAGCTGGTGGAGAATTGGCGACAGGAACGAGGGAGGCAGGAGAACCAGCCAGAAGGAAGGGGAGGGCGGAATAGGGGAGGTGGAGGGATGGGAGGGCATGAGGGAGAGAGTGGTGGGCTAATTGCTGCAGGTCACCCTCTCTCTCTCTCTCTCTCTCTCTGACCACCCGTACGACCTAGAAAGTAGCGCAGCGACAGCCTGTGCAGTGCCAAGGAAGTTTGCTAGCGTATCGCTGTAATTGACTTGGGCTTCGTGTTATTGGGCTTGTCCAAGGCTTGTTGCGATTCTGGGAATGCAGCTCATTCTTCATCATCGTAACACTAACTGCTGGGCTTTTGATTAGATCTAAGTTTTAAAGTTGGGCCCCATGAAGAGCCTTCGGTTGGCGTGGCCACTGAATGTCGCAGGGTACCACCAGCAGTTCAACTAATGAAATGAAAGGGTTTTTTTTGTTGTTGTTTGTTTGTTTGTTTGTTTGTTTTTTTTTTTTTTTTAAGGGAAAATCAGACATTTCACTTGTTCATTCCTTGAACAAAGGCAAAAGGTGTGTGAGTGTGTGTGTGTGTGTGTGTGTGTGTGTGTGCGCGCGCGGGTGCGTGCGTGCGTGCGTGCATACGTGTGTGTGTGTGTGTGTGTGTGTGTTCGCTGAGCTCTGTGTCTATATTTTCGCCTCCAGAAGTTGACCGCACATGGCTGTGATTTTTCCATGAGTGCTTTACGGAAGTCTTTGCATTTCATGGGTTCTTAGGGGCTGACCGTTTATCGTCATACTCATCACTGCTTCTTCGTCTTCACTGGTAAGAGCCTGAAATTGTTTTGATCTTGGAGACGCTTGACGGCTGTTCTAACTGCGTCATATACGAGTAGACACTGCGGGACTTAACCAGCCGCCCTGGCGAAGTGGTTAGCGTCGCGGACTCCCGGCTGGGAGGTCGTTGGTTCGAATCCCATCTCAGAGTCA
This sequence comes from Conus betulinus, assembly GCA_016801955.1. Lineage (NCBI taxonomy): Eukaryota > Metazoa > Mollusca > Gastropoda > Neogastropoda > Conidae > Conus > Conus betulinus. The sequence goes on from JADBJO010000061.1 coordinate 179,737, forward strand.
TGTGAGTTTTTCTGCCCCGATCGGCTCCTACCCGGAGTTGAGTTTGCTGTGGACTCAGTTGGGAAGACTGTGACCACACAGTCGAGTTTCATCCACTTAATGGACCGAAATGGAAATCCGTAGCATCATCATTCTCTTCGATCAGCATAAAAAAAAAAAAAAAAAAGTCCCAATTTCTGTGGCCCTTCATGCCCTGCTATCATGGTGACCTCAATTTCGATGTTATCTCCATGTCTATGGCCTTGGTTTGGTTCCGTCGGGGTCACCGGTATCGGCGAGTCTATGGGGGCTGTCGTTGTACGGAGTGGTGGTGCCCTCTGGGGGGGGGAGCTCACTCACGCCGGCTCCGCGACTGTCATCAGTAGGGGGCTTAATAGGTTGTGTCCTGCGTATGTTAGATCAGAACAGGCGCCACTGTACACCACCAAAGTGACTCGGCAGCAGTGCAGTGTTTTCCTCCGGTGGGTTGCCTCTTGATGACTTGACATTGACTGCTCCCTGTGGATTGCCAATGCCGGGGCTGCGGCGGGGCTGACCGGGCTGTGGCTGTGGACGGGGTGTCGGAATGAGTGGCGTGGGTACACTACCTCTGACTTGGCGCAGAGGTTGGGACAGCACACACACACACACACACAAAAAAAACAAACAAACAAACAAACAAAAAAAGACATTGTGGGACTCTTCCAGTTAATTCTTCCAGTTGTTGGAACGCGAGGAGTTCGAAATCATCATTCAGTATATCCTTTACTCTGCTTATACGTTTCAGAATCCATTTTGTTTTATAAAGACATCTGTTTTTGTACGTTGTATTTTGATTATTCCAGAGTGTATTATTACTATTTTTTTTTATTTTTTTTTTTTTAGGAAGATATCGTGTGTGTGTTCGTATTCTTTAGTTAGTGGAAGGTTTCAGCCAAGAAACAATAACTTGGTGCCAAAAAAAAACTTTATGTTTAGCAAAGCCATTTAATCCCTTTGGACTGAGTTGTGATGTGAATATGGCCAGGTTGCTCCCAAGCCGAGAGAAAAGGAGCATGGGAACTGCTTTACAGTAACTGGTGTCTTTATTGTGTATCAGTTTCGGGACCCATGTTAAGAAAAGTGCATCCTGTATCATTTTCATATTTGATCATATTTAGTCCTCTGTTATCAATATTTTGCACTAGTATTTTGCGTTTTACTTTTTCAAAGGCCTTTTTATTGTTGTGTTTTTTTTTCCAAATGAAAGTGTATATTATTCGATTAACTTTGTTAAAAGAACATCTTCCGGAATACCCACTGATTGCATGACATGGACAAACTGAGAAATGATGAATGTTTTAGCTATGAGTATTAAGAAATTTTTATTTGTTGTTCGGGTAGTAATAAAATACGAGAGATGGCTCTGAGATAATTTTCCTTAGGCTTGTACTCTTAATTGAAAGTACTTATAGCTCCGAGATACAGAATTGAAGAGAGAAGTTCAAACATTCAACATTCGATTGAACAACAGGGAACTGACACAAGTTAAGTGCACTTTCACACATCAACTTTTATTACTTATACATAGATAAGAAATGGCGTGACAATTCCATAGGCTGTGTTTCAGTTCTCATTGGACTACCACAATGAGGGGTCCTTCCTCACTCCTACTACTTTACTCGCTTGCACTCTGTGCAGCAAGCTTAAGTTGGCATACAGGGGTTCTGTCTAAGTTACACTGAATGTATATGGTTATTATACATCCACCCCGCTTGCGAATACCCAGTATTGTAGCCAGGATGGTACTCATAGACAAGTTCTCACTGTTTCATCATAAGTGAGGGTAAGGGTCTGATGGGTTTGAGTCCAGGTGGTAAGCAAACTTAGCTTTGCTTCGGAGAAGACAGTTGTTCTCTCCTGTGGCTGGTGACTGCCCCACTGGTGTGTAGATCTGTGTCTGGTGTCTGGTGTCGCCCTGGTTTCTGGCGAAGTCCCAGCTCCTGGTTCAGTCGCAATGTGTAGCGTGACCAGGATCCCAGTTCTGCGATAAAGAGAACTTGATCTGTAGATGAGAATCTGGTGGCTGGTCTGCGAGTGCACACATTTACCCTTTTCCTCTGTCTTTCAGAAGGGTTGTGAGACTCAGCCAGCAAAGTTTTCTCTATGGTAGAGTTTCTGCTATAACTATTAACCTCCACTTTTGTTTAATGGCTAAGTTAAGCTTACAAAAGGGTAGGAGACAGTAATACAATGTTACAGTTTTAGTTAAACAACTCTTCCATGTTTCATATGAATCAAATCACACTGACTTGGGCTATGCTTAGTCCAAGTACACATGTGGTGTAGACTTAGAGTCACACACTACAAATCATTCCAATAATCACCAGTATTTATAAATCAGAGTAGCAGTTTTTACCTAGCACAGGCATACTGTTTTTCCTGATCAAATTAATCATTGAATTATTATCTTAACAGACAGAGTTGCACACTGACAAAGTCAGGGTGAACACAAAGAGCAGTGGTCAGATTGTTAACAAAGAATCAAAACCACTGGGAGAGAGCTTTTGCCATATGATGGCAAGCAAACTACTACACAAAATAATCATTCATCAGTTTGATAAATGTTGCTAAGCATTTGTACAAAGTTACAATGCTAACACACACAGCATACATAAAATCAATACATAGATTCAAATGTAAAACAGAGTTCCAACTCACTTTTCCTGGGAATGAACAGGGAATGACTTGAGATCAAGGAGTTACCAAGAGTTTTTCCTAGGTCCCCTCTGTCCCTTTGTCTTCCTCTGCTCTTGTCTACAGGCAGTCCTGAGGGGTCAGTGAAGCTGAGCTGGTGTGTGTGCCTTTTTTATCTCTCTTGCCGAATCACATTGAGATGACCTGTCATTCACTGATCAGGGGGGGGAGAGGGGGAGGGATTTAGTCTAGTCACCAATCGCCTCGGAAATTGTTTGAACCTAATCGGCACGGGATAATTTATGCATCCGTGCAGCTGACTGTTAAGCCTCAGCTAATTTATGCGTCCGCATAGGTGTTCGCGAGCACGTGCAGGTGCCTGCGAGGACGGGGGGCGGTAGGGATGAAAGGGGGGGGGGGGGGGAGGTGGTGGTGAGCGCGGCACATGCGCGGCACATGCCTTTGTGTCGGCACGGCCTTTGTGTCGCGGGGGAGAGAGAGGGGGGGGGGGGGGGGGTGAGACGGGCTGTTGTTAGAACGCCTCCCACGCTGCGTGTACAGCGTACAGCATGGGGGGGAGGTTGAGAGGGGGGGGAGGGAGGTAGGCTGCTAAGAACGAAAGGCGGCACGTATTTACCGTGACGCATTTTTTTTTCCTGTGTCACTGATCGTGTCAGTTGGGCCTTTCGCACTGTCCCAAGCAAGAAAGAGGGGGGGGGGGGGGGGGGGGGGGGGTTGTTGAGGGGAGTGGGCATAGATTTGAAATCTTTTTTTTTGGTTTGGTTTTTTAGTGGGACTGATAGGATGGCGTTGTCAAGCGTCACGTAGGCCCCCCGAAAAAAGATTCTCTCTCGAGAGAAGCTCCTGCTTGACAATCCATTCCGATCGTGGTCCATTATGCTTTTGGCACTAGCTCTGGAGTCACCAAGACACCGATGGAGCTTCGGAATACATTACTACTGGGTTTCCGGTTGGCTTGTGTCTGGATTGTCAGGCTGGCCTGGGGTTGAATCACCCCCTTGGCTTGATGACCAGTGTTGGCACATGGGGCAGGAATCGACATATTTCTTTATGTCCTCTGCCATCCCTGGCCAATAGTACTGCTTCATCACCCATTGCACTGTCTGCCCTACATTGATATGTCCTGGCGAACAGAGTATGTCCCACTTCCATCACTCGGGTCGGTGTGGCGCCGGGACCACAAGTTGTGAATGATCTTTATTCAGCCTACGATACAAAAGACCGTTCCGCCTAAAGAATTCACCCTTGCGAGTGGGGTGACGGGTGTGGCGCTGCCTCTGGAAGCATGCAGCTAATGTTGGGTCAGCTCGCTGAGCTGCTTTCATCTCCTTTTTAGGAGGTTTGAAGTGCTTTGGGGTCTTCACCTGCAGTGTTGATACAATGACAGGTTCAGACGGGTTCCCGAGTGTGACATAATGGCCTCCAAGTAGGAGATCATGGATCGGATTGTCCATGACGGCTGCCTTGATCTGTCCCTTGATGTACCTACTGTCAACCATAATTGTGGCGACAGGTAAGGTAGCAGGTGGCAGAGTCAGGTCGGCCCCTTGTAAAGGCACTGTCTCCTCGGTAATAGCAGCTGGCTCCACAAGGGAAGCTCTTACTACTGCATCGTATGACAATCCTGTGTCATACAAACAGGAGGCAGGTTTGCCATTGACAAACACCTGCTCACTGATGGGTGGTGCAGTAATTATGTACCATAGCTGGTGTGTCACCGCTTTTGGGTGTAGACACTACCTGGTACGCAGCAATTGTGTGGAGTCTTGGTCCAAAGAATTTTCTGCACTCTGCAGTGTTGTGAGATGTCATTTTACAGTGCGTGCAGAAACGCTTCTGTGCACTGTTTTGACTCACAGGGACTGAGTTACCACTGTGTGGTTTACCAGTTTGTTTCTCACTTTGTGGTGGTTTCCCACTTGGGGGGTGGGTTTTGGTTTTGAGATTGCTGTGACGGTGGGGGGTTCGAATCCCGGTTTTGCCTGTCACGCATCTTTTTGTGTGCATTTGCTTCATCATGGGCGGCGGTGTATCTGTCAGCTAGCTTGATCAGGTCAGCTAGTGAAGCAGCACCTTGTTCTGCCGTGAAAGTTTGCAGGTCAGTGGACATTGTGTCACGCAGCTGCTCGCAGAGGATGAGCTCAGTCAGACCATCAAAAGTCTGTGCCTGGTTTGACAGTGTCAACCATTTTTTTGGAGATAAGTTGTTAACCTATCTGCTAACTGGCCATAGGTTTCTCCCCTGCTACGCCGCGAGTTTCGAAATTTCTTTCGGTAGGCTTCAGCAGTCAGTTCATAACGGGTGAGTAGGGCTTGTTTGAGAGCATCATAATCAGTTACTTTGTTTGGAGGTAACTTGGTATAAACATCATAAGCAACACCTCTAAGACCTTGCTAGTTTGATGTTACGCTTTTCTGGGGCTAGCTCGAATTCATTGGCCAATCTTTCGAACCGGTCTAAGTATGTGTCAATACTTTCCGTGTTCTCATAAAAGGGTCCAAAGAAAATGACATTGCGGAATTGGGATGGGGTGTGTGAATTTTGGCTGGCTGTGTCTGAAGAGCTACCATTCTCCGCTGATTTCTCAATCTTTCTGAGCTCAAGTTCATGTTCTCTGGCCTTATCGCGCTCGGCAGCTTCTAGTTTTTCATCGCTCAGTCAGCTTCTAGTTTCCTTAATCTTTTCGCTCTTCAGCTTCACGGGCTTCTTTTTTCAGCTTCATGCTGTCTCGCTTCTTTCACGCTTCTTCTGCAACCTTTTTCACGCTCTTCGGCAGCCTGTTCAGATTCCTTTTCAGATTCCTTTTCAAACTGGGTAGTCACAAATGAGACTAAATCTTGACCAGAGAGGCCTAGGGATTCTCCCCACTCCTTGATCTCCCGTCTAAGTTTCACTGCTTCAGCCATGATAATGAACTGTTATACAATTCTTATCAATCAAATATCCACAAAGTACAACAAAAGCAAAGAATCACACAATGAAAATATCAAAAATGAATTGATTATAACATCAACCACAAACACTCTTATTTTTTATGTAAGATAACCATTCACACAACAAACATAAAAGTTTTTCCCTCCTGGACTCAACTCAATCAGCCTATTTGCTCTGAATTCTGCTCTTTGTCCAAATTTTTGGACTAGCAAAGGAAATAAAATTTTGAGTGAATTGTATTTAACAATCCAGTGTGTATTTTACAATCCCGGACGAGCCCCCACTTCGATGTGACGAGATGGATAGTGGTAGGTGGGTCCTCTAGGGGAAGGACTTGGAATAATTTCTCTATGAGAATTATCTTACATTTCACCTACACCCTCTCTCTTACTAGTGGTGGAAGGAGCAACTTTCCGGTACTAGTCATCGAAGAAAATTTTTATTTGTTTCCGGGTGATAAATAAAATACGGGAGAATGGCTCTGAGATAATTTTCCTTAGGCTTGTGTATTCTTAATAGTAAGTATAGCTCGATACAGAATTGAAGAGAGAAGTTTCAAACATTCAACATTCGATTGAACAACAGGGAACTGACACAAGTTAAGTGCACTTTTCACACATCAACTTTTATTACTTATACATAGATAAGAAATGGCGTGACAATTCCATAGGCTGTGTTTCAGTTCTCATTGGACTACCACAATGAGGGGTCCTTCCTCACTCCTACTTTACTCGCTTGCACTCTGTGCAGCAAGCTTAAGTTGGCATACAGGGGTTCTGTCTAAGTTACACTGAATGTATATGGTTATTATACATCCCCCCCTTGCTAATACCCAGTATTGTAGCCAGGATGGTACTCATAGACAAGTTCTCACTGTTTCATCATAAAGTGAGGGTAAGGGTCTGATGGGTTTGAGTCCAGGTGGTAAGCAAACTTAGCTTTGCTTCGGAGAAGACAGTTGTTCTCTCCTGTGGCTGGTGACTGCCCCACTGGTGTAGATCTGTTGTCTGGTGTCCCCCTGGTTTCTGGCGAAGTCCCAGCTCCTGGTTCAGTCGCAATGTGTAGCGTGACCAGGATCCCAGTTCTGCGATAAAGAGAACTTGATCTGTAGATGAGAATCTGGTGGCTGGTCTGACGAGTGCACACATTTACCCTTTTCCTCTGTCTTTCAGAAGGGTTGTGAGACTCAGCCAGCAAAGTTTTTCTCTATGGTAGAGTTTCTGCTATAACTATTAACCTCCACTTTTGTTAATGGCTAAGTTAAGCTTACAAAAAGGGTAGGAGACAGTAATACAATGTTACAGTTTTAGTTAAACAACTCTTCCATGTTTCATATGAATCAAATCACACTGACTTGGGCTATGCTTAGTCCAAGTACACATGTGTGTGTAGACTTAGAGTCATACACTACAAAATCATTCCAATAATCACCAGTATTTATAAATCAGAGTAGCAGTTTTTACCTAGCACAGGCATACTGTTTTCCTGATCAAAATTAATCATTGAATTATTATCTTAACAGACAGAGTTGCACACTGACAAAAGTCAGGGTGCACACAAAGAGCAGTGGTCAGATGTTAACAAAGAATCAAAACACTGGGAGAGAGCTTTTGCCATATGATGGCAAGCAAACTACTACACAAAATAATCATTCATCAGTTTGATAAATGTTGCTAAGCATTTGTACAAAGTTACAATGCTAACACACACAGCATACATAAAAATCAATACATAGATTCAAAAATGTAAACAGAGTTCCAACTCACTTTTCCTGGGAATGAACAGGGAATGACTTGAGATCAAGGAGTTTACCAAGAGTTTCCTAGGCCTCTGTCCCTTTGTCTTCCTCTGCTCTTGTCTACAGGCAGTCCTGAGGGGTCAGTGAAGCTGAGCTGGTGTGTGCCTAGTTTTATGAATCTCTCTTGCCGAATCACATTGAGATGACCTGTCATTCACTGATCAGGGGGGGGAGGGGGAGGGATTTAGTCTAGTCACCAATCGCCTCGGAAATTGTTTGAACCTAATCGGCACGGAATAATTTATGCATCCGTGCAGCTGACTGTTAAGCCTCAGCTAATTTATGCGTCCGCATAGGTGTTCGCGAGCACGTGCAGGTGCCTGCGAGGCCGGGGCGGTAGGGATGAAAGGGGGGGGGGGGGGGGGGGGGGGCACATGCCTTTGTGAGCGCGGCACATGCCTTTGTGTCGGCACATGCCTTGTGTGTCGCGGGGTAGAGAGGGGGGGGGGGGGGGGGGGTGAGACGGGCTGTTGTTAGAACGCCTCCCACGCTGCGTTGTATCGTACAGCATGGGGAGGGAGGGTTGAGAGAGGGGAAGGGTTGAGAGGGGAGAGTGGGCATAGATTTGAAATCTATTTTTTTTTGGTTTGGTGTTTTAGTGGGACTGATAGGGATGGCGTTGTCAAGCGTCGCGCTAAGAGCGTACTGGTCCACTCTATAAAGTCTGGACGAAACCCAAAATGCAGACTGTTGATTATGAAATGTTTAAATAAAGTATGAAAGGCTTTCGTGAAGTCTATTCCTACTAATATCGCATGCAGATTTTTGCTGTTAATGTTGTTAATTATGTCATCTGTGGTTCTCAGTATGGTGGCTATGTTTTCTACCCGTAAGAAAACCACACTGGTCATTTGTGATGATGGAATTTAAAACGGTGTTTAGTCTTCTATATAGGGCTTTAGCTAGTATTTTTGTAGTCTGTGTTGAGGAGATTGATAGGCCGCCAGTTTGCCTAAAAGTAATTATTCAAATTCAAAAGTTCGAGTTTGACCGAAGTTGGGTATTGAGATAATGTTTACTTCCTTAATGGCAGGTAATTTGTGTATCAAATATTTCCCTGATATTTATCCGTTTTGCTTTTCAACATTCTCTAGTCTTCCTACTGTAATGATGGAGAAGTTGGTAGTTAATTCAGTCCAAAGATTAACGACACTGTTTCTGAAAAAAAAGTGTAGAGATGAATTAGTTTTGGCTGAAGTTTCTTCGTGTTCATAAAATATCCTCTTGTTGTCGATCGTCTTCAAGTAAATTGTGTGTTAGTAGTTACGACATCATGAACATGCAGAATTTTAACTCTTGTTCATATCAATTGCACCAAATACCAACTCTTTTAAAAATCTTATCGATAAGCATAAAACAATTACTGACATCATGTTCGACTTTCGATGGTCGAAAATAAAAACTGGGCTCGCTGTGGACCTGACAAATGAAAGAGCACACTGAGAAGGGGCATATAAAGCCGCGAGGCTAAGATGAGATAATCATCGCCCCTAAACCTGAACCTGAACCTGAATCAATTCTCACTGTCCGATATTTAAGACTGCGCAATACTAATGGTTGTTGACGATCTTCATAACTCTCATTCTGTCTTTAAAGAAACCACTGCCAAAGACAGTACCGATGAGAGGCAAAGGGATAGAATGGGAGGGGTGGTGCTGGGGATTGGTAGCGAAACCTGGCAACTGGTGCGGCTGGATTCAAACCAAAGATTTTTTAAATGTATTTTATTATTTTTTTTTTATTTTTATTTTTTTAAGTAAGAGTTATTTGCTTCCTCAGCTCAGGGGTCACACCAAATTATCATTCTCCATACTGCTTTAACCAAGGATTTAAAGGTGATAACGTTACGATATATTTTGTTTTTAAGTAAATATTGTATGTAATTATCCTTGCGGGGAGGGGGGGGGGGGGTAGAGCACCGGACTTGTGATCCTGGGGTTGCGGGGTTCGAATTTCGATAGAAGAGGATTTTTCCTTTGGAGTTAACATTGGTTCTGACTCCATTCCCCATAGTCCTTAGAATGAGACTAATAACCGAGGTTCCGTGTGTGAACGCACGCACAACATGTTGCACACACGTAAAATCCCATCACCAACTTTCGGAGAGAAGGCCAGTTTGGCCGTTGGTATTGATGACACGTTACACATAGCTTGTACCTTCCCCGAAGATGGAGTATGGCTGCCTTAATGGCGGGATGAAAAACGGTTATACACACCAAACTCCACTGCCTGTCTATACAGGGAGTGTCCGCAGGAGTATCAGTCTGCGTACGCAGAAAGAAAGAAAGAAAAGAAATCCTTGCAATTTTTTCTATCATTTTAAAAGTAACTGATATACTGTGCAAAATCAGGGTTTTCGCTAATTCATGACCATCAATGTCATATTCATAACTGAGCTTACAGTTTACACTTTCTTATTCACAATTCATTTGGTAATCATTTGTGAACTCAAACAGCATATAACTTGTGACTTTTTATCTGCTTTCATGATTAAGAACGCTACTGTGAGCCACGCTCCTCCCCCCCCCCCCCCCCCCCCCCCCCCACAAAGAAGAAGAAGAAGAAGAAGAAAGTTTACAAGATTAGGATACCATTTATGTATTTATTGTTATTTGGTTAGAACTCGGAAATAAGCGTTGTGTAGACGGAAGTGTTGCTCACCAGGGTTTTGATCGGATCGTGGCCCTTTTGGTTTCACTTCGACAAATTTTTAACGCGTATTTTAGGAATCGAGGTGAGCGAACTGTTGCATTTTTCACTTGCTACTTGTGTATTTACAGTGATTGTAGTAGAAGAGGGAGAGATAGTCTATGAAATTGTCAAATAATCCATTTAAAACTTGTGAATCCGTAGCG
>JADBJO010000061.1:195000-197500 GCA_016801955.1 Conus betulinus
TTGCATCATTTAACACCTCATATATTTCTTTTTATCTTGCCTCGCTTGGATTATTGGTACTCATTTTTGTAATGTAGTTGTATAATGACAGAAAAATTTAGTTCAGAAACAGTAATTGTATAAAAATAAGAATTATTGGAACATGTTTGCTTAATGTAAACATTTGTTTTTAAGAGTGTTATGAGTCACACTAAAGGAGTACATCTAACAGATGAAAAAAAAAAGTATCCTGTGTGTTGTAAACGGCCATATGATTATGGCTGCCATGTAAACATCTTGAACACACATTGGGTATGTGTTTTGTGGAATCAAGTCCACATTTGGAACAGTCACAGTAGGCGATAGATTTTATGTTAACACATGCATCAGCTATTGATGAGGATTGTGTTTCTATATATGGCAGCAGATGCACAGCAGCCATCCTCAGACCTGATCTGGAGAGAATTTTCCAATGTTAGTTGTTACTGTTTTGTGTTATGTAAGCGCTGGCAAGTGACATGGTGACTGCAGCTCATGTAATCCTGTTGTTATAGTGTTAATCATGGTCATGTCATTCAGCACTCTTGTGTGTGGACTTGGATTTTTCATGGTACTAATGCTTAAGGATGATCTCAACATAGTTACCTTTGTGCGTATATAGGCAGTGTTCACTCTTTAAATGTGAAAAGAAGTACCCTAGTCAAATGTGGTTTATCAAACAAAAGTCTTAAGAGTCACCCATTCCAACTATTTTCAGCAAGTATTATCTGTAGTTTTTTCAGCCACCTTCCTTTCTATATATTATGTGTGTAAAGGTGTGTGCAAGGCCTGCATGCATTCATAGATGTGATGCCAACATGCAATGCAAAACGCGTGTTACGTGAGTTATGTATTTGTTGTGTCACTGTGTGCTTATGCACCTATATGCAAGTTTTTGTACGCACATGTTCATGCTCATATGTACACACTCTTGCATATATATATATACATGCATGCATGTGTGTGAATGTTTGTGTCATTTAAAACCGATTGTTTTATGACATAAAGGGGGGTAAAACTGAAAATGTAGCATTCTAACAGGAAACGGCATGCAAGATGCAGACAAACATTATATTTGCTCATAATACACACAAAAAGGGGATGGGTTACAAAGGGGCTAATGTGTTCACTACTGGAGCTGGTCATAGATAAAGTGGTGTCCTTTATGACATAAGTAGATGCCAGGAATTAAGTTTGTTATATTGTATCTTTATGTTAAGAGTAGTCTTGATAAAGGGCTTTAATATTTTCTCATTTGATGAAATTCTGTCATTTAAGATGAGAGGAGATGCTAAAAGCATCTGGAAACTAAAGCCAGAAAAGTGTAACTAGTCACAGGTAATGAACCAGTTTTCTCAAGGTCATCGAGAAAACACAGGCAAATTACACAACCAACAAGGAAACAAAAGCTCAGTCATCAGTAACTTGAGTAAGCTTCCACAACTAATAAACCCATAGACACTAGCCTAAAGCAGCAAAAACTCTAGACAGTTTTTACTTCTTTGTGTGTGTGCGTGTGTGTGTGTGTGTGTGTGTGTGTGCGTGTGCGTGCACACACGCATGCATGTGTGCGTGCATGTATGTGAGAGAGAGAAAGAGAGACAGAGAGATTTTGGCTAATCAGAAAAAAGATTGGGGGGGGGGGGGGGGGGGGATATACAAAGAGAGAGAGGGGGAGGGGAAAAAGATACACACACACACACACACACACACACACACACACACACACACACACACACACACACACACAGAGAAGGATATTGAAATTTATTTTTTGACCTATGAAGAGATGCATATGAAATACTTAATAAAGGAAAAGGTTTTCATGACTGGCATGCAGCTGAGGTGGAACAAAAAATCCAAAATCAAACAAACAGTTAAAAAAAACAAAACAGAAACACAACCTTCAATAAAGCAGTTTCACAATGTGCTGTTCTCTCAGTTCCAAATATGAAATAGTAAAATGAAAAAGCTTTTTACAGAGTGTAAGGTGAAATGAATCTTGTCAGGCATTTAAATGAATGGGAAATCGTAAAGAATATTTAATTAAGATATAAACATGGCAGAAATGAAGAACAGTCTTGAAAAAGTCAAAGAATCATTGTAACACAATAATGGAACAAGCAAACAGGCAGAGTTGGTTTAGATTCCATTAGAGTGCAGTTTCAGACCATGAAGGGCTGCCATAGGTTTGCAGAAAGCTTATGTGTGATGTTAAATGGTGTTCTGCTTCCTGAATGTTCTCACAAACTGCACTTTGCCAGTCTGTACATGTAAACATGGAAGGTTTCGCAGAAATGTTCGTAATGTTTGCTGTGCTGTGTAGATGGTTGAACATAGACCTGTAAAAAGTTTAGAGAAATTGAGACCAGTGATGGAATATATATATATTATGATCTTTTTGAAAATAAACCTGTAAAAAGTTTAGAGAAATTGAGGCTAGTAATGGAATATATGATCTTTCGAAAATAATACCCAGCAC
>JADBJO010000061.1:202500-282500 GCA_016801955.1 Conus betulinus
ATGTTCATGACACATCTCACATACCACACACCCCAGCATAGTACCTGTTTCCTTGTGGTTTTTTTTTCTTTTCTTTGCCTTTTCTGTGATTAGTTGTGAGTAGTTGTTTTGCTTCATAGGGAAAGAAAAAAGATGCATGTTATGTACAGTATATGCAGCAGCTGCAGTCAGTGTTAGTTTATGTGTGATATTCCTATCACCACCACCACCCCTGCAGCACTCCCAACCCCACCCCATTCCCCTAAAAAAGCAAAACAAAACTAAGCAAAAAAAACAAACAACAACAAAAAAAAAAAAACACAACCAACAAAACAAGAAAAATGTATTTCTGTGTTACATTGAGTGATGTATGTACAGGGAGACTGAGTACATTCAGATGAAAGCACAATCATCTCACTGCTGTCATTCACACAGGTTCTGCATTGCTGCACTGACAGTACACGTTCCGTCTCGACCCAATCGTGACAGTGAATGTGCCGTCTTTCAGGACTCCAGAAATGGGTATGTTTTGCTTACCTTGTTCCTGCATGTGTGTGTGTGTGTGTGTGTGTGTGTGTGTGCGTGCGCGTGCGCGTGCGCACGCACATGTATACAGACACACTTGATTATACACAAACGCACATATGTGCATGCATGAACTTGCTCACACAAGCCTGCTGATATCACACACACACACACACACACACACACACACACACACACACACACACACACACACACATGCACCGCATACACAGGCATGCACATGTGAGCCCATGCTCACCAATCCATGCATACACAGGTACACTCATGTGTACTCTCACCTCAAGCACATACAATGATATAATGGCACAATATGTTATGTAGGTACCCAAGGTCTGACCTGCACACTGGGCTAATGTGCAGGTCAGACATCTGCTAAAGTTGTAGCCATGAGACCTTCTTAAGCTCTCTCATCTCGGTCATTGGATTGATTTATTTATCCATCAGCAGTAAATCGAAATTTGATAGATGTGTAGCATATGTGGACTAGTTAGCGCGCAGTGACACCTGATTGACGAAATTGAAAGTGTGTGTGTGTGTGTGTGTGTGTGTGTGTGTGTGTGTGTGTGATTGGGATGAATAGGTGATGAACTGTTCCTGAAATGTGTACTTTTGGTATCTTTTCAAGTTAGTCACTGTGTTGAAAATCAATCAATCTGCTAAAGGAATTGGTAACAGCCATACGAGCTAAAAACTCACTAAAAGTGCAGAGCATCATTTCTGTTTTGTTAAAGCCCAGTTTGGGTGTTGCTGGGGATAACCAAATAAAACATGATTTTCAGTTTAGAAATGTTAGGGCAAGGGGGTGGAGGAGGGGGTGGATGGGATAGCGTGAGTTAAGATGTCAAATGAAGCCACTGAAGCTTGTCAAATGGATAGATCCATTGGATGTGCCAGGCTAAAGTCAGTATTCTTTTTCTGGGGCAGCACTGATCAGAAACTGGAGTCTGGTGCTCATGGTATCTGACAGAGTTGTTACCATCTGTACTACAGGGTATTCTCATTTTCATGACACACATTCATGATATATCTAGTGGACTCATGGAGTAACGGTAGGACAGATGGGAGAGTGTAAAATCAAAGCAGAATGGAGATCATACTTGCCGTGCCAGTTTGTGACGAAACAAAATGGGAATGAGGATACAGTGGTAAAGGAGAGAATGGAGGACCAGGGAAAGAGAAAGTTTGAAGAGAGGTGATGTGGACTTTGAACAGCTTGAAACAGACATATAGAAACAACTTCGTGGCTTGTAGCATCAGAGAAGGCCTGAAAGAGACAAAATATCATGCATAATGTGATCAAGTGAAAAAAGGGTGCTTAATGACTGTACAAGGTGCCAGAAGTAGACATTCCAAGTCGGCCCACTATTGTACATTTAGACTTAGAGACCCGCTTAATATTTCCAATCTTCCAGTCAGGAAATACAAAATGGGAGAGAGGGGGCGCTGCTTGTGCACTGGGTTTGTTACTATCAGTTTTGTCGCCATGTGTGTGTTGAAAAAGGCCAACAAGGAGAGAACACATGAATGGTTATGTAAACACCAGTAGACAGATGGAACCTGACTACAAGGCCACTGACTGCCAGTTCTGCTTCAACATGGAGATATTGTTTTGAAACTTCAAAGTCGTCTGTTGCAGATCCTAGAAATTTAATAGAAATGGAAGCAGTGAGATGATGCAGGCTTGATTGTGACAATTCACTAGACTGAACTTGCAGTTCCAGTAATCTATATATATAATGGTTATATGATTAACACTTGTATTTCAAGTATTAGTGTTCTCAGATGGTGCATTCAAAGACAGAAAGGGAGGGTTTGGACTTGAGAGCGGGAGAATCAGATTGTTTCCACTTTTTACTTTGCTGCTTCCATAGTGGGGTAAACTGGTAGATCAGTGCTTCATCAGGAGAAAGAAGCCAGGTGTGATAGTTCACTGCAAAATGTCAAAGGTGGTATAGGGACATGGTTTGTCAGGTGAACTTCAGTTTCTCTGTCAAAAGTTCAGGCATGGACTAAACTTTTACTCTTTTCAGAATTCACACACACTGATGTTAGAATTGCCCAGGATATTGCCCGTTGAGGAACAGTCACTCTTCTGTCAGCCGTGACAACGGTCCAGGACTTGGGCAACAGTTTCTTGGTTGGTGGCATTCTTTGTAAAACGGCAGGTACAATGTGGCAGAAAGTTGTAAACCACTGAAGGGGCAAGTGTAAGCAAAATCTGCGCTAAAGGTTGCACGCCATGGGAGTGCAAAACATGTCAAATGAGCTGTGAAGCACGCCATAGAAAAATGGTGCTGGCGAAGAGAGTAAAAGCAGATGACAGAGCTAAGATCTGTTGTGAAGAAAAACAAACTTACAGAATCATGTTGTTTAAACACAGAGTGCCATTTGATCAGCCCAAAATAAGTTTTTAAAAAGTGTGTGTGTGTGTGTGTGTGTGTGTGTGGTAATTTAGTATTGCTGCGTATGAGTTACATTTCCAGTACATTTTGTGATTCACTGAGGACTTTGTTGCCTTTTATGTAGCAAGTTTATTGTTCTCCAGTAATTATTGCATATAATTCTTGTTAATTTTGAAATTTTGTTAGACCAGGTCAGTTTATTTTCTTAGATAAAGAGAGACATTGATATATATATATGAACAAAGCTTCCCATTTGACCCAGATTTCTGTTGAATGTGACCCACCTTTCTACAATAAAGTGTACGATAAATGAGCCTCATTCATTGTTGTTTGTTAAAGTGGCTGTGACTACTCATGTCTTTATTCAGGAAATTCTTGTTGATTTTTTTTCTTTAAATCTGGTTTATGGTTTATGACTTGCCAGTTTTGTTGTTGTTGTTGTAATCCATCACTTCATAGTGAAATGTGTAGCACAGTGGGCATATTCCACTCTTCCATGTCTGTCCTTTTTTTCTTTTGTGTGTGTGTGTGTGTGTGTGTGTGTGTGTGTGTGGTTACAGTGTTTTTCATGAATTAAAAAACCCAAACCTTTTTGGCTTAGTCTGGGAGTGAGAACCAACAAGAATGTTTTGCACTTCCTGCGCAGCCCAGTTTTGTTTGCCATGGGGATGTCTGTAGTGTAACATCTGTATTTACTATTTTTCTTTTTCAGATTATTTTTTTTTTGTTTTTGATGGTCTAGCCTGTTCAGAATGTGACATGAGTTTGACAGCCCTGAAAAAAAATCTGTGCGGTCAGATGGGCTATAATAACAAACATTATAGCTCACTAAGTCTGTTGTTGTAGTTTATTTATTATGATTTATTGTTATGAAATGTTTTGTATTTGATCGCACAAAGTACTCCAGTGACATAGATGTTAAACTGTCTTCAAATTTATTGTAATGCACTTTTTTGTTCAAGATACATCTTTGCTAAGTTCTGTTTTCAGATGAAGGGAATTGTTTGCCTGAAGTTTTCACGTGCGCATGTGTGTGTGTGTGTGTGTGTGTGTGTGTGTGTGTGTGTGTGTGTGTGTGTGTGTGTGTGGTTACTTTGTGTGTGTATTAATTTGAAGTGATGTGCTAAGTTCTGAAATAAAAATTAATGGCAATGTAAGACAGAGGGAAGAAATATACTAGAGTTGTAATATATGATTTACTGAACTGCTGCTTACATGAATATTTATCAAACAAAAAACGCAATCAGTGGACAGTCATCTTGGGAGGTTGGTGTGTGTGCATCTTTTATGTAAGAAATTTGTGACATCCTAGAGGAAGCATTTGTTAACAGTTCTCCTGTCTGTTTATTGTGCATTGAATAAATGTTGGTTTGCACAATTGCAGCCTCTTTTCTATTCATTTGTATATTGGCTTTTTTTCAGCAAGGATGCAGTTTGTTTTAGTCTTCTGATTGATGAGTATTTGTGAACAGTGATGTTGGATTTATGTCTAACTAAAATGTTATTTTCATTTATTTTATTTTCGAATGATTAAATTGATATACTTGTCAGTTGAGATAAAACGTTCTCTGTGTGTTTTAGATTCTGTGAAAGATTACACCCAATAATGACGAAGATCTCAAGGAATGTAATTGATGTAAGGAGGGCATGTGCTGCCTTCTACTGAACCAGTAAGTTTCCTGTGATACATCATGATTAGGTCTGTTGTTTTGTAGCAAAAGGAAAGCAGAAGCACATAGCAATCATTCCACCCAAAAGTACACTGCTACTTTGCACTCTTGAAGTTCTTCAAGATCACAGTACTTCTAACTTCAGGCCGCAGATGGGTGAAACTCTGCAGTCTTGGAAAATTTTCATGGCCATCTGTTTTGTTTTCCTGATAAAGTTGAATCTACTTGAACCTGTACTTTGTCATATCTTTATTAATATTATGATTATGATTATTTACTACCATTATGGTTTTTATTAGGAGTACTTATTTAGCAGGCATCCTTGGTTAAAGACTAAACTTTAAATGCTTAACAGTCTACACACTTGTGAACACTACAGGCTGCTCAGTTGGGTAGAGCTGATAGAAATAGCTGCCTGCCAGCAATACATTTAGTGCTTTTCCTTGTCATTCAGTCAGTATCAGTCACTCATTTTTTTTGTGCCATATTCATTTCATATCTCCTCACCTCATCTCTTTTTTTCTCTCACTTTTAGTCTGTATGTGAAGTGTGTGTTTAACTGTTTGTGTATGTTTGTGTGCACAGGCCAGTTGAAAATTCAAAGACAGATGTGTGTGGGGATGTGCCTGTATGCTAGCTCCGTGGCAAAGTAGTTGCAGTCACCAACAGGAGGCTTAGGAGGTGGTGTCCTGGGTATGTTGGATCAGGACAGGCACCACTCAATACCACTGAGGTAATTCTACAGCGGTACATTGTCCTCTCTGGTAGACTTTCTATTCTGACAGGGCAGGAGATCTAGTGTTAAGGGTGTTTGGAGAAACCAAAATGAGCTGTGTGGGAGTAGAGGTGCTGAGAGGGCTTGGAGTGTGTGACAGAAAAAAAAATAGAATTTTATAGTGTGATAAATATTCTGATTTTAACATACAAAGTAGTTACTAGCCTGCGATTGATACCAGAGATTTGCTTGAATAATTTTGTTGTCTGAATATTCTGTTTTACATGGCATTTTGTTTTTATGTTGCTGTGTTTCAGTTGCAGTTGTGTTTGCTGCTGCTTCTGTCTGCTATGGGATACCATGGCAGCTTTCTGCGCCAGTCTGCTGGATCTTCATGTGATTCAGTAGTGAACAGCAGTTCATCATGGACACATGTTCAGTCAACAGACAGACATTAAAGACAGTCATAGAAGATATCAGAGTGAACTCCAGCCAGGCAGAACAAAATCTTCACAATGCTGTTGAAAACATAATTGAAGGGGAAATGTTTAGTACGAAGGCTCATGCATCTCATTCTGCAGCTCACAAATCCTGGTCTGTCTCACAAAGGGTTTTTCCTCCTGAGAAAATGGATTCGAGAACAGATGTTTTGCCCAGACATGACCAGGTAGTAACCTTTTCAGCTGGTCCCCGATTTCAGGGACATATCAGTCTGTCTAGCAGTGGTGTTGATTCTCAAGCTGCTAGTGAAACACCGCCCAAAGACTTTATCCCTGTGGGTCAGCTGCTGAGACCTCGAAGTCCAACAGAACAGTGTTCTATACCAGAGACAGACAATTCTCATATTGGTTTGGCGCTGATGGAGTCCAAGGTAGGCAGTCAGGCAAGTGAAAAGATTTTTCATGTTAGGCAGCATGAACTGATATGTGCCATTTCATCTCAGACATCATTTGTGAACAATGAAGGATTCGTGGTGTCCTCTGTTGACATCAGCTACTACTGGTGTAATTTCTGCACATTCTCCACAGCCACCAAGACTCTGCTCATGCAGCATATGATGGAACACCGCTTTCACTGCAGATTTTGTTGCTATCAGTCTTTTTCTAGAGCAGACGTCATCCATCATTCTGCTCATACTCATCCAGATTTTAAGGAGACAGCTGCTGCCACACAGTACTGCACATTGCTTTCTGACTACTTGCGTATGCAACATCCGAAAGAACATCAGCTTGATGATCAGCGCAAAAGGAAATCGCCAAGTGATGGGGACAATGACAGTGGACAATCAGCACATAAAGTCGTCAAAACGGGTCATGGCAGTGGCACACCAACTATTGAGAACAAGTATGGTGAGGATTATGTAATCTTTAGTGTGAATGTAGGAGATAAGGAGCAAGTGATGGTGGAAAAGGAAAACTCTATGCAAGAGACAGGCAAGAGCAGCAGTCCACCTCCTTTGGAGGAGGTGAGGGAAGTTGAATCTCCCAAATCCTTGGAGAACAGCTGTGCATCATCTTCATCTGTAATGTCCCAACATTCTGATTCCATACTACTTTTACCACACAGCACACCTGCCCCTGACTCGTCAGATCAGATGGCTTCTTCCTATGGTTTTTCTTCAGTTCCTCCTACCAGGCAGACTTCTTCAGAATCAGTGTTCCCCCCAGATTTAATGCCTGAGGCACTCCCTTCACACAGTTTTCAGCCACCTGCAAGTTGTTCCAGCAGCAGTGGTTTGTCTTGTACCTCCCGTACCACCACACCCTCACCACCAAACCTGAGCAGTGTTGGCTCAGGGTCCATGCAGCAGGGTGCCTCACAGTGGATTTGTGTTTATTGTTCCTTCTCCTGTGCATCCCAGAATGGTATCAAGAGGCACTGTCTGCGTCGCCACAGAGGACAGCCTTTCAAGTGTATATCGCCCTGTGAACTTGATGAGCGCTCTGCCCCACCACTTTTAAGATATGATGATGGGAAAATGTCCTGTCCTGCTGTTGATAAAGGCTGTGAGATAGCATCCTTGGAGGAGGCCTTCTCTGTCACTGGGACAATGTCTGTGGCTGAACAGGAGCCAGCTGAGACTTGCGGTTCTGAAGAACCACCTGTGCTTATCAAACAGAAGTCAGTGGATGTTGGTGTATCTGTTGACACTGTTCACACCAGCCTCCCAGTGTTGCATACTCCAGTGGAAAGCACAACGGACTTGCAGTGCTTCCACTGCCTCTACAGATCTCATTTTCTTGCGGATATCCGCAGTCACATTTTTAGCCACCATAAGGGGAAAAGTCTGAATGGTTTGGATGCCAAGAACAGCACGGGTGTTTATATGCTCAAAATCTGACTGTAATTTCACATCTTCCTCAGGACAGTCTTTTCTGAACCACGCTCAAGAATGCATTCCCTGGCCAAATCCAAAGCCTACTGATTTTCTGGAAAAATCTGTCTTTGAATGTCTGCAGGCTACAACACGTCTGGCTGAGCACAATATGTTATCTTCTGCCATTTCCTCTGTGACTGCAAGCTGTAAAGAAAACCCAACTCAATTTTCATGCATCTATTGCAAGAATGAGTTTATTGCCAACAAAGAGGAAACAAAGCAACATGTTTTGGATTGTCACAGTACAAAGTGCCTTTATATCAGAAATGTCTTGGCCCACCGTAAGAGGAGGAAGTCATCGCTGTACTTCTGTCGTTGGTGCATTTGGGAAGGAGAGCGGAAGAGTGACCATGATCTGCATGCTGTTTTTTGTCCTCATCAGTCTAAACATGGTGTAATCTCTTTTGGACCTGCAGCCACCAAGAAAGAGAAAGACAGCACTGTTGTTCCCAGTAGCGATGCAGATAATGTGTGCTTAGAACAAACAAAACATGCAGCAGAGGGCAACTGTGTGGATGATAACCTCATGCCTCCGGTCACCACCGCTTCTGAGAAGAATACAGAAACCACGGGATGTACTGTCTCAAATCAAAGTGATGTCTTGCTGGAAACTGTTCCACACCCCAACACTGCTGATGACTTCCAGCCTCCAGTGAATATGGTCCATGAAGAGGATATGCATGAGGCCATCAGTCTGGATGGTCTGTGCACTGATGAAGATAGTTTGGGAACTGTTGATCAGCTTACAACCAGCAAAGAGGTCTTTGACCTGAAAGCCAGCTCAGCAGGTGCCTCCAGTAATATATGCCAAACAGATGTCCATGCAAGTAACGCTGATGTTGAAAAAGATATGCATTCAACTCATCTATGTTCCAGGAATTCAAACCCAGTCGATAACAACGTATGTCCACCAGACCTGTTGCCAGATTCCAGGTCTTCTGGTAACAGTGGTGAGATTTTAGCTATCCAGCCAGTCTTTGAGTCATGTAATAACAGTGTGAAAACAGACACTGTACCAGCTGTTGACTTTTTGAAGAACAGTCCCAAAAGGGATGACATGATGGACACTGACCTTTTCATCGATCCGGTAAAAACTGAGGCATCACATACCTGTCCAGATTTCAGTGCTAGTACTTCCATAGAGCATCCAGATCATATTCCAGGTATGAGTGCTGCGGAAGAGTGTGAATTCCTACCTAACATTACTTTGGCTAAGAACCCTTCTGGAGAGGGTATTTTACAAAGCATTGTTTCTCCCAGTGTCAGCAGCTTCGAGAACAAGATGTGTCTCAGTTCTGCTCCACTAATCAATGTGTCTGATTGTCTGAATCGCATGTCCACCGATCTCAGTGCTGCTGACAGTAAACACATTGTGTCCCCAAGAGAGAGACTGCTCCAGTCAACAATGTTGTGAAGAAGGGCATGAATGCCACTGGTGCGCCTCTGGACATGGACACTGCTGCTGATCGTTTGTATCCCTCGCACACACCGACAGACATTAAGGAGATTGTGGAAAGTGCACATCCAGCTCAAGCTAGTGATGAGAGATCCAGAACTGTTGACACACTGTCTGAACAAAGGAATGAGGAGGAAATGCATGCTTTGTGTGCACCTCCCAAAGCTGATGCTGCACACAACATTGTAGAACATGCCATAAAACCACAAGGACACAAACTTGAAGCAGAAAAAAAACACCGACCGACCTCACAAGGACAGGTTCACAACAAAGGCAAACACCACCACCAACCAAACCAAGAACTTCACACTTTAAAAAGACCAATTTTTGGTGTGACAGTCATGATGTGAAATGCGCCGTCTGCAGCTTCCAATCAGTGTCTCTCCTTTCTCTCAAAACCCATATCCTCTCTAAACACAGTCACATGGTGTCCTTCCCATTCAGGAGTGTATACCATAGGGAGATGCACTACAAGAGCAGCTTCTTTGCATGTCCTTATTTAAAGTGCATGGTGTATAACTACAATGAATCAGATGTGGTCAGTCACTATAGGAAAACCCATAGCTCTCTTCCACATGCATACACTGATCCCAACTACATTCCTGCTCCAGTGAAGAGCCGTAAGAGGAACACTACAAAGACACCCCAGCCCAGCAAACCTGCCAAGATTCACGCACAAACCACATCCCAAGTTGCGAAAGTCCCGTCCGAGTCCACGGAGCAGGCCTACATGTGCTTATACTGTGATCAGAATGTTTACACTGACTTTGTTGCCGGACATGAAAACACATTATCTGTCCAAGCACGCCGGGCAGCCCATCACCACGTGATGTGAATGCCCACAGAGAACGGCGTGCATCCCGCTTCTTCATGTGTCAGCAGCCCTTGTGTGACTTCTGGACCTACGAAAAGGCCATCCTGGACAAACATGTGGCATTGCAGCACTCGGAGCAACAGGTGGCCTCGACAGACAGATCCTACCAGTGTACCGCCTGCGGAGAGATCTTCTCCGACGACGCCAGCGTCCAGCAGCATGTGTCTATGATGCATGGCAGTGAAGGGGGGGCCACTGTGGTGACCCTGGCTCATGAGGTTGAGCAGCAGACAGTGGAGGAGAGATACATTATGTGTGTGCCGGGGATGGTCCCCACCCAGTGTGACTGACTGACTGGTGGTCCTAAGATGAACGAGGGGTGCAGCTGCTGTTTTTGAAGAACATGTGTCACTGTCAGTGCCTACAGCAGGACTCTGCCCCCCCCCCCCCCCCCCCCCTCCTTCTGGTGGTTTTGTATCATTATGATAAATTGTTCAAGAAACAGTACACTATATTTTTTGCACCAGTTACATGACTTTAACAGGAGAACTAGACACTGTATAAGTATGTATGCAGTCACTGAACAGTAGACTTACACTTACAGCATATGATGAACACTGAGATAGTTAAGTTACTGAACAGTGCACTTATGGTGCATATTGAACACTTACAGTCACTGAACAGTACACATCACCAAACATGCACATAAGAGGGTATATTTAACATTGTGAGTCACTGGATAGTAACGTTCTGTACATCTTGAACACTACGACAGCCACTGAACAAAACATAGACATTGCATATTGAACACTGCTTTCAACAGTAAACTCACAGTGCATATTGGACACTGTGACAGCTTTCAACTGGAAACTTTGCAGTACATATTGAACACTGCGACAGTCACTGAACAAAAAACACATAGATTGCATGTTGAACACTGCCTTCAACAGTAAACTTAAGTGCATATTGGACACTGTGACAGCTTTTCACGTTCTGTAAACTTAGACTAGTACAGTACATACTGAACACTGTGACAGACACTGAACAGTAAACTTATGTTTTATAGTGAAAGCTGTGACACTCACTAAGTAGTACACACTCACTGATACAGTGTATATATATATACATTGAACATTGTGACAGTTACTGAAGATTATACTTACTGTGCACATTGAGTTCTGTGACAGTCACTGAAGAGTATCCATGATATTGTGCATGTTGAACACTGTGATGCTTTGATGATGTGAACGCTTCATACTGAGTGCCAATATTGGTCTGGTTGTGACCAAACCTTGGTCACATTGCTCCATTCTTCTGTGTTTACTTCCTGTCGTCTTTCTGTCTTGTTCATAGTGTCTTGTGTCTTTCAGGGTGGTCACTGTTGTTCACAGTGCATTGGTGGGAAGTCTTCTTCAATGTTTGTTCTGCAGAACTGTGTTGCCCTTTGAACTGTAGAACTCTTCTGCATCCCATATCTAACAGTTCCTTCTTTCAGTTGTATTAGTTTCGTGGTGGTCTTTTTGTGTTTGTGTAAGGAAAGAACCATGTGATAACCTTTCATTGTATACACATTAGGTGAGGATTGCTCTGTGCAAAGTGTGTTTCTTTCCAACTCACACTCTTGAAGAAGTGTCTGCGAGTTGCCTCAAGTTGCTTTTTTCGGGCCCCTTGTTTTAAATCTGAAAAACATTACCCAATGTCACAGGAGGCCTGACGTAAAACGCTGTGATACCATATCACATAATTGTTCTGAAACATTCCTTTTGTGACATTCCCTAGTTGTTCTTTTTCATTTTTTCTTAAATCTGCTGGATTTGTTTGTTGGCATGTTAACTTTTTAAAAAAAGACATCATATTTTGGGCTTTCATCATAACTAATACTGATAACAGTGTGAATATTTGCGCACCTGGTGTATGTAAAGTCTAAATGACTGAAAATATTCAGCATGTAAAAGTGTTCAAAAAGGATTTTGCATTGTTGAAATTTTAAATTGAGAAGTTTATTTACCTTATTCCAAAACAGTGTAAATCGGTGGTTCATGGGAGCATGTGTTGAGGGAGGGTTGAAAGGAATGAGAGAGGGAATAAATCAAATGATGATCTCCAGAAAAGCTAAGCAAAGTGTGAGGTGTAATGTTGATTAGGATCCCAGCACTCTGCGTTTTTGTTTTTGTTTTCAAAAGAAAACGTCACCTCCAGTGAGTCTGGGCTACCCCCTCTACTGTGGAACAACATTTAAGGGGAAGGTCATCAACATTGCAGATAAGGTAGATCTGTAGGTGGGCATGTTAGAATAGTCAGATGTTGGAGTGTTTTACTGTGTGATGATGGCATCCTGCTTAAAGTCTTTCATCCCTGACATAGTACAGGGTACATGTAACTTTCCCAGCCTGGCATGCTTTGGCAGTTCAGTTCAATGATCAGGGTAGCTTCTGATTACCTATGGAGTGGTCGAATACAGGCAGATTCATTGAGTGATGCACCAGAAATACACAAGGTTCATGAAGCAGCCCTTGGGTACAAATGTTAGGGCATTTACAGAAAAGACCCCTGACTGTATCCAGTAATTTTCTTTGAAATGCCACCACATTTTTTTTTTTTTCATTTTGATTGGAACCTTGGTTCCTCGTTATTTCCACCCAGGGGGTTATGTTTTTCTATATTTGTCGGCTGTTTTTGTGTGTCTGGCAGTAGAAGGATGAAAGAACTTCTGGAAACTAAACAGATCAAATCATGATATAATGCCAAGGAGATGAACCTCGTAATTTTTAGTGTAGATGCAGAGTGAATGGTGGATCTAGACTTGCCCAACAAGATTATTAAGAATTTAGTGCCCCAAAACTACAGATGGTAATCCAACTTGATGGAAAGACGGAATGTGGCAAATGAGGACGAAGCTGTTGCAGATTGGGATCAAACAACAGATCCATGATCAGTTTGCTTTGGTGGCAAAAATGATGAGGATTATAATTTCAACTCTGAAAAGGAACACTGTTTAAGTTTTGTAAGAAATTCATAATGTGTTTACAAAGTTACATATTTTTAGGGAATTTTAAGATTTTCTAGGGATGTGAGCGTTAATGTTTTGTATTTTGTGTGTCTTGCTTGTCATTGTATAGGAATGGCCACACACACACATACACACTATCGGACTCACACACACACACACACACACACACACACACACACAGGCGCACACACACTCACACACACACACACACACACACACACACACACACACTTTCAGACACACACACACTTTCAGACACACACACACACACATACACACACACATACACAGAGGCGTGCGTGTGCGCATGCGCACACACACACACACACACACACACACATACACACACACACACACACACACACACACACACACACACACTGATACACACTCACACACATGCATGCACTAAATGCTCCACCTCACATGGAGAGGAAGAGCTGCAATGCAAATTTGTGACCAGGTTGCCTCAGATTGTATTTTCAGCCCAGTAGACCAAGTATTGGGAAAATAAAAAGCAGTGTGTCGCCATGATGGGATGCCACGGAAGTGCTTCTCACTTCACCGAATTCTAAGCTGGGTGTGGTTGTATTGGGTGTCACTGAAGTGGGAACTACTTGCTTTATATCTGTGCTCCTAAAACACACAAAGCAAAATTCAAATATACAAAATCTAAAATACAGCATATTTTATACATGGTACAAAATTATATACAAATTTTCAGCAAATTTTTAGCAATACTAACAGTAAAGAGACATACACAAAGCAGTATCCCCCCACCCCCCCCCACCCCCTAGCTGTCAACATGAGAATGGCATGAAAAAGGGAAGGGGAAGTGAGCACAATTCAAAAACACTGGGCAGGAAGGGGGAAGGGAAAGTGACAGAAAGAATGAGAGGAAAGTGGGTGGAAAGGAGAATGGTATGAAGTGAGCTGGAGTGTGTGTGTCACTGTGTATGTGTGTGTGAGAGTGAGTGGGTGAGTGAGATATGTATGGTTGAAGAGTATTATACATTGCTTGTTACACAGTATATTACATCATGTTCATACTGACTTTTTAACATATTCCATGGGTCCAGGCTTCCTTTTCTCCACCTTCCTTCTCCCCTTCAAGTCCGCAGTGCAACCCATCTTCTCCATTGCCCTCCTGCGCTGCTCATCCCCATCACACACACACACACAGTGACACACACACACACACACACACACACACACATCCAGCTCACTACTTATCCAAATATGATTCTCACACACACACACACACACACACACATCCAGCTCACTACTTACCCAAATATGATTGACAGTGCTCAAGAACTGACAAAGTGGCCATTGGACACTCTCTCTATAGTTTTACATATTGTGTAATTTGATTTTTTTTTTCACTTTAATGTTTTACTGAGGGGGGGGGGGGGGGTTGCTTTATTTGTTATTGTAATTGAATCATACAGGCATACACATGTTCACACAGACACACACACACGCACGCACACACGCATGCACGCACGCACACACGCACGCACACACACACACACACCACACACACACACACACACACACACACATACATACACAGTACACACACACACACACACACGCACACACCTACACACACACGCATGCGTGCGCACACTCACATGTCTGATATCACTTTTAGTGGGAAGAGGTTAAACTGAAGAACAACATCATCCAACTCACTTCTTATCCTCCTTCCTAACACCGGTAAAGCTGCAGTCTGCTTCATTTTCCAAGACATACAGGTTATAATGTGATGTGAAAATTCCCAGGATTTAATGCAGCTGTTGTTCTTCAATGATCAGTGTACCTGATTTGGGAGCAAAAAAAAAAAAAAAGAAAGAAAACCAAGAAACCAAAATAAATCCAAAACACCAATAACCTAACTTTGATAATGATATCTGTACACAGTTAGGTAGTGCACATGAGGGGAAGTGATGAAAAAAACCAGACATCACTTTGTTAATGCAGACAAAATTAAAAGCAGAAGATAAGTCAACTGCTACAGGCTATAGACGCTGACTGATGAAAGCACTAATGCAGATTTTTTTTTTTTCCTTTATGGAATCGCAAGATGATAGATGATCTAATTTTATGGCCCTTTGTGGTCGGCTGGGCTATAAGCAACATTATCTTATCCTATCATCCGATTTTTAAAAAGGGCACAAAACATACAATCTTTTAGGACCTATTCATAGCCCAGTTGGTCATGTAACAAACTGCATAGTTTATGCCCTTTTGGGGTATGAACCCTTCCATTCTGCATGCTTTGCCACATTCACTGAAGGTGATGAAGTAGGAAGACTTGACACTCTACTTCCATGGCATTGCTTTCCTACCCCCCCCCCCCCCCCCTTTTTTTTTTTTTTCTTTTCTTACCCAGGGTTGGCCAGTGACTCTGGAGTGGAAGAAGGAAGGGGGGGGAGGGGGTGTGTGTGCAGTGCAATTCCCCTTGGGGGTCATGGACAGTGTCCAGGTTGTTTATGGCTAGCAGCTTTGGAACTTTTTCTGTCTTCTTCATTTGTTCAGCCTGTCTGTCAGGACTGGCAGTTTCTGTCCAAATTTCACCCTCCGCCAGGGTCTTGAGCAGATCTCCTTCTGGACAAGACAATACTTCTCTTGGGCAAGTTCCTTATGCATCAGAGCTGGAGGTCGATATGAAACATTCAAAATCAGTCCATTTGATTGTTTGTCCAGAACTTTCATAAACATATTTTTACAATGTAGTAAATTCAAATTTATAAACAAGTATCAAAATGCCCAAGTGGTTTGATCAGGAGATACATCATCTTTGAACATCCCCCTCCCACTCCCAAGTTCACTGTGACAGCATAGCATGAATTATTTTCTTGGATGTCAGTTGATAATTTCTGAAGTGTGTGAAGATGGCTGCTTTGAGTGTTTGAGAAAATTAAAGAAAAAATACAACTGATATTGCAAAGGGTAAAATGAAACTGGATTCAGTTACTCTGAATAAATAAGGATGTACCATAATTTCGTTTAATTCCTGGTATTGTGAAGATCAAGAACTAGAAATGAACAGTTTTCCTTTGGTCTTCACATGGCAAGTTACTTATTGCTGTCATAATCAGAAAGATTGAAAGAAATTTTGCATTGTCAATGTATCTTTAATCTAAACAGTTTTTGTGAAGGTTTTTAAATTGATGCATTTTAGTTTTAGAATAAACAAAATCCTTACATGTTTAACCCACATTAGATAAATCCAAATACTGTTGCTTTCTATTTATCAGCCAGTACTGTACTCCAGTGCTTGAATCATTTTTTGTCAATTGTGTGTGTGTGTGTGTGTGTGTGTGTGTGTTCAAAATGAATATGACTATTATTTGCTGAACACTTTTGAGTAGTTATATTTGTGAGCAAGTGAAAATGAAATTAAACAGCACTGCTGACAGTAAATAGAGAGAGAGATCAGTTTACTTCATTTTTCCCCAGGTTCCAATCCCTTCCCTCCCTTCATTGTGCACTTCATGCTGCACCAGTAAGTCCACAAATGTTTGGATGACTTGTAGTACAAAGTCACAGTTTGGCAATTTTGCTGGAACTTGAGATCGACTAATGAAATGTTGTACTACACTGTTCCCGCTCCTTTCCCTTGATATGTTTATGTTTTGTCTCCATCCATTCACAGCACTTTTCATTGAAAGTGAAACAGAAGTCAGTATTAATATAGAATTTACCAACTGCCAAGGTTTAAATTTAAGTGTACTGCTGCATATTGTATTTGGGCCTCTGCAAGTCTTAGATGGGTTTTTCCAGGCACTTCTGTAATGCCCTCAGCAGTCGGATCGAGTTTGTTGACAGGTTTGACACTGACTTAGTTTTGAAAATAGTATTGCAATGTTAAACAAAGTTGATACACTTTTACTCCACTGTTACCCCGGTCATACAACACTGGGGTGTGAGATTGGAATGCAAAGCAAACCTGTTATATACATAGAAAATGTGCATGAACTTGATACTGTTGTTGAGCTGCTGTTGATACTGAATTACTCCTGAATGCGGGTCTGTTGTTATGTTGCAAAGTCTGAAACAGGGTGTAGCTGTGGGGACCAGAAACAGATGGTTTGGTTAAGCCAGTGCTTGTGACAAGTGTAGAATTCTAAATGCTTTGATAGAGAATACTCATAGCCAGAGTGTATGTTCAGTGGTGGAATTGTACTTGTGTAAGTAATAAGACGCTCCACTTCTTAGATGTTAGGTTTCTTGAACACTTCATTTGAATTCAGTTTATTAGACTTATCACCTCTTATAAAACAGTTCTGTTCACCATTGAATGGGCCAGAAGGTACAGGTCCGGTTTCTACATGCCTGGAGCGGGATGGTGGACACAAGATGTGTTAGCATGTGCTTTATCAGAATTTGGCTTTGAATCCGTGGGCAAGATAATTCAAACAGAATGGCTGGCATCTTCGGCTGAGCCTAGATTTGACTGACTGCTGGACACAGTAGTCTGGTTATTGTGTTACACATTCATGTACAGTTTGAAGATAGAATAGATGCCTGCAATGTTTGTTTCTTTTGTCATGGACAGGAGTTTTATTATTATTTTTTTTTTCCAGAGTGTGTCGATGACTCTGAAAGGGTTCCATGTGGTTATTTGGCCTTTACAACATATTTGTTGTCACCATCTTGGTTGACAAAAGATGTGTTAGCATGTGCTTTAGCAGAATTTGGCTGTGAATCCGTGGGCAATATAACTCAAACAGAATAAGTGGCATCTTCGCCTTAGCCTAGATTTGACTGACTGCTGGACACAGTAGTCAGGTTATTAATTTTTAAATACATTGATGTACAGTTTATGGATAGATGCCTGCAATGTTTGTTTCTTTTGTCACGGACAGGACTTTTTTTTCCCCCCAGAATGTGTGAATGATTCTGAAAGGCTTCCATGTTGTTGTTTTTTTTTTTGCCTTTACATGTTTGTAGTCACCATTTTCTTAGCAACAGGATTTGATTACTTGGAATTTTGGGTGTGTGTTTTTCAAGCATGTGTGTTTTTTCTATTGTTTAAGGCTTTCATTACCGACTGCAGATATATCCACAGTTCAAGGATCATATTAAAAGATGTTAAACCAGTAACACGTGTATACATGTGAGTAATGATTTCTTTAAATGTTGGTTTTTTTCTTTCCCAGAGAATTGAACAGAGTAGTATATAAAACCCAAATCAAAACAAAAGCGCGTTACACATAGCTAAACTGCGAGGTTTCGAAGATAGATAAACTGCGAGGTTTCGAAGATCACAGTTATGACAATGGAAGCAATGGGTTTATGTTCTTAGGGATGAAAAGTCCTTTTTGACACCTATCACAGCACGCCTACTCAGCAGTTACGTGTGTTATGGTAGATATTCCAGAACAAAGTATTCTGTCAAACTAAAGCACACTTAATGTGCAGTCACATACTATGATACATGCACGAGTATCTTTGGCCAGGTTTGAGTGTGATGGGGAGTTTGCCTTGTGTTTCTTGCGCAAGTTTCTTCAGTCCGATACTTTCCACTTCAGTGACAAGTAATGCTAGGCATGTTCCCAGGTCATATGTGGTCATCCCTTACACAGGCCTGCCATCACCTTATACTAGTTATAGCTAGTGCACCACATGGCACAGTTTTTGCATGGTGCATTTCTTGATGAAACTAAGGTGTCCAACATATTGACTTGTGAAATTTGCATTTGGCCAGGAGTGGTTTAGGAGCCTAGATACGTAACATCAGAAATCAGTGGCATTGGAGTCTGATTTGTGTTTGTTCTTTCAGAGAAGTGAATCTTCTTTGCCATGCTAAACAGAGCAGATTCTTTGCCATGCTAAACAGAGCAGACTCCCCCATTCCATTCCCCCCCTTTCCAGGAAGTTGTAAGAAAATTTGTTGAATGCAATTTGCACTTTTTGGGTTGATTCTGCACATTTGAAACTTTGATAGGTTTCATGTTATTCCATTTAAGTAGAAATCTGTGTAGTGTGTGTGCGTGTGCGTGTGTGTGTGTGTGTGTGCGTGCGTGTTTAAATACATTTGAAACTTGGCACCAACATCAACGTCATCTAATGTGTACACATTGAACTACAATTTCCTGATTTTTACAAAAATGAATAGTTCATATCCATTTTTGGTTTCAGAACGATGCCATGAAACATATTCTGTTTCACATGAGGAAGTATTAAGGTTCTTCGTTTTTCATTGACATTAATACATTGCTTACATGATTTGAAAAAAAAACATTTGTTTAGGGTTGAAATTTTGTCAGTTCATGTTTTTTGTTGTTGTTATTTCACAGTTTGGATTGGATTGCTTGGTTTTCATTACCTGTATACAGCTGTTCAGATGTCTGACTAACTTTAGAGTTGGTTGAAGCAAGCATCAGACCGATCTGTTTCTGGTGTTGAGGGCAATAAATCAATGGGATTGGAATTGTGATTCGATATACCATGGCTCTTGCATCTTGCATCAGTACTGTAGTGCGCCTGTGTAGAGGTGCTGCAGCTGCCAGCCCTGTTGATTCAGTGTCACCTTTTTCTTTTGGTTTTTAAATTGGCACCAATGGTATGTTTTTTGTTTCATGACTTTGATGATAACCAATCCCAAAAAAAAAAAAAAAAAGAAAATCAAGAGTGTTTTGTTGTTGAAATACTGATTAGAAAAATTGTTTAAAATGCAGTGAATGGGCACATCAAACTCAGGGAAGTTTGGCAGCTGTGGTCCTGTACATGTGTGATTTATGCAAGTAAAAATTCTTTATAAGTGTTTCTAGAATCCTTGATTATTTTCCTTTTCTATTTGCATTTGCTCTCTAACTTGCAGCCGATTTTAAAGGATTTCTCCCATGAATGCATTGGGGATTCCCTGTTGTGGCTGCTTGCATATTTCTCTCTCTTGATGACATATTACAGCTCTTTTCATCTTTGCCAAATTCTGTCTCAGCTGCAAAATGAGACCATGAGAAAACCATGGAGATGTTTTTAATCAAGATTTTATTTGGCATGAAGGGCATAGTAACCATCCAGTTATGCATATTTAAGCATGGAAAAATAGACACATGACTGAAACGGACTCAAATCTTCAGATACATCACGTGCATGGTTATTTTTATTTAAGTCCAAAACAGTGCAAACTGTAGTGATTCTAAAAAAAAAAAAAAAATCCACATTAATGTAGGTCTTGAAAATTCTAATCTTGATTTAGAACACTTCTGTCAGAAAACTGAGAACTGAAGACGACACTTAAATCAAACGATCAGCAGAGGGAGTAGCTGCAATGGTGGAACACAACGGGATATGAACAGCTTTGAATGGCCATGTTCTCGGTGTCTTAAACCCACAGCATCAGTAGAAACACCTTTAGGAGAACAAGTGAGCTGACAAAAGTCTTTCCTCACACGCAGCCATTTGGTTCAAAGGTCAAGGTTTAGTGCTTTTCTCTTGCTCACAAGACTTGTGGGTTTTTTATTATTCCTAGTCTTTACAATTACAACTGATCCAACCTCACACGGTCTTTTCAGAGTTATAGTTTTCAGAGTTACAGCCCAGCTGACCACAGAGAGAGCTCTAAGAAGGCTGTGAAATTCATTTGGGGAAAAAGTCACATCCTGAACAGCTAAGATCATTACAAAAGATTTCACTCTGAAAAAAAACAAACCAACAAAAGCAAATCACGACATGGCGGCTTAGCAAATGACATCCTTATGCAGACCTGTCTACCTCAAAGTTGAACCATTTGTATTTCATGGAGTAATTTTAGTATTCCATGACAAAAAAAGAGACCTTTCATATGGATATTATATTGCGCAATTCTTGCAACCAACTCATGGCGCTGTACTCACACTCAAACCAACTAGCACAAGTGCACTTATGTAGCTGACCATCTCATTAAAAAAAAAAAAAAAAAAAAAATCATGCCATCCTCCCTTTCACACCCCCAAATAATAACAATATAATGCCCTCCTCCCTTTCCCCCCCCCCCCCCCCCCCCCCACCCAATACACACAGAGACAGTCATTCACACACATGTATATGCCTTTCATACAGTTTTTCATTTTTCTTCTCTTTGTGCTGCCACTCAATCCCCCCCCCCCCCCCCCATTGTGGGGGGGTGTGTGTGGGTGGGGAGAGTGGAGCTAATTAACAGTAGAAGTTAAAGTGACAGATGCACCTTGAGCAGTTTTGCTGTCACTAGTGTCAGGAAACTTCTTCAATGGGGAACAAGATGATCAGTCATTGACTGGGACAGATTTGCATAAGCCACCAGCCTACACATCATGATCATCATACTGTGTTAGTCACCAGCTGCTCCAGGTCCCCCACTAGACTTTGCCTCAGCGTTTTTTAATGTTTGTACAATTGTAGATGTTCCTTTCACACTTCTGATTATTTTTTTTTTATGCGATTTTGGTGAAAGATGCTTTATGCAGTCGTTGCGCCCTCCATGACATAACTAAAAGCCATTTCGCACAAGCGCACCACACGAATGTTAGACCTTTTTGAGCTTAGGACTAAGCACTTCCATGTTTGCATGGTATGCATTCAGGAAAGTTTGCTCCCTCGTTCTGGCAACTTCTTTTCAGGTTTTGGCAGCTTCTTTTTTCAGCGTCTGGCTCTTCATCACTCTCATGAATGCGTAATTTCGCTGGTGGAGGCATTCTCTTAGTGAATATCTGTCAGTCACTCACTATGAAAGTTGGCCGACCATGATGTAAGTGAGTATGCGCAAAATGGAACTAAGGACAATAACTCATGTCTTCAAACAGGAAAATAGTACTGTTTTTGTACCCATTTTTGTATTTTTGTCGTTCTCGGCGTTTTATCATATTTTCCATTCAAATTTCATAAAATACGCTAAAAACTCGTTGGGTAGACAGGTCTGCTTTTGGCATATACAATGAGGCTGTGTGAGAACGCCAGGCATTTTCCTGGCGTTCTCACTTCAACATTATATATGAAAATCAAATTTTGAAAAAAAAAAAATCTGAAAAAAAAAGTCAAAACTCATTGAAAAGGCCATTACATATGCAAACTGACACTGCAAAATAGACACCTGTGTCCACTGGACTTTTAAGGGCTGAAAGCAGGGGAGGGAGTCAGGTATTCTAAAATAAAGTCACATTCTCAAACAGCAACATAAACAGTGACATGGTAACCATTCCACTTCATTAATCATTCTCAGGTTTAAAAAAACAAATATAAGTACAGAAAAAGAGTCTGAAAGTAACAAAATTAATAAAAACCGTATGGTCATATGGGCAAACAGACCTCAGAATGAGAGCTAAGCTCAACCTTGGACTGTGTACAATTCTCACAACCTAGACACCAGATTTGAAATAAACACTTTGCATGTTGTAGAATGTGATGTGAAAAGAAGTGAAACAGAGTTCCCAGTGACAGGAGAATGGTCCACAAGTGACGGGCGCATGGTCCCTGAAGGCAGAACAACGGAAGACAACACTGAAAACAGACAACAATAAAGAAAAGCCAGAGTCAGCAACAGTCTCAGAAATCATGAGCATAGAAGTTCCAGAAGGTATGGTAGCGGTTTGTATATAAACTAAAGAGATCTCTCTCTCTCTCTCTCTCTCTCTTTTTTTTTTTGAAATAGAAAACTGAGAAGCAAAGAGGATAAATACTGGAATCAAATTATCGGGCAGGAGTAGCCCCAATGCTGGAACACAACAGGCTTGAGCTATTTTCTCAAGTCCTACACCCCACATCATTTATCCATGAACGAAGCAAAACCACGTGCTTAATGCTTGGGTTCTTGAGAAGACCAAATGAACTCTCAAAAAGTCTTCTTATCACAGGTAGTCATCCTCAATGACCAAGGAAAGGACACTGTGCTTTCCTCCAACTAATTAAACTGGTGGAGTTGAACACCTATGTCATTATGGTAATATTGTGAAAACTGCATTTTTCACATGACTGCAGACAGACTAAGAGACTCGCCTGAAATTTACAAAGTTTTGACAACACAGACTGGGGAAGGCTACGTAAACTAGTTTATAAAGGGTAAAGAAAAAAGGACTTGAGTTCTATGTAAAGATAATGTATTCTGTCAAAACTGTTCCGTTACATTACATAAATTTACTTATTTTTCTGTTGATGTGTATTTTTTAAAATCCTTTTATTTGAATGATATTCTCTCCTCCCCCACCCCCATCCCCCAAAAAACAACAACAACAAAATGTTTCTTTTAGAATGAAAAAAAATCACAGTTAACAGAATACATCTTATCTTCCCCCTTGTAGTTTGTAAATACGAACTAAAATGCAGCTATTTCTCTCAGAATAAGAAAAAATTGTTCACACAGAATGAGCAGAACACAATTTGTTTTCCCAAGTGTACTTTGTAAAGATTAATAAAATGCAGCCACTGACACACAAAGACACATTCTAAGCTGATTAAAATATCCAATACAATGTTGACGAGAAAATTTATTTTCAGTCACCTTGCCAACATGATTATAAATCATGCCATAAACTTGATAAGCTCGGTAATGACATTATTTTAACATATAAATACATTCTTCTAAAACAGAAAACATGTTTCAAACCTTTAAAGTTTGCCAAATGAACACAGGGTAAATGAAGCAAATTAATGAACTAAACCTCAATTACTTCATTTCATTTGAAGTACAATTTGTCTTCCTTTCACATTCAAATTTACACAAACAAAATAGCATTACATCTTCCATTATTAAATAACAATACATAAAGAAGGGAGCAGGGTGGAGGAGGAAGAGATTTACTCCAGTAACTAAAACTTGAACCAAGATTACAAGTATCCATTTCTGTCCCAAATATATCCAGTCTGTTGTCATTCTAGCCCCAGTCAAAGGCAGGCAATGCCTGCCTTTTTTTTTTTTTTTTTTTTTTTTTTTTTAACTCGTCATCTATTGCCTGTAAATTCCAATCTATGTTTTTCAAGCATCAGTGACAGACTGCACAAGTATAATGGTGTCACTAGACCCACTTAACAAAAGTTTGAGCCCAACACTTCCTCCCCTCCCTCCCCCCCCCATATATATGTGCACGTATCCATGATACAAGGAAACGGCTTTGGGACATGGACACTTGCTTCAATCTGATGCTTATTTAAGCTGACTGTCGATATAATCTCACCAATTCACGTTGTCGATATAATAATCTCACTAATTCACACAATGTGTTTGCAGTAATGATTAATAAAGAGTAAACTTGCCATTTTAAGGACAATAGAGCTCCGAGTGAAGAACGGAACTTTGTTGTGTGCAGTGAGTTGGAGCACAGTGTTGTTACGTTACCCTTAAAAGGAATGGGCGATGAAAACCAGTTTTTTCTCAAAATAAATATGATTGATTGATTCAAATCTAAATCTGATGGATGGTGAAGTCTGCATGTATAGAATTTCCTTTTCAGACTCTATCTCTTGCCTAGAATGTGATTTCAGTTGGCCACCATTCCATAAGTTCAAGATGGAAACGAAGCCATTCGCAATCGAAAAAATCCTTTGGATTACTGGTTGAAATTTGGTGTTTTCAATTTCTCAGACATTTTATGGTCATTTAGACAAATTAGTTAAGTGCCACTAATGAACGATTATCTTTTTGTGTTCTCGAACGCATGTATACTTAGTAGATAACCCCTTACCCAAATAGTTGAATATGGAAACAAAAGTGATTTAAGACAGGACTTTTCCTGGTTGCTTCAAAATTCCAAAATACACATTTTTTCATTCCTTTCACTTTATTCAACAGAATATCTCATTTATCAGCTTTCATTTCCTTGCTGAATTAAAGTGCCTGGACTTTTAAGCACTGAAGAACTTCACACGAAAGCATGCCAGCGTTACTGGCATATTACAATGTCCCATTTTTGGCACCATTTTGAGTCGACACTCAACTTAAATAACATAAAATAAGCAAAACCTGTGATTTTCTTTTATATCGCAAGACAAATGCACAACACATCATGTCAACCATCAACTGCATACACCTTTTTCTGCGCGAATTCTATAACTGATTATCAAAGTCAGTTACCGGCCAACATTAACCCGTTTCCCAGTATCATGGATGTGCACACACACACACACATATATATATATATATATATA
This sequence comes from Conus betulinus, assembly GCA_016801955.1. Classification (NCBI taxonomy): domain Eukaryota; kingdom Metazoa; phylum Mollusca; class Gastropoda; order Neogastropoda; family Conidae; genus Conus; species Conus betulinus. Next base: position 227,581 of record JADBJO010000061.1, read on the forward strand.
TATATACATACACACACACACTTATATATATATGTGTGTGTGTGTGTGTGTGTGTGTGTGCGATTTCAATAAAAATCAGAGCACATCCATGTAAATCAAAAAGCAAATCATGATCATTCTGTCCTACTATTCCTCACCATGCTGAGCATGAAGTGCACACAGCAATCAGACAAAGAGGGAAACCATCCTCCACACATTACATGTAACCAAGAAGATCTGAAAAATAACATATTTCAAAGTCCTGAAGATACTGAACAATGTTCACACCTCTGAAGACCCATCTATCAAAACTGCACTGACATTCTACCTCGAGTATGGGGATGCTTGTGTGAGAAGCAAAAATCCTCTGGAGTACTAAACCCGTCTTCAATGTTAGCAAATTCATCTTGGCAAAATCATCACATTTACCTTTGAGCATTGTTTGTAATCCTTTGTATCTGCTGAGAAGTTCAAAAGTGAGGTCACTGAAGAGATAAATTCCAGCACCTATCAGACTGACATGTATGCCATATTACAAAGATTTGACAAATGGCGACACTGACATTCAAAAATAAGGTCAAAGTTAAAACAATGATTCAAACCTGCCCAGGCTTGTTTAATTACCTATACTGCTGTTGGTACTATTCTTAGAAGATAAAATGCACATACACACTGACATTTTTGTTTGACAGATAAACTTTTTAAAACTTTTTTTTTTGTCCCATGTCTCCAACCAAAGACGTACTAAAGTCAATTCACACCAATAGTTACTGATAATCTGTGACACTGCAGGAACCGTTTACCATCTCCTAGAAACGTATTCCTGACACTCTCCCAACAGAACAATGGGGATGAAAATCATTCAATGTCACTTCATCAAATCTGTTTGCTACGTATTTGACATGACCCGAAATAGCAGCATTTTGAAGAACTTAATACCCAAGATGTTACTTCCATTTTCTTCTTCTTCCTCTTTTTTTTTTTCTTTTTTCAAAAATAATCTCACCCACCTACCCATCTTTTCCTGCTCCTTCGGCTTGAGTGATTGTTTGCTGCAAACGCATTGAATGTGATATGGCAATGCTGCATAGCACCACAGCTTTGCTGCAGACTATATGATGCCGATATAATTTGACAACACAGATTAAGTCATAAAACTGCACTGATTCATATTTCTATTCCCACATGTGACTTGCGCACCCAAAAAAAAAAAAAAAAAAAAAAAAAAAAAAAAAAGACTTTTGGGGGGGGGTAGGGTGGGGGTTCAACATGGAAGCACATTTCTACACCTCATGCCTTCCTCCCAGACGACCGCAAGTTGCAAATTTGATCGCAGAATTTGTAGCATCCAAGACACGATTTTCATACAACATTCAAGGACAATGGTTTCTGATACATTTCTTTCAAAAACAAAGTACGTTTCATTTCTTGTATTATGTCTTCCACAACCAACACTTTGTTCAGTGTTCTGAACCCACTCCAGAACGTGTCTTTAGCAGGAAACCAGTCAGCTAAGCAAATAAGCTGCTGAAAAGAAAAGAGAAAAAAAGCATGAACACACATTTGGTTTCAAAAAGGGATAGGACGAATAGCGTTTCATATGTAAAACATCTTTTTCTCCCTGGGTGCGTCTAAACTTAATTAAACCATTTTTCTGTCATTCTGTTTTTTTGGATACCACCTTTACCTCCAAAAATGACCCAAGATGCTCAATGAATTCTGCCATCACTTAAAACATATGAAATTGTCTATTACATCTTTTAAAGCAAGCTGATTTAATAACCTGATAAACATTCTGTCCTAACATGCATATTCAACCTCTTTAACCTTGATGGCTGAGCAGCCTTACTTGCCCAGCATGTTTTGGCAGTTAGGTTGGAAAATCAAGGCTGCCATACATGAACTGTCATCAACACTGTATTTGCACATTAAAAAAGGCACACAGCTACAGAAACAAAAATCATATATAATCTACTATTATTCATTGTGTCTGACTTATCCAGTGACGCACAATTCTTGATACACAGGACTGAACAGATCCTTCATCATTTCATTTAACTTTTTCCTTTGATAGTTTATATTATTCTGGCTGTAGAACTCTCCTCAGATAAAAAAAAAAAACAACAAAACACCCAGACATTCAGAAGCAGGAAAAAAAAAGAACACCAAAAGAAAAAAAATCTGCCAGAAAACAACTGTGAAACATTTAATCACTTGGGTCTTGCACCATATCCAGATTTTCCAAGTTTTCATGATTCAACGTTCAAGACAATGCTACCCGCAGTGATTCTGCATACATTAGACTAGTTCAGTTGCGAGCAAATAAGTAGGTGAACATGATTTGTTCTGCCATTTTTCTTCTTTTGTATCATGTACAAGTTTCATCTTTTGTGGGGAAATATGTTTTACGTGTCATGAATCTTAAATCAGGGCTAGACGTTTGTGGAAGGCGCAGTTGTCAACTGTTGGGTATGGGAGTGGATTGAAAAGACTAAACGGAGAGCATTTTGATCAGTAGTTTTTGACTTGTTTTGGGATAGTGAACGAGCTGGGAATAGTACATTGTAATTTGTCCGGTTTATTGAAAAGAGCTGAACTATGCTGATCATTGTTTTGACAGCGCTCTTTGTGTACATGCACTACGAACAGTTGATGCTTCAAAAGCAATGGACTGCATCAGAGCAGACAAGATTTCCTGATCAGATTTATGTTTTAACACACACACACTTAAAAAAAAAAAAAAAAAAAAAAAAACATGCATGGTTTTAGTTCTAACAGTATGATGGCCTAGATAAGGATATGTAATGTGGTCAGCTTGGTTGTAAACAATCAGTTGCATGATAATCAGGACCATAATGAAGGATATTACTCTTTTATTGCCAACGGCATGGCTGTTGGAAGAAACACCGATTTAAAAAAAACAAAAAAGAAAGAAATTTAAGTGTGCATGCCTGTGTGCGTGTGTGTGTGTGTGTGTGTGTGCGTGTGTGTGTGTGTGTGTGTGTGTGTGTGTGTGTGTGTGTGTGTGTGTGTGTGGTCAGTTATTTACTTTTGGTTTCTTTAACTGCTGCATAGTGATTAGCTTCAAAAACTGCTTAAATTCCATTTGGGCCGGGGACCCCCCTGGACCCTCCACCTGAACGTTGCCCCGAGACACTACCTGGGTCTAGATGGCCCCTGGACCCAAGCCATTTTTAGAGATTTTTCAAGTTATTCTCAAACCTGAATATCACACATAGTAAAGAGCAAAACTTGTATGTGTCACAGTCAATGCGTATTCTGCTAAAATGGCAATTAATATGGCTTTCATAATAACTTTTAGAGTTATTTGCTAAGATCATCAACAATGATGTAATCTAAAACTTGCTTCATGGTAATAACAGCTCATGATGTTGACTAGAGAAAAATAGCCAAATCATTTGTAATTCATTGCTCAAAGCAGTACAGGATACAGCAAGGAAACGGCTTCAAAACCCTCTCCTTACATTTATTTTTATGCACAGACTAGGGGTTAAATAAGGTAGTCTGCACCCAGATAGCTAAAAGACCTCTGGTTGGATGCAGGCAGCCGTATGAGTTCGTGTGTGCCTGACTAGAGGTCAGGAGACAGGCAGAAAAACTCCATTTCCTGATTTAGTATTACTTACTGTTATTTCCAGATTTTCCCTGAGACATGGGAAAAATTGGTTGTATCAAGCGTGAGCATTTGTAGGGCCTATCAAGAACTGTACACATGTGTCAGCAAGGCTGATTACTTAAATTATGGGACAGATATCTACATCAGATTAAACCAATTTTGTCTTGCTACTTCAGACTGACTACTGCCAACGAGTACTATCTTCACTCAGCAATCTTGTTTTGGGAAAGTATGGTCTATGACTTGTCTCCTAACAACACTATCCAAAAGAAAACTACACCACTGCTTGACTTTGGGCAAGAACTGTGTATCATGAGATGATCAAGCAAATGGCCTTTGTGGTTTCCCTTTGAATGAAGTTCACCTGTGCATTTTAAAAAAGAAAATTCAGCTAATGCTTTGGCACAACAGTGTGTGAGGAACATGTCGTAGCTTTAAGCTTCAGCACAAAGCCATTGCATTAACACCATGTGCAATGGTATCTGGCATGAAAGCAACAAAGATGGCATCTATTATTGTATTATGCATAGAACTACCCTAGGGGAGAAAAAACGACCCTTTTCACAATGGAGAAGTGAATCCAGTTCAAACTGATCAATTTACAATCCCCACCACCACCCTGATGAAGAAAAAACAAACAGCTTGCAAGTGAGCTGTCATTCTGTGTGTTCTGTACAACCAGGTTGTGGAGTGTGTCAAGTTCTGATCACACAAGGACCGCCACCGCTTCTGCCTGCCTCTACTGGCAAAAATATCAAGTTGATCGACAATGAAAGCCTCCTGAGACAACTTCCCAAGGATGTCAAAGAATTCTGAAAACTGAAATAAACTAGAAAGAAAAAACAGCCGCGGTAAATGATCCTTTTCAATGATCAGCACATCGCCAAACTGTCACCATCAGCAGACCAACAAATGTATTCAAATCATGTCCATCAGGAACAGCTGTTCCAGAAGATGCTAATTTAAGAGACTTTCTGTCCCTACAACCTCTCCCTCCCCAACTCCTCCCTCCTACATTGCTTACTTATTCATGGACAAAATGGCAGCTAGTAAATGTTTAACACACACAAAATCTCCCAATCCCTATAAGAAGCAGACAGGCACTATTTCCCCTTACACCACATCAGACTATGTTCACAAACGTACAGCCCAGTCCAAGTTGCATGTACATTTATACAGGTCTCTTGAAACAGCTTCACCATTAGCATAAAGAGACCCAGCAGGCAAACCAGACACACACTCACCAAAACATGGGTCTCAACTCGGGGTCTTCCATCCTGTATCAAGTGTTATGCACTAGATCATACATTTAACAACACCAACTTACAATCTCAGTATATTTCATTAACAAACAGAAGTAAAAGGAACATACTTTTCTTCGAAAGTTCAGAAATTCAAAATATCCTAGTCATAATGAAGGTCATAGCCCAGTTGACCAACCAGGCTAGAAACCCAAGACTTGGTCACAGAATGTACCAACACTTTTACTAATGTATACAATGCCAACATCAAATTGTATGTCTGACAGAAAACAAGCAGGCACTTGGTATACTTCTGATGAAATATCAACATCATTATTTCCCATTCTTACATGTCCACAAGCGACAGGATGGATATTCTTGGTCATCATGCATATAGTGTTGTCAAAAGCATCTTTGAACCAAGCTACATTCTTGTGAACTGGTCATCACATATTCTTCAGAAACAAGCAGGGCAAGGTGGAATTTTTTTCACCCCTCCTCTCCAAGAGCCCACATCAACATCATTAGTCTTATCACTTCACTTCACTATCAGTGGCTTTAATGATAATCAACTCGTTCAACGATGATCAAGTCATCAATTCGGTCAACAATGATCAACTCAAACAATCATCAACTAATGGAACTTTTCTCTCCAAGAACACAGGATACTTTTAGGTACGTTGATGGTGCACCTATTTCTGTTCCCTGACCCTCCTCAACTGATCACTGAAAAAAAAAGTGCATTTTGTTTGCAACTCATCTTTCAGGAAAAACATAAGTTATAAAGATAATTTTCAAGCAATTCCACCTTTTTCTTGACAAGTTCTGATCACAGATTTTTACAGATGATTCCAGACACATTCATTTATATGGAAAAAAAAAAAAAAGGAACTAAAGGCACCTGAGCATCCTGTGTACCTCTTCAACCCTTCACCATGAAAACAAGACATATGCAGTCAACAAACAGCGTAGACATCATGTTTCATTTGCACTCTTCTTTTTCCAAGAAGATTCACCTGTATAAAGCATAGGCATTTGCTCCACTGATACCCAATGCAGTCCTGTCACTGCTACTTTATGCATAATGATCATTCTGCTTGCAGCAAGGAACTTCAACTTCAACACTATGCCATGCTTGTATCTTTCCATCATGTCCATATCCACTTGCCAATCGGTTCCCATTTTCTGGTTTCCGATAGTAGTCATAGTCAGCTCCTGTTTTTCTTGCAGAAGGGTTCAGTTCCGTTTCTTCTTCCGTCGGGATCGCTTGGAGCTGGAAGAGGAGGAGGTGGAGGTGGAGGAAGCCCCCCAGCCAGACTGTGCTCCGGCCTGTTGGGATGGAAACTGCCAGCCCGAGTGAGAGGCCCCATCAGGGGACATTGACGCCTTATTGAACAGACGGTTGATAAAGTCCTCCAGGTCTGCTTCCCTGTAACCATCACAAAGGGGCATTATCACTTTTTGCACTATGACTAACTGTTTCATCTGTTTTATTGGGGGGGCTACAGCTAAATTATTGCTCATACAATGGTCTAAATATCCGTACTCTGACCTTCAAGTTCTGAAACATTGAGCAAAATAACTGCAGAAGAAAATTTTCACAAGAAAGAAGCTGGTCATTTTGTAGTGATGAATCTACTGACTACGGCTTGGTAATGTCCACAGATAATTTTTTTTTTCTCCAAATGAAAAGTCATGGGTACCCTGCACATAATCTCAATATTTAGTAATGACTTCCAAGACTTGTTTCAGGACACAGCACTATCCTGGTGGGGACATCAACCTAAGCAGGAGATGCGGGTGGGAGGCATGAACGGGGTGAGGACAGGATCTAAAGAGATGGAGGGCAGGGGGGGGGGGGGGAGCTTGTGATGAGTAGCCTGGGGAGTGCTGGCCCCACAGCAGGAAGCACTTCACTGAGGCATGCAACTAGTCATCACCACAAAGGAATATGTATCGATCTAGAAGGGCCCTGTTGGTTTGTGAGAATTTAAGGACTGGGTCAGTGTCACACCCTGGACCTCTGAGTGCAAGTTTTGAAGACAAACGGAGATATGAAGTCTGCAGTGAGAAAGGCAGGACTGTTTCTATCCCTTTCAGCCATGCTGTTAACGCAGGCAGGAAGGTCTACTGCTGAGGTACAAGGGGCCGAGTACACGAGGCTTCCCTGGAGGTGCAAGGTCATGGGGCAACAATGTCAACCCTTCTGACTAAGTTGCTGACTGAGCAGTGTTCCAAGGGCCAAGACAAGTGGATGGCTGGGCCTGCTGGAGGAGAGGAAACTGTTCTAAGAAACCACTTACCTATGGCTCTGGTTGCTCAGAAAGATTAGCAGCCTGAAAAAGGTATACTGGTACACAGTGACCATGGCAGAGTAGGAGCCCCAAATGGAGTCAACCGGCACCCCAGAGTGTGAACTTGGTTCACCTGCCAGCTAACCAGCTGAGAGCATTTCTGATTGTTGTTGTCATACCCTGGCTAAAAGACTCCAGGGATCATCCCAACAGCCAAAGTGCTTGAACACTATGGTACGAATGCATCAGCTATGGATGAGAACATTACATGTGTGGCCGTTTTTTTTTTATTACCCCGCTATGTCGGCAGCCACACTCCGACTTCCAGGGATTTTAGAGACTGATGATGTTATGCCAGGAGCTTGTCATGACTAAAGACAATCCCCACATAACTGTGCAGAGCATAACAACACTTTGATGTAGCCTTAGTGTTCTGCCTACATCAACTGGTCAGCGTCTCTGATAAAGTCAACAAGAATGTTCATGACGGGCTGGGAAGAGGAAAGGTCACAGCAGTGGGATGTGAACTAGAAGGATGCAATGTCCATGCAGGGCCATGGATCCACCAGGCTGAGGGAACAGTGGCATCAAAAACATCAAAGGGGACCACACTGGACTCTCTGACGGCTGTCTTGGGGTTGTCCTCAGAACAGGACAATTCCAGAAACTCCACATGGGAGAATTCCAGACCCAGAAAGTGTGGGCCACTTTCACCTGTGGTGGCCATCAGAGGGTATGACCCCTCCCCCCTGCTGCCACCCCTTCACCTACCCCCTTGTGTGTAGAGCAGATTTCTGGCAGCCAGACAGGTGCTCTTGCTCTCTGTGGGGGTAGACTTCCAAAAACAGCACAGCTTGTGCGAAGAAAACCACAGCCTTAGCTGAAGAGGTCACGCAGCATTCCATAATAACATGAGATCCTGAATCAAAGGACGGCTATAGCCTATCACCTTGGCAAGTGGCCTGGAGGCCAGTTCTCCTGTACAAAGGACAGCACTGTCTCCTGCAGGCTGTTTGCAAGAGTGGGTGAAATTCAGAGCACCTCCTGGCAGGACAACAGGCACTACAAGGTCAAAAACACTGGAAAAGTGATGAATGTGAGGTAATGTGCCCACCACAAGGAAGGCTGATTTTCTCATTCGACACCCTGTGCCTGCTGACCCATGACAATGACAGGCTGTTACCAATACCAAGAATGACAGGTGTGTGAAGGGGAGGGGAAGGAGACATTAGGGTGACTTGGTGGCTTTCACTGGTTCCCTGCTACCTGATCACACTGGGATACTACCATCAGTTGCTCTCAAAGGCAAAGGACTGTGGATGACCATTGGGTGTGGTCCACGTAAGATGAACCACCAGCATCTGGAAGTCCTTGGTAAGATGTCAAGGTATGCAATGGCTGGGCGAGGTTGGTCCAGCCATGTGTGTTGCACCCTGCGATTGCTATTGGCACCCATGCTCCTTTTCTTTGGCCACGATACGGCTCCACAGGGGTTTCAGAACAGCCCTGGGAATAACAGCTTCTGACTGGTTACAGGGCCTCTTCTCCCTATATGCCAATTCAGTCTCTCAGACCCCAATGTGGAAAGTGCGCTAATTCATAGAACAGTCTTCAACAATGACCTCTGAATTGCGACTCTCTGGAGACACACAGGCCAGCCTGTGGCAAAGCCACCCTCCATTACTCCATGAGCAGCAGAAGGACAGAGGAAGGATTGCAAACACACGCGACTAACTCAGCCATGACAAGTAACTGGTTAAACAAATCCTTGTGTGAATCAGTACCATCTATAGGGCATGCTGGACAACACACACGAGAATATTTCAAGACCAAAAAGATCACAGACAGGATCAAACTCTTAGACCACTTGGCTACAGAATAGCCGCACTTCAGCCTGAAGTATAGGACACTTTTACTGGTGTCTTCATTTTGCATATGCCACAAAAATCTGGCTAACAGAGCTAGCAAACACGCCACACAGACTGCAAGAATTTAGTACAACAGTTCTGAACAAAAAGGCGAGTAGGAAGCATCTATTTGAAAACAAGATTAAAAGCTCTATTCAAAGCCAGGAGGGGAATGGAAAATTGACTTGAGATGAACAAACAATCTGATCAGACATGTCATTCACAGAAGGCAAGTCAGCCAGGTCTGAGTTGTTTGTGTCCTAGTTAGCAAAGGGGCTAACTATTCCAAAAGGGTTAAGGCACTGGTTTGATTGAGTATAAGAAAAATACATGTTGCTTAAAAGAGCCAGAAGTCTACATACCCTGACTGTCCTTGTCGGTGTCTTCGGCTGCTGTCGGTCTGAATGCGATAGAAGACAGGGTGAGCGTTGGCCTTCATGTGCTTGAAATGGTCTCGCTGCAATCATATCCATATCTCTCCAGACATCCACAATAACAGTCAGTACACAATCTCTTGATACTGGCTATCTAGCACATGATGCACTTACCACAGTCAAACCTGCAGGAATGATCAAAATGCAAGTGAAGCAGAAAACACAGACAACCACAATCAATACACATAACACAATTATTTCATTACAAACTTAACATCATTCACGATAATCAGGTGGTTTGTAAACAAGCATTTCTACTTGGGGGGGGGGAGGGAGGGGAGGAGGCGTTCTGAAAGTTTCGTGCAGCATTTAAGAGGATATCAGATGAAAAAAAGAGGAAATCAACTAAAATGAGGACAACTGACATGCTTAATCATTGTACATTTGTTACCAAAATCATTGTACATTTGTTACCAAAATGCCAGAACTTACCTGACAAGACACCCATTCGGTTATATCATCATATATGTTGTTGTCCATACAAGCGTAGTAGTGCCACAGAAATCCCAGCATAGAACTCTCGGCCCACACATCTCCCTGTCCACACACACACAAAAATTTTCCTACTGACTTATGAATAAATTTTTTCTGCTTGCATGTAACAAATAAAACAAAATGAAAAAAAAAAAAAAAAATTAACAGGTTGAAATAAACTCTTCTCATTTCATGAGTGTACAAGTGGATTTCTGGCTGATGAACCCTCACAAAAGGAAGGTTACTAGAACACACTGCGAGTAAAATGCATTTTTTTTAACACAAGAACTTGATCAGTATGTTTGACCTTTCACCTAACGATCTGTTGGCCTGCCACCGCTCCTTCACTTTGCAATCAGGTCATCAAGGGCAATTCTTCTGTCCATTATTGTTGAGATTATTCGGAAAGAGACGTAAGAGTTTAAAACATACATTTTCAACAGAGTAGCCTCAATTGTACAGGATGTCGTTTTCATTTGTCTTCAGTATATGCAACACAGATTTTCTTTTCAACCTGTATGGACTGTGATCGACAATAACAATATCTAGAAGAGACTAAGATGAAACAATTGATATGACTGTGGACCACTTGGTTCAATCAACAAATAGTCGGACATTTCTGTAGACTTTACAAATGTGACTCAAATTAATTCAAAGTGACATGAAAATAATTGAGGAAACTGAAACTGACTGCAGCTGTACTTAAAACAATAAAATATACAAAGACATTTCAAACAGAGCAAGAAACTCTTTTTCTTACTACACAAAACAAAACACTGTTAAATCAGTCTTACTCAGTGGTCTGTTTTTGTGTGCTGATGTGTACTTCAGGTTGTCAATCACTGAATTGATCACAACAGTGGAATGGATGTACAGAATCAACAAGGGAAGATCAAGAGATCACAATGGTCACTCATGAACACCAGCAACACACATTTAACTACACACGTGACAATCTTTTTTTTCCTTTCTAACAAAAATACAAATTCTGAACCTGCAAGGATTGGGGAAAAAAAAAACACACCTAATATTTGACTATAACAGCAAACTGGTAGTTTGGTACATTTCATTTCCAAACTTGACAGCTGAAATATTATGGCACAACCATGTATTCCTCCAAAGTGTAGCAACTGCTACTCTTTTTAACCATCATGCACTTAAAGAGGAGAGTTGAAAAAAAAAAAAAAAAAATGGAGTCCTACAGATGTTTGGTTGCTTACTATTTACCTTCTGTCTCACAGATGTTTACCTGCTGTCTACATTCTTTTCTACATACAAATGTGAAACAAAATCTCAGCTGTTTTTTGTTTGTTTTGGTTTGTTAACCATCATGCAGTAGTGGTATAACATCATCCACTGCTTACTGCTCATCAGTTTCAGCATGCCTTGAATGTTGGCCATATTTATTGTGTCTGTGCTGCTGCCAGTTGCCTCATCACCCAGTCTCAGCACTCTTTACCAAAGGAATACTTCTTCAGTTTTTGCCAACTCATCTTGTTAGCCAAACAGGTGAAAGACATTTCTCTCACAACAGCAAGAGATCCAAATCATTCCATGATCCCAAAAGATCTCTTAATACCCCACCTGATGGGCAAAGAGACTGAAAGAAATGAAAACATCAGGCAAACAGTAATAAACTTTCTCTCTGTGTCCGAGGATCAGTGATTCATTTTCTTGCGCCTATTGAAAATTTCCCTTCACAGCTGCAACCACAAGCTGCAGAATCATTTCCAATGGATTACAGAAGAAAAACATTTAATTAATTCTACTGTCTGTTTATTACCTTTCTGCTATTTCACTTTTCATATTAGAATCACTTGTCTATATCTGCATAAACTTGTCAAATTCATGTGTTTAACATTTGCAAATTTGTACACATTTAAGCTCTTCGAATTAATATTTCAGTTTCACAAAGTTGTATCCACATGACTTTTGCCATTCGCACTAGGTAAAAATATACCCAGATCCAGTGTGAAATACTGTGCTTTTGTTAAACAGAAAGTTTTAAGTAAAAACATCAAAAGTATATGTGGCATACTTACAGGGGCATAGGGCCCCAAAGTTTTAAAGTGAAAAGTTGCACGGTGCACACACTGGGGAAATGCTGACCCATATTGCTGCTGAAAGCTGTTGCGCTGCATGCCTTCCCTGCTGGCAGGTGGCAATCAACAAAGCTGATAAAACGTCCCCCAGGGGGAAAAAATGTTTGCCTTTCTGTAGCAAGGGGATGGAAATGTGGATTTGCCTCTTAATGTGTAAGCACAAGGGTGTGTGTGTGTGTGTGTGTGTGTGTGTGTGTGTGTGTGTGTGCGCGCACGCGCATGTGCCCAAGCATGTATGTGAACATGTATGTGCGTGCAAAATAGGTGTGTGTGTGTGTGTGTGTGTGTAACATGTGTATGTGCGCGTATGCATGCATTTAATTTTCATGACAACAGCTTTCTGGGGAGTATTGTTTCGTGCATTTTCTGGTCTGTTTGTAATGTCTTAAGAGAACATTTTTATTCAAAAATCGCTCGTCTGTCAGTTTCATAGTGTACATTAAATATGTTATTTTCCACCTTGCTTTGTTAGCTCATTTCTATTCCGCCTTGTGTGTGCTTGCATGCGCATGCATGTTGAATCTGTAGAGAGAGGAATTGGAAACATACAGCATTCAGAGAAAAAGTCACGACATATGTTGGCCAGTATGTTTCTATATGGTATCTTTTCATGTCTGTTGACACATCCTGGCAGACACAAGTGTGCCTGTGATGTAGCACTGTCGCTAATACCTACATGCCCAGCCACGCACACACACACACTGCAATGACAGTAGCGCAATATTGTGAGCTTTTATGTCATGTTGCACACTCACACATGCATACATACACAAACTGTACATGCAAGCGTGCATGTGCACTTGCATGCAGGTACAAAAGTACATATCACTGAGGTACAAAAGTACATATCACTGCATTTGCATCATACACACACTCACTGCACCAAGACAGGTGCAACAATATGTGCCTTCATGTTGAACAAACCTGTTCACGCACACACACACACACACACACACACACACACACACACACACACACACACACACACAGAAACACACACACACTGACATACTTGTGGTAATGGACTCGTGCACACATGCATAATCATGCATACATACACATCACACACATGCCTGCATGCACCACACACTCATATGCTGTAGCACATATGCTGTACACATAAACTTATATCTACATATAAATGTGCGCATGGGCACATAGATCTGTCTCTCTCTCTTACACACACACATGCTTATATACAACCCAGACCTATCCACTGGTCTATCTTTCTGCACGCACACACAGATAGATAAACAAATGAACAGATACACATCCTTGCTTGCTTTTGAGCAACACATACATGTATGCACACACACACACACACACACACACACACACACTGGCAAACATTAACATACACATACATGAATGCGCACACACACACACTCAAAATCTATTTTCACACACGAGACACGTACACACAGACTGACAAATAGATGGCACTCACTTGCATATGATCGAACGCAGACTAACTGATGCACACACATACATACATGTACACAAACAACCACTCACACACACACACAATTTTGTACTCATAAACACATATACACACACATTCAAAAATTCATAAACACCCCACACATGCAGGCACACACCAAAATGTGCACTCACACACACACATTTCACACATATGGAACTGTGCACAGCACATGCACTGTGCATGAACACATACACACATGCACTGTAACCAATGCAAAGGTGTGCACAATCGCTTTGCATAAGCTTGTTTACTTACACATACATGCGCAAGCATGCTCATACATGCACAAACACACAGAAAATACATATGCGCATCCACGCCTTTACATATATACACGTAACATAAACACACACATGCGCTCGCAAGCACACATCAGTCACACACCCCACAGGCTGAAGCACATGTGCTATACACAAACTCATATCTTTCTATCCACACGCGCACACACATGCACAGAGATCTACCTTTCCACATACACATACTCATTGTGATACACACATTCACATACAGGCAGATGGGATGGACTGACAGAGGGAAAGACAGAAGGGCAGATATATTCATACACACTTGCTTGCACACGAGTGAACATCTGCACATACACACATACAGAGGCTTGCATCCTTCTCTTTGCTTCCCTGTAATGTGAATACACTCTCTCTAACATACTGCTCCTTTTCCACACCTTTATTTTATTTATTTATTTTTTTTTTTTAACGTTTTCCCTTTACTTTCCCATGATCCTGCATACTTTTCAATATTACAAAAATCAGTCACTCCTGCCCATGTATCCTATTCTTTTTGTCTGCTTTGATGTCTCCTTATGTCTCTGTAGTATAGGGTATCCCTGTGCTATGAAAACTGTAGGTAGGGATGGACAGCTCAATGACAATAGACATTTTTTTCACGCTACATCCTCTCTTTCCTCTCTATCCTAGACAGACACAGACACACTAATACACACACACACAGTCAAACAATCCAATACACAGCATGTAATGCAAACCTGCTCTCTCTCTCTCTCTCTCTCACACACACACACACACACACACACACACACACATACACACACACAAATGCGCACCTGTATGTGCACACTCTAAGCCCTGGCTCTATCACCTAACAAAATGCTCTGAAGAGAAGTCAGCCACACAAATGGGAACAAGAAAATGATACGCCAATTCCTGGGGTTTGCTGATCAGTGTTCAGCAGTAATCATAAGCCAGCTGCTTGCTCTGCCACCATCACTGGCATGGTGAAGGAAAGAAAAACATGGTCCTTTCTGCCTGAGTATGTATGCTACAGGAGTTTCACTATGTAAGCAGCTACTGGTCAATAAATGCCCAGCAGGTACTCCACAGGAGTTTCACAATACATGTGGCTATGGGTCAATGATTTTCTCAGCCTGTTTGGTGTGTGCGAGGCTTCTTCTTTAAAACATAAAGCAATTTTTCCCCAGTTGGTATGGAGTGCAAAATTATATAGTATGTTAAGCTCTCCAAATGTATGTGTTTTAGTTCTTCAAATTTGTACAAATTTAAAGTCTTCCAATTCATATGTTTTAGTTTTTCATAATTTTATGCTTGCAAACTCTTCAGAATCATGTGTTTAAACATTTTAAATTCATAAGTGTTTTAAGCTCTTCAACTTCACATTTATAAGCTCTTTGAATTCATAGGTTTGAGATCTTCAAATTCAAATGTGTTTGAGCTCTTTAAATTTACATGTGGTAAAGCTCTTCAAATTTGTGTTTATGCTCTTCAAATTCATGCATGTTTATGCTCTTTACATTCATGCAGAGCTCTTATACATGCGTTTAAGACTTTTAAATTTGTTGTTGACCTTTTTATGAAGCAATAACACTGACATAAGCAGCAACACTGACACTAAAGCTGAAAACGGGATACACTCACTTCTTTGGCTGAATGGTGAATGCTGCACCTATCACAATAGCGTGCTGAGTACCAGGCACGGTCAACAGGAATGCGGCGATGCTTACCACCGCAGTGATCACAGCGCATCATGTTGGCTGCCTGCACCATGACAAGACATAGACACAAGTTGTAAACTCATGCAAGCAATATCAACACTTTCTCTTCCCCATACAGCTTCCAAGATCATGCAACACATCAACCACAAGGACCAATCTCACCCATTCTCCCATGTCTGGTCTCTCATGTAGTAATTTTCCTTCAAACAAATGACAATTACAATGGTAATGCAAGTGATCTACAATTTGCCTGGAACTCTTAGACTAGTCTAGCAAAGAATACATTCCTTGTTAGAAATAATGGTAGCACAAGCACCTGCACTAATGTATCAATTAAATACCATAAAAAATGTAAAAATTACTATTCTGCTGAACCAAAGACACAAGCAAATTACAAGACAAAACATGACGCGTTTCGACCTCTTTGATCTACTTCAGGCGACAAACAGCATTCAGGACAATGAAAACAAAGAACAAACGATCACTTTTATCTCCTCATTGGATGTAGAATGAAAACGAGGCTAATGGGAAAGACACAATGCAAATGAACATAATAATGATAATACTGATTATAATAAAGATAATAATATCAAAAATAAGAGTGATGACAATGATTAAAAAATATTAGAAAATAATAATAAAGAGACAATTACTACCACTTCAAGTAATAATATGATGATCATCTTTGTCATATTAATAGTGGCTATATGGACAGAAGGGGAGAAAGACAGCAATGAGAGGATAGTGTGGTTGTAGTGGGAACAGTAACAGTAGTAGTGATGATGACAATCAAGCTAGGTATTATACAGTAATGCTGTGTGCAAAATTAAGAGAATTTTCCACATGTCCACAAAGCTGTAACAGCTTCAATATTTTTAGCATGTCAATGATCAGTTCTAAAAGGTTAATTTTCTAAGCTTGTGTTCTGCATTTTTTGTGATTTTTTTTTCACACAAGTGCTTGTAAAATGGGATAAATCTGGGGAAAAGGGGAGAAAACTCACTAAATGAGCTGATAATATCAATTCCTGAACCTTCCAACCAGGGAATTTGAATCATACTCACTTTCTGAATCACTGAATCTAACACTGTGAAATCTGAATCATACAACCACTTCCTGAACCTTCGAATCTAACACCAGGCAGTTTCAAACACATTCATCACTTCCTGAACCTTCCAACAGCAGGCAGTTTTGAACATGTTCACTTCCTGAACCTTTCAATCCAACAGCAGGCAATTTTAAACACATTCACTTCCTGAACCTTCCAACAGCACGCCAGTTTTAAACTCATTTTCCTGAATCACTCAATCCAAAACATAGGTACTCTCAATCACCCTTACTTTCTGAACCTACCAACCCCATACCAAGTAATTTCAATCATACTCACTGCCTGACCCTTCAAACACCAGGAAAATTTAAAAACATGCCGATTTCTTGGATCTTTCAACTCAAGCCAAAAAGAAGTTGAACCTTTACCAGCCGTGTCACCTAATCGTGGGTGACAGGATTTCTTTCCCTCGAGCTGAGGCACCCAAGGCTGGGTGATGGACAGACAGTACATTCTGCTGTGTCGCACACAATCGGGTGACTGGAACATAAATTTCTACACTTTCCACAAAATGATCCAAGGGAAATAAGCTCTGTAACTAGTCTTCAGGATGTGTTGTAGCAAGTAGTAGACCTTACTTTCAGTGCTCTATTGTGGAACTTGGCTGACCCCAGCAGCTTTGAAACAAAGGAACTGACAGCATTGGCCATGCCGTTAAGCGTGCGCGAAAAAATGTCGGTCAGACGAAGGGGTTGTAGGGATTTCTCGCTTAATGAAGCGCTTGAAATCATATTACAAAGTGGATCTGGTGATGAGGGGGAGTGACAGAGAGATAGAAAACTATGTAAGAGAAGAGGAAAGTGAATTGTTTGAAGATGCAGCCATCCCTTCATTTTCTGATTTGGTGTTGTAAAAGAACGAAATAGAATGTAAACAAAGAATCTTTTTCACTTGTCAGACATGTTTTTCAACGCCCAGTCGTGTGTCTACACATTGAAAGTAAATGATTCAAAATACTATGTTCGATTAGTTGAGTGTTTGTTCTTTCCTATGACACCTAACACAACACTGTCAGTTGTTGTCTAGCTACCGTAAAAATAAACTAAAAAGTGGCGAAATATGCGCGTTGGCAGGGACTTGAGCACCATGCGTGAGCGTGCGGCAGCAGGGAGTTGTGCTGCATGCGCCGCTCTCGGCTAGATAGTATCAAACATACTCACTTCCTGAACCTTTTCTTGAAGCTTGGTCAGCAGATCAGAAAACTCCCTCTGAAAACATGAGGCAAATCATGGAAGCAGATTTATACAACAGTATACTTCAACTCTGAAAAGAAATAAGTCTGACAGTGTGCGTCATTATACAAGAAGCATTTGGAGAACAGGTTAAAAAACAAAAACAATAACAACAAAAAAAGAGAGAGAGAGAGAGAGAGCGAGAAGTTGTGTAGGAGAGGAGGGGAAGGGGGGTGTGGGAGGAAAGGAAGCTTGGAGGAAAGAGAGTGGAGAACCAATACAAGCGTTTTCGAAAAGTGGACAAACTGCTACTTATTTTCCAGAATGTTCTGGATGCAGTTTCCTTTCTGACAACCAATATTTGACGTATTCTTTGACACCCTTAAGCTGGTGTCACGACATAAATTGCGCCATTACGTCTTGGTCGTCATCCGTTTGTCGTGGCAAGCCTAGTTTCACAGACAGTTTCACAGATCCACAATCCAAAACTATGGCTCATGACTAACTAATTTGTATGAATGACTGAATGAGCCCTGGAACATGGATTTTCAGCATTTTAGCTTAGTTTTTATAAACACCGACAGTGTGGGCTAAACATTTGTTGATAGTGACCGTTTTCGTTTTTTTCTTGTGTTATGAGCATGTGATTTCAATGTGAAAACTGAACTGTACCTTATTCACTCTTACCTGGATTACCTGCATGGAAGATGGGTATAATCCACACTGACTTTCCTTTGAAAAAGGCTGCAACTTATTTCTGGATACTGTGGAACATCATTGACTGGATTATTTGTGAACACGTTCTTGAGAATGACAAGCAGAATGTGCACCTGTTTTCACCTGTGATTTTCACATTCTAGACAGGTAGGCACCTAATCAAACACTCACAAGCACACCAGATCTGTTTTATATCATTCTTTACTTAAACATTAACAATTTTTATCTGAATGTCATGTTCAAATACTAACTGTTGAAAAGTTATGCATATATTATATAAATGTAACCATTTTTTTTCAAACTTTCCTTCTGTTAATTCACCAGACAACATACTAAGTAGTACGTTGGTAAATAACCAGTGTAAGGGTTAACTATTATTCTTCACTTTCAAAATCTAAAAATGTTACAAACTAAAAATCACCACCAGATTTCTGATGAACGTCTTACAGGCACTATGGGCACACTTACCATAGCAGCTTCAGCTTCACTGGCTTCAAATATGTGGGCGTCATACTCCTTACGTTTTGTCTGCAAGGATAATACAGGTGTTCATAAGTTGGGGTAGTACTTCTGTGGTTATAAATTCTTCAATTCACTTCTAAAATTTCTGTAATAGCCAATTTTATAATGATACTGTGTGTGATTTCAGAAGCTTACCACACCTTTAATCTAGAAACCTCAAGGATCTATCCACATTTTTCCACGATCACAATTGAATGACACAAAAAAATTCACAAGTGTGTGACAAGTGTGCAAACTGACATATGGATATTCACATACTGTAATTAAGATTACAAGTCCATAAACTTAGAGACCCATTTCCTTGGAACCCTTTACTTAGCGACTATTACATTTGCATGTTTGAATGCACACATCATCAGATTCTTTGAACACTTGAAAACTATACAGAGAAGGGATGGAAGAACTAGAAATGCAAAACCATACATAAAACACATGAGCCACAGAAACACACTGTTTTAAGTTCGTATGTCTTAATTTTCATGCATAAACCACTTCAGTATGAAAAGAAGGACCCTGTTGTGGTTGGTCAAACAGAATGATGCAATCAAATATTGCTCTTATTCATACCATAAAGCCAATGCACAATACACTGAAACCATATCACCACCTGCGATGGCAAAGCTGATTTTTCATGCAGTGCATCGTCTGTAATGGAGCGCAGTCAGATCCCCCTCCCCCATCTGAATGGAATCTGAGAGTCATTTTTTAATTTTGCACGGAGTTTTCAGATGAAAATTTGGCATGTTGACAAATTTACAAGGGTAACATACATTTTGTGACACAAGTTTATTGATTCACTTACAGGTTCTCCAATCATCTCGAAGGCATGTCCTAAAATCTTGAAGGCCTCTTCAGCACCAGGTTCCTGGTTCTGTAAAAGGAACACAGTCAAATCTCAGCATATGTTCTCCTGTAATCAGTAAAGCTGTCAATATTAACTGTTACATCTCAACATTTAACAACTAATGGCTTATTAGTTCAACAACACCACAAAAAAAAAAAAAAAAAAATGACATGATGTCACAGTTCAGCATAAACACGAGGATCAACTTATGGAATCCAAAACTTTCAGTCCAAAAAAAAGGTGAAAAGAACATGATCATCATCTATTGCTCATTTTGTTACCTTATCTGGGTGTACAAGGACAGCTTGTCTACGGTAGTATCGCTTGATTTCATCATCAGAAGCATCTGCTCGTAGACCCAGTATACTGCACATACAAAGAATTACCATTCAAATCGCAGAAGAATAATGCTGGAAACAAAGTCCTCAGTATGCTGTATTGCATCTGTTTGTGTGATAGCAGATCTGTATGTCTAAGTCTCCTTCCACTTGCTCCTGTCTTTCATAAGAAAACAGGATTGCTGTTAGGTGTCCTTACAGACACTAAATGGAATATCTCAAGAGGTCTTTCAAAAATATTTGAATGAGATTCTGAAACCAACAAATGGGAAAGAAAAAGAAGAAAAACTAACACGAACCTAAGATACAATAGGCCTTGAAAAATGAATACCCCCCCCCACCCCCCTCACCGAAACAAATTTCTAGAAAATAAACTCTTAACTCCAAGCTGATCTAACACGATTCATTACAGACAGTAGATCTGATCAACTGTGAAGAGGTTTCAAGACCTGAAACATGTGGTCCAAACAGGGTGGTGGTCCAATGTTTCACAAATTTTTGTGGCTTGGGCTGTTTTTTACACAATAGTCATTTGTGTATCTCCTTTCCATGTGAAAAATCTCAAAAAATACCATTGCTAACAATGATTCCTAAAGAAATTTGAGCGAGTTCCCATATTTCATATCATGTTTACACATATTGTCTTTGAATGGAAGGAACACAAACTTAGGCTAACATTATAATGCATTAAAAGAAAAGAAGAAAACTTGTTTCTTGTAAAAAAAAAAAAGGTTCAAAGCATGTAAAAGTTTTTTCATCTTGAATTCTGAACGCAAACCATTAGTCAACGCATGAAGAAGTCTGTAATTTTTCATATAAGGTAAATAAAAAAAAAAAGGTACCTCTCACCTGTATGGATCTTTTCCTTTGCAGGCAAGTAGTCTTTTCATGGCCTCTTCCCCTGAAACAACAGTCATTATATGCAACATATGACAAGCCTCAACATCAAATATGAAATTGTAATTATCTATTAACTATGTTCATTTTCTGTATAAATCTTCTGTAAATTGTTTTGAACTAATTCTAAAAACAAGAAAAGAAAAAAAAAAAGGAGAACACTGACTAATGTGTAACGAGGAGCCAGAATGAGCAGCAAGGAAGTAACATTGCACAGGAAGGAATGGAAGATGTGGCAGCAACAAAAACAAAATAAACAAACAAAAGGCAGATACCAATAAACTCTATCTTGATCTGTTGACAACCATAGTAGATGTCTTGTATGTAGCCGTTTTGATATCAGATGACACTGCACTGCATGCCTCATACGTAGCAGTTTGTCACATTATTTCTTAACAAACCAAAACTCAGAATGTTCTCACACACTTCAGTCCCGTCAGCTGATACGTTTATATCAATTATACATGACCCAGACAGAATTAATAGCAGAACTGTGGAACCCTTTCAACAGTTGAGTTCCTCACCCTTCCTGTCAGTCACTGTCAAATGTTGGTAACAAGGCATGGCTGTCTGATCACAGTTCTCTCAGAGCTTGTACATGCAAAGCAGACGTTTCTAATGTTGTTGTGGAGTTGAGCCCACTGACACTTTACTGACATGGTCAAAGGATGTTTTTCTTGATTTGGTATAAGAGGGGAGGGACTGATAGGTGGTCACCCCATGACAGGGCCATGGCACAAGCATTTCCAATGATCATGGAGGGCAAAACAGTGGAAGTACATTGGTTTTTGTAACAGTTTTCCCTATGCAACTTGTCAATTAACTTGTATTTTGTTGTCTGAAAGCTGTTCTTACAATTGAAGGGTTGAATAGAAATACAGCTTCTGCTATGGCACATAGGAGTACCAAAAGGCATTAAGTCTCTGGAAGTCATTGGGTAAATAAATTTGTGTATTCAGAACTATACCCCACTCCAGAAATTGTTTAAGAAGACTGAACATAAACTGAGACATAACTCTATAATATGCTAAACAAAAAAACCCCCAAAAAAACCAAACACACACACACACACAAAATGAAACATGTTGCAGAGGAAGGAAAGAAACAGAGTTACTGCCTAGTCTACATGAAAATAAGTAAATTACCTGATCAACAGTCCTTTCTTTATCTGCAGTTTTAAATCTATTTCCTATCTTAATCTACACTGTTCTTCAAAAAAAAAAAAAAAAAGTCCATTGTTTCAAATATGTATCGCTGTTTCTCTTCATTTGATCCATTACACAAAATTATTACACCATGTCCATTAACAAATTTGCTGATTTTTTTTTTTTTTTTTTTTGCCTCTTAAAAAAGTAGTCTCCCAAACTCCCCTTTCTACCCCTTGCCACCAAAATCTGTGAAGAAAAAAAACATGAACACTTGCAGAAAAATGGACAGCAGAAATCCATGACTCATTAATCCTAATCATTTTAACATCGTTTAAAAAGTACCATCTTTTCTAATTTCCACTAACATATCACAAAACAAAGTACTGTCAGGTCAGGTCAGGTCCCCCCCCCCCCCCCCCCCCCCCCCCCCCCCGGAACAGACTTTGGTCCCCTTAGAAAGAGTCAAAGAACAAATATACAACTCAGTGCAAAACAATGTTCAGCAAACACTTCCTTCAAAACACAGACTTGTCTATTTCTATGTCCAAACCAAACCTAAAGAATAAAAGACAAAAACATTAAACGAAAAGAACATGCAAGATTATTTGGGAACCTTATCTCTGACAAGTCATTTCTATTCTTGCTGTCTTCAGTGTCCAATGGTAAAGTATTTGAGAGTTTAAGTTTTAAATCATTATCTGCCAGTTTACCACACATGGGCCTTTCAGGGCTGAAACTGGGCAAGAGTAAATAGAACAAAGTGTTGTTTAAAGAGAAAAAATAAAAATGCAGCAGCAGAAAATGTGTAATTTCCCAAGCAGAAAACAAGCAGTCATGTACAGTCACATCTATGTATGTCAGGGCAGTATTCAAAATAATGTACATATGACAATATTACATACTATTTTATGTTTCACAAGATCAAGGCAGAAGAACAGCTGACATGAAATTTTTCTAAGTCCAGGGTCCAGGGACTGCCTGGGCTCCAGTGGAGTCAAAAGGCAACACCATAGTGGGGGTGGGGGTGGGGGGGTGGGGGTGGAAGAGCGGGGGTCCAGGGGGATGAAACTCTGGCCAAAACAGATTCTAAGCAGTTCTGAAGACCCTTTCATGGTCTCTACGACAGGCAAATTACTATTCAGCAAGCCAGAACCCAAAAAAATAACTAACTGCACACATACAATTATACACAAACACACACACAAACACATACAGTTACACAGAGGCATGCACATATAAATCTAAGAAATTTTTATAAATCTAAAAAAAAAAACACAAAAAACACACACACACGATGTTCCTCTCACCTGTCATGCATATAATCTGATAATCAAAGAACAATGTCTTTAATGTGGACACAATTGTTGTGCATCTCATTTCTTGGTGTCTACAATCAGGAAAACCACAGGGGTACAAATTGCACATCACTTATTTATCAATTTTGGCTGTCACCATCAAAACGAAATACATGCGACTTCTTCAAAAAAGTAACAAAAAGATCAACACTCATCCAATCAATAAATCCAGTCCACTCTGACTGCAGTATGGTGCTATTGAAGCATCAACATGCTTCTTGATGCGCACACATTCAAAAAGTACTGTTTAAAGTCAACAACTGGCACAGCTCTGCTTTTTTTTTTTTTTTTTTTTTTAAAAAACAAGGTGAAAGAGTAACAACTGACTCTCCTACTGTTCACTTTCTGAAAACAAGTCAAAAACATCTGATTGAAACTGCTTACTTCTGTAGTCTTCTCAGTCCACTCCTGTATCAAATAGCTGACAATCGTGCCTTCCACATGTGTTTTGTTTGATAACAATTTGTGACACTCAAGACAATGTTTTTCTCTGAGAAAAAAAACAAAGCCTATGCATGATGCACAACCAGAACAATGGCTGAACAAATCACGTTAACCTATGTACTTGATCACCACAGAACTGGTCCCATTAATGCATGCAGAAGTGCCGTAATGTCTGGGGCGGCACTGCCTTAAATGCAGAATCATGGACGGGAAAAACGTGATACGGTATGAGACTCGAAAAGCTACAGCGTTTTGCAATTTTTTGTTTGTTCACAGAGGACTTAGTTCTCTGCTTGAAATCTATGCTGCATCGAGGAACACTGTTACTACTGTCAAACCTGTTAAAACATCTGAGCATGTGCTAACAGTTGTAACTTCTGACAAGACAAAACTGTCCCATACATACCACCATTTTTTTTTCAACAGCACGACACTGGTGCATTACCTGTAGCTGGTAATGTGATATTCTCCTCCACACCAAACCGTTTGCGGGCCGATTCAGGCCCAGCAGGGAATCTGGTCC
Organism: Conus betulinus; assembly: GCA_016801955.1. Lineage (NCBI taxonomy): Eukaryota > Metazoa > Mollusca > Gastropoda > Neogastropoda > Conidae > Conus > Conus betulinus. The sequence continues at coordinate 252,187 of JADBJO010000061.1, forward strand.
ACGACCCAGATGCCTGGTCTTTGAAAATACGACTCTTCACCCATGGTCCACAGCTTGCTGAGGCCCATGGCTATCAGATGAATGGCACCCACTGCTCTATACAACAAAACAGCCACAGGGCAAAATTCACTTTTGACTTTATTTATCAGCATCCCCAACCATCATCTTTCATACCATTATTATTTTTTTTTTTCTTTTTTTTTTTTGAGCCATCTTCGCTATGCTTTAAGATTATGTTTTCTTCCCTCAAAATCTAAACAGCTCATGCTATAGTCTTAAGAGCCCATTGTATGACTAACATGTACACATTATTCACAGTAACATTCAGTGTCCACGTTCAGACAAATCAAACCAAAGACCATCCAATAAGCACATCAGTCCACGCACTGACACTGACAGCACTTGTTTCTGCTGAGCCCATTAAGTGATCACTATTGTATTATATATTACATATTACATACAAGCACATTCCTCTGTGTGTTAAATACAAAAATAGCAAGACATGACAGTGAAAGGCACTTTGTGATGTTATGGAATGATGGACCGTCAATCCAAAACTGCTGATCACAGTACTCAAGTACATGTACTCTTCACAGAGTACAGTTCAAAGTAAGAACAACTGCAAGAAAAGGAAACCAGCTTTTGAAAAATTGCTTATGAGCTGGAGATGAATGAGGAACTGATTCAGAAATGAATCAATTCAAAATCTTGTAATCTTGCGGTATGATCTTTCATGCCCTTCTCTATAAATGGCCTCACTTGAATGAAGTTTAATCCATATTCCCATCATCCACTGCTCTCCCCATACACAGTCAGACCCAGGCCAATATCATCCCAGCCTTAGCTCCACAAGTTCACATGGACATTCAATATCTGCCAGAGGAATGACTGCACTGCAGTCAAGTATTTCTGAAGGCATTCAGTGAGGCCTGTTTTAGTTCAACTTATAAATGCCTGCTAAGCTCTCTTCTGACGAAAAGAACTGTTTAGTCATGGAACTAGAATTACCAAGTACTCCCCATCTGAAATACCTCACCACTTTCACCCAGCAACAGTTCCCATGAGCCTGCCAAAACAACGCCTTTAACACAAACTCAGCACTGCGTGGACAGACAAGGAGAGAATACCAAAACTAAAATGATCAAGGTAACAGGGCATGAAATACCAGAGTGTTAGAAAGATAAAACACAGGCAAACAAACAGACAAACTTGATGACCCATAAGAGTAATAAAACAATGGTATGTTTATGTAAAGTTTATTACGACAATGGAACAGCTGAGCTCTGTGCCTGACATTATACTATTAGGCCCGAAGCATGAAAGTGGTCCACAGCTGAAATACCTGCACAAACTTAATTCTGATCAAGCTAGTTATGGCTGTTGAAGTTTGAAATTCACAAACTGGCATTTGCTGTGAAAATGAATGACATTTATTTGCCTGATGTAACTGTGAGAAAGTCACATGTTTTCTCCAATAATTCATAACTGAATGAGCCAAGCTCCTATACAATTTGGACATTTTGTGTGACATGACAATGACATGTGTTTATAATATGTATCTTAAGATAACATTTAACAAAAATGCTCCAAATTCTAATCCATGTGGGTAAACATTAACAATCTTCTTCTGCCACATACACTGTTCTGAAAACTGATACCATGTGGCAGATGTGGAACCTAAAAATATCTAGTATGTGTAGAAACTTTTCATAAGAATTTCATATGCAATATTGAACTCTGAATATCAGTAAAATAAATAGGCTGATAATTAAAACATAAACTTAGACAGTCAAATCATATACACACTTATCCTTTCCAACAATCAAAGAGGCAGATTTTTTCATCTGAAATCCAGAACACTGTGATAACATTTGAAACTTCTATTCTAGTGCTCGTTTACCTTGAACATAGGTGATATCTTGTTCATAGAGAAATAAAGAAATGAACCTATGAATTTCTTGAGAACTGGTTCTGAATACAGTGATTATTTCACTGATCACATATACTGTGAATAAGAGTTACAACACTGCAAGTTTTCAACAAGTTTGATACTGCACATGGTTAAAATTCGATGATGGAATATAATTCAATGATGTGGAGAAGTAGCCAAAGTATGTATAAGAGTGCCTATATAGTTTACAGTTTTTCAAAAGGATCCGCATGATTTTTGTGTGTGTGAAAGTTTCCTCCAAAGACACACAATTAAAATTCAAATCTGTTTTAGGCGCTCTAAGCTTTTATTCTATGGTAGTGTTAACTAACAAAATCACAATTTGATATTTTTCCAGCATGTTCATATCTTCACACCAATTTGTAGCAATAAAAAAAAATCCAGACTGCCCATTAATAACCTGTTTATTACAGTAAAAGAAGGTACTCTGATTTTGTATGCTTTTTCTGTGCAAATCAACCAATAGAACAATTTCACTAACCAAATCACATCTATCTATAGTAATGTCTAGAAAATGATATGGTGTAGATAACTTCATATTTTGTACTGATTGTACACTCAGATATTATGAACTCGTTTGGAAAAAATGTTGTTTTGACCTTTGCTTCACAACAGAAATAAGAGCACTCCGCAGATCTTCCTTTTCACAAAACTATAACATTTTGGGAGTAGGAGAATTCCCCCCAAAAGATGAAATGACTTCACATTCTTTAGATGTTATAAACACAATCCCAAACTTACCATTTCTTATTTTCTTTCAGATGCACTAAATTCAATATCTAAGCATGGTTATACACTACAAGTGAAATCTTTGCCATAGCTAAACAAACTCTAACCTGAAATTTTATTATATAACATCTAAATGTACAAATGTTTGACATGACAGTATGAAGTTATGAACACAATGGAGGTTTCAGACTGTATTCATAACCATGTTCATTCAAAGATTTTCTTTTTTTTCTTCTTCTTCTTCTTTCTTTTCTTTTTTCTTTTTTTAAAAAATTTATATGTATTACGGTAGTTGCTTGTTTGTCTCAGTTTGCTAACAGTAACATCTGCAACTAAGTCAATCATTGCGCAGTTCTTGCAAAGCTGGACAACAAAGTATTACATGTACTTCAGAGAGACAGCAAGAGAAATGGAGACAAAGATCTGAAACCTGTACATGTATACATTGCTTTCTCTGCTATTATATTTTCAAATCTATACACCCTAACAACCATAATTTTGGACACGAGTTAAATTTCTGCTTATACCATATGAAGACTACACATATGTACCAATAACTGAATAAGAACAGACAATCACATAACTGCTCTAAAGTATGTTGGTCAAATGAAGATTTGCCCATTACTGCAGTGAACTGAACAAACCATAAAACAATAACAACAGGAAGATTATCAAGGAGAAAAAAAGTCATAGCGGCTTAACAAGAGAAATCTCAAAACACTCTGCTTTAGAATAAGCCAATCAACAAGTAGAAAACTTCCAAGCATACAGCCAAGTAAAGTGTGTCAAGATTAAAACTGAAAGCAAAGGTGAAGACAACTTACAAGTACATGATGATTCCAAGAAGGTAGAGAAACAAGGTGAGAACAGCAGAGAAGGAGTTGCGGGCAAAGGTCATGCTACAGTCAGAGATGTATTTCATCCACTCATCTGAAAAAAAAAAAAAAAGCACACAGATCATCTTGCCAGGTCCTGAGAACAAAACGCATGGAAATCTTTAATGAGTGATGAAACATAAACGGTAAATAAAAAAATAAGGAAAGCAACTTTTACTCCACAATGAAATGTGACCACTTCCCACACAATGACACAGAATGGTTGCATCTTTATGATTTGAGTTATAACATCCTACAACTGCAATAAAGTTACTCTGGGAATCAAGGCAAGAATCAATGGTTATATATTTCAATCTCTCTCACACTGGTGAAAACAACATCAGTTCTGTTTCTACCAAATGCCATTCTAACCAGACCTGTTCACACTGTTTTACAGAAACTGACAGTCTGCATTTCACCTGACACCCACAGAAGCAAGTTCCTGTGGAAAACAGTAACATAAAATTAAAATCATCTTGCAAAACACAATGCAGGACTCTAAACATAAACTGAATAAATAAAGAGATTATTTTGAGATAAAAGTCTGTTTTGGTTCTATCCATGTCCATTTTCAGTGTAACTGACACAAACAGCCCACACTGCTCTTTGGAAAACTCATGCTACTAATTACAGAGATAATGTGTGTAATTCGTTAAACCTGACAGGGAAAACAAAGTACATTGTTCAAAGAAAATATGGGCACACACACACAGACACACACACACCACTCTCCTTGCCTCTCTTCTCCAAATTCTTGACACAGATGAGATAAGAAATTAATCAATACTATTACTAAGAAAGACCAAAGAGAAAGTAAAACTAGCGATTAAGGTAAACTTTAAAGTCTTCCCTCTATCTTTTGATGTGAGCAAGTTCTGTCATCTGGATGCAAGTCTTAAATTTCATGTGTGTATGTAGGTGTATATATGCACGCATAAACGTGTGTATATGTGAGAGAACATTTGTAGTGGTCTACATAAGTGAATGGCAAAGCTGGTTTCAAACTGCAACATTTCTATAAGAATGTAGGTTTCTGGATTCAACATTAGAAAAGTAGTTAAGGACTCAGAATCAAAAACTTACATGGAGAATATTTTGACAGGGTTGCCCCGTCTTCATCAGCTCAATGTTGCTGTTGTGGCAACGAGGCCTAGTGGGGCAACTGTTGTGTGTGGGGTGAACGATTGTCAGGATCTGATTGTAGATATGGGGAAGTTCAAACCTTGATCTCTGTTCAGCCTGAACAGAGATCAAGGCTTTGAACTTCCCCATATCTACAGTCAGATCCTGACATAGTGACAACTGTTCGCCCCACACAACAGTTGCCACACCAGGCCTGGCTGCCACAACAGCAACAGTGAGCTGAGGAAGACAGGGTGACCCTGTCGAAATATTCTCCAAGTAAGTTTTTGATTCTGAGTCCTTAACTACTTTTCTAATGAAAAATTTCTCTTTTGCCAAGAGAGAACGTCAGCGATAATGGAGTACTCTGAGGTTAGGAGATTGAAACAGCAAACAATCTTACTAATGTTCGATACCAAGAAAAGACAAAGCAAAATCAGACTTTGGATTATCAAGCACAGGTTAAATCTGGTATGATCACTGATGCACACCAATTCAAAATGACCCAATGAAAGTGACATAAAAACTCAACATTTAATTTTCAGGTTAGTTCTCCTAATGCATATGTGTCTGTTTATCAAACAATGTATTAATACATATATATTCAGGAAAACTTAAAGAAAACACTGAATGACCAAAATGAGACAGTTTCTTTTCAAACTGATCCATCAACTTTTAACATGAATAATGATCTTTTGATTTTCAGGTAATCTGGTCATGTGACTTCAGGTGAGAGTGAAACTAAAAGCAAATTGTTAGCTATAGTCCAGCTGACTGTAAGTCACTGTATCAAGACTGTCAACTTGTTGAAAAGTGAAACTAATAATTACGATCAAGTACAAAGAAATCTGAAAACAACAACATGATAATGTTCATAATGTAATGATAAAACATAACTGAAGAGGGTATCAACAGAAAGTTTTAAATGAACTTTACTCTTTCTGTCACTTCAATGAAACAAGAATTATACACACACTAATCACTGCATTTGTTACAAATGCTTGGTTTACTTTAATAATCCAAACACTTGAGAGAAACCATGATAAAAAGGTTCTACGACAGGAGAGAGAGAGAGAGAGAGAGAGAGAGAGAGATTGAGAGAGACAGAGAGAGACAGAGACAGCCAGCCAGCCAGAGAGGGGCAGAGACAAAGAGAGAGAGAGAGAGAGAGAGAGAGAGAGAGAGAGAGAGTGAGAGTGAGAGAGAGAGAGAGAGAGAGAAAGCGCATGCCACAGCTAATGAGAGAGAAAAAACAGAGACTGAGAGAGAGAGCCAGTTTGAGAAAAAAAAACAGAGCACCAGTTGGAGCCACAGAGAGAGAGAGAGAGAGAGAGAGAGAGAGAGAGAGAGAGAGAGAGAGAGAGAGAGAGAGAGAGAGAGAGAGAAAGAGAGAGAGAAAGAGAAAGAGATATGTTTCGTAACTTAAATATACAAGAGCTTACACATCTGCGCACATTCAACAATGAAACTGGAAACTGGTTCAGCAGGTTCTAGGTAAATGACCCGTAAATTAGCACACACAAAAAGCAGCACCAGAGGACAGTATTACAGCAAATTTTCCTCAGATCCCACCACTCCATAACTAGGAAGTCCTGTGGATTAATCCTTTGACCCATCTACAACACAGGGAGAAAAGGCAATTACCTTCCTGCTGGCAACTCCCTGCCTGCAGCCATAGTTCAAGCTGCCATCTCTTTGATTCAGGAAGCAACCTTTAGAGAACAAGTTGGCAGCTGAGAGCAAGATCGTTTAACCCATAGCAGGAGGCTTCCCACTGAGTCTAGCACTGGCTATGATCAATACCCGAGGATATAACTTAAGTCTGTCGGCTGACAGATCATGACTTGTGTCCTCTTAGGCCTAAACAGAAGCTGGCTGCCTTGCACAGACCTGACACACTGATCATCTTCAGCTGGTGTAGGCGATACTCACTCCAAGAAAAACACTCCTGCTGTTTCTGCCTTTAAATGTGGTGGGCACCTTTCACAATCTGCAATTTATGCACTGTCAGATTTTTCCCCTCCCAAGGACCATCTTCATTTGTTTCAATCTGCTGTCTTTGCAAGTGACTCAGAAAATGATATGACAGTATGCATCATCACAGGGAACGTGGAGTGCTTCACTGCTTGCATAAACGACTTGTGTGTTCAACTTCAAGGGCTTATTTCTTGTCATTATAGCTGTCTCAAGGGATTCTTAGTTATCTGTGAGTGAAGACTGACCTGAAAACAAAGGATGATTTTAATTGTATGGATTTTCAAAAAAGAGGTTGCACTGAAAATGTTTGTATTTATTTCTAGTTCTGGTCCCATGCAGGAGGTCATTCCCTCGGTGCAGAAATCTTAAATTAAAAAACACCACGTTTGATCAGAAATGACAAACTTTTAAAACTATGCAAAACAACTCTCCAAAAGTAAATGCAACAAAACCAACTGTCAATGTCAGACAAAAATGTCCATGATGAAAGGAAAAATGAACCCATATAATTTTGTGACTCAGATCCTGAAAATCTGAACAAAGTTCAGTATACATCATTACCTGGATCAAAAACAGTCAAAAACTGGCCTCACTTCACTTTAAACCAATAGTTTTAGAACACTCTGCACTTCCATAATTTCTACTACTGCATAGGACACGAATTCAGATTTATTTTTTAACTCTCTGTCGTCAACTTAATCACAAATGTATAGATGCAGCTACACATCTTTACTCACACATGAAGCCTGAACGTTAAGTGAACATCACAATACACGCATGAAGCCTGACGTTAAGAGAACATCACAGTACACGCATGAAGCCTGAACGTAAGTGAACATCACAATACACACATGAAGCCTGAACATAAGTGAACATCACAAAAAAAGACAGCAGTCATATTTCATATTATAATTATATATTTCCAGGTGGACTGAAGAAGAAATCTGAACCAAATGTGAACAGTTTTAAAGCTGATCAAACATCTAGCTAAGTTAATTCTATCAACTTTGTATCCCCTTTTTTCATCTAAATGTAGCCTAAATGATCACCTCGTATCACCTTGTTTTTAAAATCATTTTCTGTAATAAGCGAGGATGGGATCACTTGTCTATAATAAGCAAAACCAATGAAACGGATATTTCTAGGCATCTGCATTTTAAAGACAATGCCTTTTAAAAAAAATCTTTTTTTATGCTCACACTCATCTGCTGTCACTCACTGAGTCAATCACAAACTTTGAAATTATGGCAATTTGTTATTCTGCAGTATATGCTGATTAAAAAAAAAAGAGAGAGGGAGAGAACAAGTGGTGTTTTAAATAGTAAAAAGAATGAACATCAATACCCCAATGCATTCAAAATCAAAGAGACATACTTGTTTTTATATTCTCAAATTAAGCAGCCTATACATCATTCATTCAAACTATATTTAATAAAGTCTTATTAGAAAAGTATTTAGACTCAGAATCAGAAACTTAATTTGACGCCCCAGCCTGAACAGAGATCAAGGTTTTGAACTTTTCCCCACCTACAATCAGATCCTGACAACTATTCACCCCACACAACAATCGCCCCACCAGGCCTCACTGCCACAACAGCAACAGTGAGCTGAAGAAGACAGGGCGACCCTGTCAAAGTATTCTCAAGGTAAGTTTTTGATTCTGAGTCTAAATACTTTTCTAATGTCGAATCTAGAATCCAGAAACCTATATTCTTATATAATAACGTCAATTACAGACGCAAAAACTGAAAAATCTAATGACAAGAAAAGTGTACCTGTATTAGTTTTTGTGTCTCTCATCACCCTTCTCCCCTCCCCATCACTGTCTCTCTCTCTCTCTGATTTAATGAATGTGTGTTTGTGTGGGTGGAGAATGAGAGACGACAGTGCGCATGTGTATGTGTGTGTGTGTTCCATGTAATCGTGAATGTTGTGGGGCTTTTATCATTGCATGTTTGTTGCTAAAATACCAATTAAAATGTCTGTTTTAATTGTTTGATGTCAAAAACACACACACACACACACACACACACACACACACACACACACACACACACACACACACACAAACACACATACTCACACTGACCACATACAGAGATATATCACACAAATGTTTGTAATTACAGAGCAACACTTTCACTTTCAAATGAAACCATGTTGTTGCCTTTACACCTCAACTGGTTCACTGGGTTCATTCTCTGAAATGGATCTTTGCACATAACTAGACAGACAGACAGACAGACAAACAGACAGAGAAATTCTGGGTGTGTTCTCATTCAAGACAATTTATAATCTAACACTTACGTGTGTACAGGCAGTTTACTGAGTTAATCATCAACACAGTGATAACAAACCCTGCCAAACATGTAATGTACAAAGTCATCATGACCTTAGCCTTCCACTATGAAACTCTGATAAGATATTTCACTGCAGGCTGGGTTTCTGCTTACATTACAGCATTAAAAAAAAATTCTTTACCAAATTAGATTGGTCCAAAGTAGTTAAGTACACAAAAAAGTGTACAAAAATATTTGAAAAGTCTTGTCCACCTATCACAATGTTCATATTACTCGACAACAGCACACAACTGTAGAAAAATTTCTTCTTCAATGCTTATGTCACTGAAGTTTAAGTTTCTGTTCTTAAGGCAGACACTCACTGTCATAAGTATTAGACCCTTTGTTTCAGAAATGCCAAACAACGTCATATCCACACTTGTCTTCTTTAATAATGAAGCAATTGAAAAAAAAAAAAAAAAAAAAAAAAGCAACGAATAATTTCTGGATAAAGTGATCCATCTTAGTTAATACTGCTTTTTAAGTGGAAATAACTGTTCTATGAAAGTACCCAGCTAGTCATAATCACTGATTCAGCACCACTCCAATCTCCTCATTTGCGACACTGGATCTAAACACAGAGTGAGCGATAAAGGATGCCCAGTATGTGCTAAGAATCAAAACAGACCAAAACCCACTTAACACACTTTCACTTTAGCCATTGTTGCTTTCAGCAATGGACTTCTCACTTCTGCAGTTCTCATGACCCCACCCCCTCTTCATAAACACCACTTATTCACTGATATTTTTCCCCCTCAAAAACTGAGCTTTGGAAAAGTAAACAAACAACAGTAAATCTAGAACAAGACAGAAATAATCTGATGATAAAAAGACTGAAGTCGGCTGCTGCTGATGGTTGGATGATAGTTAAACAGAGTCATGATCATGGCCCATCATGCTCCAAAGAAATTCGAGGATGAATGGCTATTACACTCCACACATTAAGAAAGGACAATAAATTAATTAAACTGAGTGAATAATTCAGGTATCAACAGCTCACAAGTCATTTGCTGTTACTAGCATTAATGTTTTGGAAGACAAAAGTCACTGTGACTGATAATTATTTGTTGAAGACTGATACAATTTTTGTTTTTAATGTAATTACATCACATGAGGTCTGAATTACCTCAACTCTTCCAACTTGGTTCAACTTTATCCCCAAACACCAACATGAAACAACGAAGCAAAAACCAAAATGTTGGTTCAAAAACTGAAGTAGGTAGCAGCAGTGCCACATCAATTCTAAGGCTAAAAACATTAAAAAAAAAAAAAAAAAAAAAAAAAAAAAAAAAAAAAATATATATATATATATATATATATATACCATATTACTTTTAGTTTCATGTAACAACCACTGTTTTTAAACACAATATAATAAAGAATACCATTACCAAAACAGTATTTTCACAGATTACACATGATAAACGAATAAAAAACAAAATGTCTAAAGAACGAGTACTACAAAATGTCGAGTGCAGGTAACTTGCAAGTAAAACTGAAAGGATTTCCCCCTTGTGAAAATATGTTAACTGCAAGTACTAGGTTATAATTAAGCATTATAATGGAAGAGCCCCTGAACCATCAAAAACAATTTTTCACATGGAAGAAATAGATGATCAGAAACATCATCAGTGATCAGAAAACCATCATTAACCTATCCCCCATATTCTGCCAGTACCACTTCCTTTTTCTTTGCCAGCTATCATTTCTTAGATTCATTTCAAGCTCTCGATGAACAGGATTTCTGTGTGTGCGTGTGTGTGTGTGTGTGTGTGTGTGTGTGTGTGTGTGTGTGTGTGTGTGTGTGTGTGTGTGTCTGCACACGTGTGTGCACATGTGTGTGTGTGTGTGTGTGTGTGTGTGTGTGTAAGTGTTTTAAATTCCTTCAATCAATTTGTTTCTGAGCATCTACAACTTTGACTCTCTCAAATACCTTATGTTATTAAAACATTAAAAAAAAATAAAATAAAATTGCCCACAACTTGTGCTAAAAGGGAAATTTATGCCTGCAACACATTCAGTGTAGACATGCATGGAGCACTGTCCTGTACCAGTCATGTTTTCCTCCTATCACTGAATTCTAGTCACCCATGCCTTCCCTTCTGTTCCTCTCTTTGTACGAACACTAAGCTGCAAGTCTGACATGCAGTTCAAAGATGTTACGGTGCTTAGAGTTCAAGTTTCTGAGACTACCCCACAACACACACCCTCTCACCATTCACACTGAACATTCTGGCTTTCCTACATTCAAAGCCACACCATGTTTTGTTTGTTGCAGTCCCACAAACTCAGGGATATTTTTTTTTCATTCTCCATGTGTGGCTGAATTATACTTGCCATTGAACTCTTGCAAGCTACTGCAACTGATCACCTCTTTGGCCAAATTTTCAAAACAAACACAGTAAAGACACCATGTTCACCTTCATCTGTCTAGAAGATGCAAGGTAGCTTCCTGTCTCCTTCATTATATGACCAAACCAAAGCATACTAGAGGAGGAGGGAGGACAGGGTGACATTGTGAGTTTAAAATGGTTTTTATATTTAAGTATTTTCAAACCGCAAAGAGAATATGGGAAAAGCTCTCCATTTTGGCATCATATCCAATGTCTTACTATATCAAATCTTGGCAAAATCTAAAGTAACAGGAGGGCCAATCACACCTGAATGATTCACAGTGCGAAAGATATGGATGAATACGGCTGAATTAGCCATGATGAAGCAGATCCTCTTGGAACCTTCAGCTCTGGTCATGAAGAGATTATCCACACTCTAGAAAGATGGTTACAGAAGATGGCATACACTGATACAGGACATGAGTTGGGAAAGACAATCGCTGAAATCTTGTGGTTTCTCGGCTTACCTGAACCTGTAAGTATATAAATTGAATATTGATAACACTTGACTGGGTCTTTTTCAGAACAACTATACAATTTGAAGATAAGGTAGTAAAGGCCAAAACAAAGGGGGGTCAAAAGGAAACAAAAACAATGCACACCTTCGACTGTTAGAGTCTTTTTCAAGTGACATGAAATTGAGGACAAAGAAATTGTTTCAAAAGATTTTGACGTGACAAGAACTCAAAACACACACACACACACACACACACAAAATGGGTGGAAGCTGGGTAGACACAATACTTCGGAAGTATGTACTTCGGATGGTGATGGGGAGTCAACAGGAGGTGATGCCTGCAGCAGCATGTCCTTCTTATTGAGAATATAGAGGATATGAGCATTGTCCAGCCTGGTCTTCCTAATCACCTTGTGGAGGACAGAAAAGGGGATAAACACTTTAGCAACAATTATTGTCCCAGACAGGGACAAGGCGCTGTTTTTGTCCAAGCTTTCAGATCTGGAGGGACTTAAGTCAGGAGAACTAGTGGAAGTGTGTGATAATGGATGTAAACAAGCGACCCTAAAATTCCCTGCGGAACATCTCAGGTATGGTCAATTTTATTTGGAGATGGTGAAGGACCTGCTTAGAGAGTCAGCAGGAATGTTCTGACTCCTGTTGTATGTCTGACTTTGTGTGATCCTGAAGGAGTGACAACAGTGAAGAGGAGCTTCACCCACAGGGACAAGCTGAGGAAATGACCCCCCAACCCCCACCCCAGCATTCCCTTCTGTTCATGCAACAATCTACTGTAGCAGTATGTGTGAAGAGGCAGAAGCACCTGTCTTTTGACTAGCTCATGGAAAAGTAGGAACGAGAGTGGGACTGATTTTATCTCCAAGTTTTTAATGTGGCTCTTGGCTTCATAAGGGACAAAATTCCCAAGGCATGCAAGAATCCCATGTGCCGTGATGTGGGCACCCAAATCCATGTTGCAGACGTCCATGTATATGGGATGCCTGCTGGGTTTGAGAAGAGATTGGGACACCACAGCCAGGACAGTGGTGACCAACTAACTTGTCTGTAGATCACTGGAAAATATGGTTCCAGGGTGATCAAGCAGTCCCACTGAAGTGTCTGATGCTATCAACTTGCCTTGAGTTTGTGTTGGATGGATCGTTTGAGGATCCTGCCCTTGGAAATAATGAGATTACAGGTTCATCATGTCCAGCTGAGAGAACAGAGACCTGGCCGTAGCCTGAGATAAGCTCTGTAACAGGAATGGCAACTCTGAGAGATGGTGCATCCTCTTCAATCAATTGCGAGACACACAGGTCAGGAACTGAAGGGCATCCAGATAAAGGGAAGAACTGGTTGGGACATCTTCAACTGGACTGTGTGACACTAATACAAATATGGGCTCAGAGCCTGAGAAGCCATTGTCCAAGTAGACCGCCAAGCTGATTCCTGCTTTCCTAGTCAGAGATACCTCATCCTTGATGACCTAAATAAACAGGAAGGTGGTTTAGAGAAAAACCATAGAAAGCGTGGGAAATGAAGAGCCTGAACAAGGATGACAAAGATGTCCCTGACAAACCTGCTATACCCGCTATAAGCCACATGAATCAGGATATGGGAAAGCATGCGTCTCTTCAGACTGTGCCTATGCTTAGGTGCAGGTGCTTTAAAAAAAAGTTGGCATGAGGGCTTTGTCAATGGAATCTGTCCCAGAGGCAGATGAGCAGCCTGGGACACTGTCTTGAGGCTTGATTCTGTCCTATATGTGCTAGTGACCCATCTGATCACTAAAGAAAGATTGTGATTGGATTGGAATAGCGTATAGGGCTGACTGATGGTTGATCAGGAGGCTGAATCTTTGGAAGACTGTGTCCTGTCTCGCTAGCAAGGTACTGAAGTGTACCTAAGCAGCACTGTTCGGTGAGGCCAAAAGGTGTCCTGCAATTATTAGCGAAAAAATGCTTGGAAGACCAAGTCCAAAAATAGTTTCCAACTGCTGGTCTTTACCAGGCTGGTAGGACAAGACAGAGGCAGCAGTGCCTACCTCTGGCCATGTCTCAGCGACAAACTGGGCAAAAAGATCCAAGAGGATATAGGTTGTAGACACTTCCAGAATGGAATGATGACCTAGGTACTCACAGTCCAAAGGCAATGAAGGAAAGGGATGCTGAGGTTTGAGAAAGTAGTCTGGATGGGGACCAGGATGATGTGCGTGCCTGGTGGTCCACAGAAAAATTGGTTCTGTATGGCCGCCCCCCTGGCTATCCTTGACAAAGATATCAGGAAAGTAACTCCTACTGCAACAACAGCTTCTTTCCTTGAAGGGGTGGAAGTGGTGTCCCTGGCTTGATGCAGCTAGCTACCCCTGCGTATCCATAGCAAAGAGTGGCATGGTCATACCTAGCAACACTTTCCTGGAGGAAGGAGAGGAGAACAGAGTGAGTGATCCCAGTAATAGGCCTAAGGATACCTCAGCCTCAGTAACATGGTCTGAAAGTCTCCAAGATCACATGATCAACTGTGGAGTCAACGGCCTCTGTTGCAGTCTCCTTACTGGGCGGGGGCGGGGAAAATCCACAAACTGTGGCCAAGGCACAATGCAGGATGGGTCAGGTGGACACTGCACAGTGCAGAGATCTGTTCTTGCACGCTGAAGCCCATGTGAGATGAAAAGCCTCATCTGACAAGGGATTATGTACCGAGAGGGGCAGACCCAAGTGCTCTAGTCTTGAGGCAGTAAGGCTAACAGGAGCTTACTGCTGCAATGGGGTATGTTGTTTCAGAAGGATATGTGAGACTGGAGCCTCTAAATCCTTGTGCAGTAGAGAAAGGGGCCGGTCTGCACAAGAGTGGCCCAGCAAGGAAGCATGGCTACTGACATATTCATAGTATTAACACCAAATTTCTTTCTTACCTGGTTCATCAGAACACATTAGCGCAACTTCATGTTCTCTAACTACCCCCCCCCCCTCCCCAAATATTCCAGGCCCTTTACTTCCTGCTGTGGTTCCTATGTACTGGCATTTTGTTGAAGAAGCAAACACAGCCAGATGTGATTTTACTTGTAAGAGAGAGCAAGAGTTGTCACCCTTTAGTCACATGCAAACCTGTGCACCAAGACACCACCATAGTAACATTCCAAAAGTGCACTTGCTGTTCAAGTATTTCATGTCTGGATTTTTATTTTGACATTGTTTTGTTTTGTTTATCGTATCTCATATTTTGGCGATGAGTGGTACAAAATATGACAAACTATATGGCCAATCGGATCTGAGGATGCCACACTGAGTACTGATAGATACATTTACATGCCCTTCCTTGGCGAGTCTCCAAAAAGAAAGGAAAAAAGGGGAGGGGGGGGAGGGCAGGGGAAGGGTATGATCCATCTCTGACAGACCAACTGAGTTATGCAGGCTTGTAAAGCCAGTGCATGGCAAATGACAGGTTATTATATGAACTGTCATCATGAGGGCATGAGTGGTGCAAACCACTTGCCCCCTACCTCCCTCTAGCTTGGCATCTCAACCAACCAATGGTGATGCGTGCACAGGCAAACACGCCGAATTAAAACTCACATTCGACGAGTACATACCCAGACCCTAACCATCCCATTATTCCAGCATGTCTTAGTTTTAGAGATTTACACTCAGAATCCCTGAGGAAGGAGATGACTGGATTCAAAATTCCATGGACAGCTTCTTCCCAACTGTGTGAGACAAAACCAAGAAGGTTCACAGCTAAGCAGGAAGGAGATGAAGGAGCTGGAGAAAAGGTCGATCATTAAACCAGAGAGTTACCAATGAACAAGCCATAACCCCTAGTACAAAACACAGGTTAGAGGTAGCCACACACACACACACACACACAAAATTCAAGACAATGAAAATGCATAGTGTGTTGAGACGGATGTGACACAAAATGTAATCAGTAGTGACGTTATCACCCAGGGCTTTGGCCTTACAATGATGGGAAACTGAAGTGATCTCACTTTATCTGCTTGACAGGTTTAGAGTAGGATGACTTTACAATCATCAGCCACTCAAATTTGGCCAAACAGCCCAGCCAGCCTATCAACTGCTGAACCTTGTAAGAATTTGAAAGTAAAGTGTGCGATGCCAAATTAGCTTTTTCCATTGACAGGGGTCAAACCCCTTAGATGATGATCCCCACTCTCTCAAAGACAGAAATGCAACAGACCTGTCACTGCTGCTTTCATTCTAATTTCTATGCTCCTGGTGCTGATTACTTCACTATGACAGTACCATACAACCCAGGTCTGTAGAGAGAGATCCAGCCTGGTCAGGTACGCTCCAAACACAAGTTAGAGGGGTATGCATCCAAGGCCAGAGTTATCCATTACCTTTTGAGAAATCTTCCTCTCAGGGTTTACAGTCTATGGCAAAGTGAACTTGGTACCAAATGGCCCCTATGACTGCTGCATTTGTTTTGAAGCCAATGCCAACTTTTAGTCCTTTCCTCAGTCAGCTCCACCACTCGCTGCTTTGTTGCTAGCGCCTTGCACTTCCTGGCCTTGCTGAGGTGGAGAGGTCATGAGAAACAATGTCCCCCCCCACCCTCATCCCTTCATTCACCTCTTCCCCCCCCCCTTTCCACCTACATCTCACCATTACATGGGATGACAAGAGTTTCAGTGCAGAAAAACACTAAAAGTCTACTTGCCCAGCTCCTGCCAATCCTGAACACTCTAATAATAATGTTTAAATCAAGCCAATCCAAACCAGCAAGTTGTCCAGTCTGAGAATGTGTAACTTTAACCCTGAAATTATCACTCTGCCCTATGCGGTATACCATCCATCCACCATCACTAGGTAACTACTGTACTCTATACTATACTGCTCACTGATGGTTATCCTTTCATTTTATGTTCAGCTTATTTGTAAAACTTTTATTAGTAATAGTAGGATGCACAGTTTGAGGACAATGACTATTGCAGAAGTGTGCTGCGATATGATAGCATCTTAAAGTCAAAAAGTATTAAAACATTATTTTCGAGCATGTGTCTTGTGTGACTAAGATAACAGTGATAATTTAATGTTGATTCTACCAGACAGTGGGCATTGTAGCACTCAGTGCTGTTAAATAGCTAACAACTCAGAAAACTCTGTTAACTCAACACTTCAGTGGCAGTGTGTAAAAAGACAAAAAAAATGGTGAACGCATGTTGAAGTTACAGCTAGATTCATGATTTTATGTTGTCAGACAAGTGAGTACTATTGTTAGTTCTGTACAAAAACACATAAAAAACAGATGTGCACACACAGCAAACCATCCATTATCAGATTGAAACTTATAATCTGGTGTTTCTGAGTTATAAGCTTTTTTTTTTTTTTTTTTTTTTTTTAAAGTATCCCAATTTTAGAAACTCATTTAAGTTTCTTCAACACGATTAGACAGTTTCCAAATACATCAATCAGAACTTCTGAAATGTTTTCAATTTCAAACTAATCCTGTGTAATCCTGTGGTCAAATTAACTTTGTAAATTCTGATGGGTCAAATCTTCAACTTTACTGCAATTTTTCACTCACCAACAAGTACCCAGTCGATGTTGCGGGATGAAGGAGTTGTCGTCGTCATTTTCATGCTCATGTCGTCTGCCCCTGCCTTCCCCTCTCCTCGACTTCTCAGTCCCTGCACCACTCTGCAGCAGCCCTTCCTTACTGCTGTTGTTTTGCGTGAATTGTGGCCATGGCGATTGAACGCTGCGGTCTGATTCGTGCGTTTACTTCCACTGCTGCTGCTGCTTGATGCACTTGTACTGCTCCCTTCTCGCAAGTCATTGTTGATGTAATCTGTTTTACGATGTGGCGCAGCTGAAGCTTTGCTGGAAGTGTTATTAGTTTTCCCGTTGTTGAGAACAGTTTCTTCCTTTACTGCCGGCGCTCTCTTTGTCACTGCGTCCTCTCTCTCTCTTCCGAGCTTTTGCTTTTGTCTGTGAGATTACTTTGCATCTTTGAGCCTGTTTTTCCCTGGAAGATTCTTTTGGGATCAAAAAAACAGCTTTTCATTTTTTAGAGTCTTCGCTGCAGGGGGGTGATGGGCTGCTAGCAGACCTGTGTTGAGCTTGTGCTGCACTGCCTGGGGTAGAAATATGGCTGTTGTTGTACACCCTGTCTTGGGGAACATCCTTGCCACTGATGCTGTAGTGGCTTCCCACTGTGTCCATCCCAGTTGCAGCAGAGCTTGCAGGAAGCCTCATGTTATGGTTCTCCTCTATCGCACTGGTGCCACTGCTGATACTGCTGTTACTGCTTCTTCTCACCACCCCATGATGGTGCTGAGAGTTCAGGCTCTCAACGCTGCTGCTGCGCTGCTCTGTTCCAGCAAAGCCTGACAAGTCTTCAAACTGATCTAATCCGTAACGTGAGTTGGGCTGCACATAAGTGCTATGGCCACCATCAGAAGGCATCGTCTTGGATCGATGGTTCATGATACGAGTATGAGTAAAAGAACGACGTGTGACAGGATGACGGTGTGTGCTCTCTGCTGGGATGGTTGGTTCTGTACTCACCTTCGAAAAAATTTCTGGCTCTGTCGTCTCATTTCCAACAGTCTCTGTCTGTGGATGTGGTGGTTTGCCTTTATTTGCTTTAGCAACATCCGAGTAGGATGGTTTGGGTGGCTCTTTTTTTTGAAGTTCTTTTGACTTGGCTGGTTCGCAAGTGTTTGCAGGGGCTTCATCCACAGATGTCTGTGCATTATCTGTGTCATGTGGCTGAACTGCAGATCCAAAGGGCTCATAAGATGGTCCAAACGAGTTCAAACGTCTCAGTGTATCAACATACATTGCTTTTCCTTCATCAGCCATAGTCCTTCCATATAAAGGCTCTGAATTTTGGCGCTGCATTTTCTTCTGAGGTGGTGTCACACTCTCAAAACTGGAAACACAATTCTGGCTTGAAGTTTCAACAGGATCAGCCGGACCCTGAAAAAAAACAAATCATCAGCTACTGTTGAAAATCCTGTAAAGGTGGGTGATGGCAGGGGAACATCATGTGGCCTGGGAGAGACCCATGACATATTGGCATGGCTTGTCTTGACTGACCGATTCCTTCAAAAGCAGGTAGACTAGAACCAATTTGTCCATCTCCACCAACAGCAGCTTCCCTTGGAGAATAACCAGAAGCAGTGTGGGCAGTCAAAAACTCATTGAAACTGTGATGTGGGTCAGCAGCAGAACTAAGTGGAGGCAGATCAGGTAAAAAAGATGGGGGTGGATGGGAAAAACCAGGATGTGACTGAAAGGTAAAATCTGGTGGGGGGTGAGTAAAATCAGCAGAAGGCAGTCCAGCGGACATAGTCAGCTGATAATGGGAGACATAGGATCAGCTGGGAATGGGTGAAACTGGGGGAGTGCAGATGTCCAAAGTCAGCAGGTGAGCCAAAGTCTGCAGAAGAGTCAAATCCTTGTGGCAAACCAAAACCGAAATGTTGGTCCATGTTGGCAGATGGAGAATTCATCACCCTATCTTGACTAATCCCAGAGCTCAAAAAATCAGCAGCAGAAAAAGAGTCCAGCGAACTGTTTCTTGAACTTGCAGTAGAAGAGGAGGAAGCTGGAAAAGTCTTAGCTCCAGGACCCACATCAGCTGAAAGGACGGCATCATCTACAGACTGAAGCCACTCATGAAGGGAAGTGGGAGAGCCTGGCTGTTTGGCATGCCACTGAACTGTGTCCATAGGCCCTGTGTGGTGTTAGACGGTGGAGGAGGTTCTGAGAACAGACGCTGTTCTCGTCTTCGAGCCTGACGCAGAGCAGCTCCACCCAAAGGGCTGGGGGTATTAGAGAGCCCACGGTCATCTGCCATGGTGCTGACTGTTGCAGGCCACTATCATCCCATGGACACACCCAAGGCACAGCTCTAGAAAAAAAAAAAAAACAAACGAATCTTGGCTTTTGAATATCAAATGTTCAAGTCACACATCTATAACTGTACACTTAAGAAAAAAATCCGTAATCCTTACAGTTTTACACTCCACTAATAGTGATATGCCTAGTCTTTGTTATGAATTTAACTCCCCCCAAACACACACACACACACACACACACACACACACACACACATACACACAATCACTTGTATTCTGGACTGCAATATTTTCCTTCCTCATAACGTTTCACTCAAAAAAAAAAAAAAAGCCAACTAGTTTGAATAAATCATTACAGATTTTTAAGTCATTCTCCATCAATTCACACACACACACACACACACACACACACACACAAACACACACACACACACACACACACAAAGTAAATCGCCATCAACACACACATATTTCACAACTGAACTCTGAAGTAGTTAGACTACTGACCAGTAAATTGCCTAATCCAGGGTGGGGGTCTCCCCCCCCCCAACCCCCCCTCCCCTTCCCTCCCTCTCCCCCCAACACACACACACACACACACACACACACACACACACACACACAGCTTCTCACTCCTGAAAGAAAAAGCATCTGAAAAAAACTATGTTTACTGTAGCCAGCAAAGCCATTCTTACAGTCACAGAAGAACCAGTGAGCAGCCTCAGAAGAAGGTAATGATGTCTCTCTTGAAAGGAGGAACAGAACCAAACAAATGACAGAAGAAAGCCAGCAGCTAAAAGGTCCATGTGACCTCCTTGGCAAATACAAAGACTGGTGCATACAGTTCATGCTGATCCCAAAGGTCCTCTGTTGTCTACTGCGAGGGTATCAGTACCAATACAGTGGATTCAATGGAGGTCAAAATCAACAAAAAACACAAGAAAATGGCTTGTTGACTCTTTTGCTTCCACTCATTTAGCACAATAGCAGTTTGGTGTCCATAAGCAAAGCTGACGCTACCCCAGAAATTCATTGTTGGGTAAAGGCTATTAGTCATGTTTGAGGAAACCAACACAGCTCAAGCTGAAAGCGCGGCAGAATATGGAATGGCTGGAACAAAGTACAGCCTCAAGATCGAAACATAACCGGACCCACTAAAAGCAACATGCACACACTAGGATAAACAGAAGAGAAACGGTGGTCATAAGCAAGAGGGAAAACAAAGACAGACACAGTAATAGTCGAGACAAAGAAAAAAGAGGAAGGCAAACAATCCAGAAAGCAGTCCAGCGAAGTCAACAGGGCCCTACATGGGAAAGCACACTATAAAGAAGTTTCAAACAGAATGACACATGGCATATGGCTTCATCATTATTAGATTTGTATAGTTCCTCCTGCCCTTGAACGTAATCTGTCATGGTGAACAGTAACACTTGTTTTGAGCTCATGCAATGCAGGGCTAACATATGGAGGCACAACTAAGTGCTTAAAGGGACTGCATGTGTTTAGCACTGCCAGCTGAAAGACCATGCCACTGGATGCAACAGCAACAATGTCCTACATGGCAGGAAGCAGCAAATCATAGTCTGTAACTTTTGATATTGAAGAGGCAGCCTCTACTGAATGGAGCATAACTAGTACACCTTCAAGAATGGAAAAGAAAATCATCACCAAGAGTAGCACGATACTGGACAAGTATTTTACTCTACTCATCAGTTCACATGATCCTGACTGAACTCACAATGCCATATGAAAGGAGATGACTCAGAAGTATACTATTTTAGCGAGCAGCCTGAGGGAAGTCCAACTTTCAAGCCAAAGTCCCCACCACAGAAGTTGAATCAAGAGAGGTTCAATCTAATCTGCCTATCTCAAACAGAATAATGTGCATACATGGCAAAGAAATTGTTACAAACACCCCTCAGATGCTAAGTCTTTAACCTCTCAAACACACAATCACTATGACCTTTCAGTGTTACAAATAACAACAACAGTTGTTTACTGCAAACAAATAATAACAACAACAGTTATTTACTGCAAACAATGTTGATTTGGGGTGAATAGATCATGATTTTAATTTGTCACTACGTGTTCCACAAAACAGACATTTCTGGCTTGCTATAAGATTTCACTACAACATGTTTTCTATCTTTTATAAAAGAAAAAAAAATGCTGCTGACCCAGGATGAAACAATTTGAATACACAAAATCGACCAACCTAAGCTAAAGTCTCCTTTGACCTTAAAGCTTACAAGTTTTAAAGCAGAATTTTTGTAACACCCTACACCATTCCATGATGGGGTTTTTTTCTTTTTTTTTTCTTTTTTTTTTTTATCTGCAGGGATTCTGAAAATCAAATTGTCTCCAAATTTAACCAATATGAGATAAATTGCTGAAAAAAAATCATTATGGAAAATATAACATTATACTCTCAGTGTGACAGACAGAGAGAGAAGAGAGAGGAGAGGAGAGGAGAGGAGAGAGAGAGAGAGAGAGAGAGAGAGAGAGAGAGAGAGAGAGAGAGGAGTTGCAGGGTTGCAGGTCAGTGCCATTCACTATGATGATGTCCAGATGACAGAAACTTGGAGTCGATGCACTTCCAACTAGATAAACACCTGATAGTGATGAAGATGTCAAGAAACACACTTGGCATAAAGAGAGCTTATGTTACATTCTAGTGAATCAGTTAGGTTTCCATGATATGTCATAATTAAGTCAGTGACTTTGTAGAGAAAGGGAAGGCAAAACAAGGTCCGTCCTTCCACAAAAAAAGCACACATATTTTGCATGTTCTTCACAAAAACAGTACTAGCCAGTCTAATTGTTACTTGTCTAGTCGCTTAGCAAACATCAAAGTACCGGGTTGTTATGAAAATTGCAGGCCAACTGCAAGAAGCTACAGGTCAAAGATTGGTAAAAATCTGCTACGACCACAGTTCTTCAGTGCTGTCTGTTTTGTAGCCAAATACGTAACCCAATGGAACTCTTAATGAACATGCACATCCATTCATATGTTCGTTTGTGTGTGTGCCATGTGGAAATAATTTCTGTTTGTGCAATGTGGAAATAATTTCTGTTTAATTGAATCAGATGAAATCCACATTCCACTTAGCATTTAAATTTTTGATAAGAGGACCAACAAAGTAAGTCTGTGACTGTGTCATGCTCACTGGAAAAATGTGTATCAATACCCTCACAAACCAACAGAAGATTTTACTCTGTCCAGTTTTTTTTTTTTTTCCAGGAGCTGTGAACCTCTGTTACTTAAATCAAAACATAATGGCATGTTTACTTCCTGCTTGCGCATCACTACGTCAACAGTGACAAGGGGTATGCAAAACCAAGTAAAGCAGAAAAAAAAGATAATAAGGAAATTCACAGACACAATGATGATGATCTGATGATTAGAGGGCAACAACAAGTGGAAAAAAAAATGAAATAAAGAAAGGAACAGAAGTGACAGACAAAAAAAAGGAAGGGAAAAAAAAAAAAAAAGGACAGGAAAAACATGAGGAAAAAAAAAAAAATGAGAACAAAAACAAAAAGTCACAAAGAAAAAAAAAGGCAAGAGAATTAATTCACTTGCCTTACAAATATATATATATATATCGGTACTTATCCTTGGAATTTATTGTTTCATTTTCATATATATATATATATATATATATATATATATATATAGACTGCTGGAGACCTCACCATTTAAGACAATGGATAAAAAAGGAAGGTTCTGGGTTCTATCCACCATCAGCAACAAAATATTCCGACTTAAACCTGTCCAGAGGTAGAACACTCCTTTTACAATTAAAATCTTCGACTTGGAAGACAGGGGTTTTGCCTTGTTCTGGTGTATTTGCAACCAGTACCATGCCAACAGGAGTTACTTGTAAATCAGTTCTTCTCATCTGATAGATAAAATATTAAGTAAATTCAACTGAAACAACTTTTTTCTTCATAAATAAACTACCTATTCATTTAACAGATTTTGTCCAGCATTTTGTCAAAATCAACGCTTCTTAAAAGCCACTAACTTGTTTTTGTCGTAAGGAAACTTCCAAATATTATCCATAGCTCCCGATAAACATACAGACATACTTAATGCTTTATGACTCAAAAGTACCTTCCACAAAAATGTTCGAACTGCGTGACTTTCAGCACATTAACCTTTAACACAAGCCATTTGTGCGAGTGAATCAATTTTTATCAGTACCAAAGCTGGCATTAATGCCTATTTACCTATGTAGGGAGGCCTCAGAAATTTGCAAGTCGCTCAAACTTCTTCTTTCTTTCGTCCCAGTCTTGGCCTGTCACAGTGTCTCAAAAGCAGAAGATAACAACTGATCTTCAGCCTGCATTTTTTTGTAGTCAAAGAACATTTATTTAGAAGTATTTGATTGGGCTATTTATTGTCAGAGCTTGTGCCAAAAGAGACGGCGTTTCATGCTTTGTCAAAAGAGGCTATTCAGTTGGACTTACAGGTCGAACTTTCCATCCCCATAGAAAAAAAAGGCAACTGCCTACATGATTCAAATGTGCAAAAGTAAACACTACAGATACAGATGAACAGAGGCTAAGTGGGACAAAAGAGATGGACAGAGCCATTTACATCCTGTTTCCTTATTCTAATTATTTCCTCGTTGGAAGAATTTTGCTCTTCTCTTATATCAGTTTCCCTGATCTAATGATTTCCCTGCAGGATGGATTTTACCGTTTTCTCTGTTGTCTTGAATGCAGCAGTTTTAGCACTATAATGCCTAAATGACGTAAAAAAAAAAAAGAAGAAAATCATAAAGCAATACAGTGCTCATGATGATGATGAAACGCTTCAACTCACACTCCTCAATATCCCATCTCCTCCTACAATGCTAACAGCCTCTTTTGTTCTCATATGGCTACCACCATGAAGTTCTTAAAGATACACAGCTTTCCAAAAATGATGAAAAGAAAAAAAAAAATTGTTGGAAACAGCTGTTATGTTCATGTAGTCAGCTAAATGTATCTGACAACTGTAACATTATACAGTTGACCAACAAAGATATTCCACATGCAAAGGAAGGGCGGCTGCTAGGAGACCTACTTTGAAGGATTACTTCAGTTCTTCTATTCAAGTAACTGATTCATGCTGTGCCTCAACACCTCTCCCTTCCTCCATCTGTTGCCACACTCCATCTCTCCACTCTTTATCTCAGGCAGGCATGCTTTTTCTTTCACCTCAAGGCTTAACACTGGTAAAGACAGCAGCAGCACCTGACCTTGTCACCAGTTCACATATTACACAACTGGCACCTCAAGCACTCCACTGCCCCCCTTTCCTTCCCCTAACCCTATGCAATTGCACCTTGTTAACATATTCCTCTCCGCCACTTTTCTGTCTCCCTTTGTTACCCACCCACTCTTTTGCCCATGTGCACTCTTCCATCATTACTTTGGTATTCTTGAAAGCTCAAGTATAAATGCAGATGTGTTCTAAATATTTATCACAAAGAATGTTAAAAACAATGACATTTTATTTGATTTAACATAGTTGGCAACTTATGTGCTTAACTGACAAATCCATTTAAGATTTCCCAAGAACAGAGCTCATTTTTATAATTTGGTTGACCATGTAAACTTCACAACATCTTCAGTTTCAGGCAAGGATCTGCAATTATTTAAACTAGTCAGGTCTTCTGAATTGTTAATCCAGTGTGGCTTCATTTGTTTTGCTCAATTTACCATAAATCATAAACTCATCTAATCTTACTAGGCTACTTTCAGCGAGATAAATCTGCAATGGTCTATGTTCCTTCTATAGTTTTGTGTGTTTTTTTTTTTGTCTACATCTCTTTCTTGTACAACTGCATTCAATGGTGCAATCTTCACTGAAAGTGACAACATAAAATTTGTTACTATCTTTTCCTATAATACCGTAAAGTCTTATATCCATTTGGAAAGCAGTCAATGTTAAGTGACCAAAACTTGAAAGAAATGCACAGTTTGGTCATATATTGAACTATTGCTGAAAATTGTAATTTTACATTTACAGCTGTTTGAACTCAATGACATCTTCACCAATAGAATGGCTGGAAAGATCCCAACAGTATCCATCATTCTGCAAAGTTTGGTAAAATTGATTCTTAACTTGCTTAGAAAATGTCACATTAAAGTTTAAACCAGACACACAAACATGTACGTACATGCACACATGCGTAGTAACACATTCTCATTCATTTTAAATGATATGAAGAACACTTCTACAGAGCTTGCGCACAGCATTTTATATCAAGTAGATTTTGAAACCAAATATCACGTAGTGAAAAATCATCAAAATGCTATGAATATGTGCTGAATCATTTATCAGGGGTCTTTTGAAGTTCCTGATCTTTGGCTGTGGCAGTATGCATTCTGGATGAAATATCATTATCAATTCCATCCAACTTGCAAGAATTCTTTTTTTTTTTTTAACCATAAGCCACAAAACACTCACCCTGTGATTAATTAACAAATGCAGTTGATACTCACTCAATGAAAACAGTTTCCCTTTGCTCATATGCACCAAACAACTGTCCATTACAAGTACACTATTAGAAGGCTTCCAAATGGTTATAAAGTCACTCAGCTGGGTGTAAGTGTTCAGTATGATGGATCAAATAAACTTCGGAGACATTTGAAAAACTGACAAACTCACATCAGTTTGATCCACACCCTTAAAAATGCTTGCTGTTGGTGTGCCAACCCTTTTTATTATTATTATTTTTTTAAATCAGCACACATGCAACTGGTTGAGCACTCTTAGATAGTCCTGATAAACTAGCACAAAAGAAAGATCTCACCCTAAATGATAATACATACCAAAGAATTATAGCATATGGCATAAGACTTCCATCTGGGATCAAATTTTGGCTATGACTGTAAAGCCAAAGACGAATTCAACCTCAACTGGATCAAGCCTATTTTCAAGGGTATTCTGGATTCAATTATTCAAGAAAAAAAAAAAAAACAGATATAGTCACAACGGCTTCAAAGTACTGTAACACAGAGGTACTGATAATGAAATGGCTATTAAAAAACAACATCATGTTGAACATGAGCTTAAACTTTCGGTTTTTTCGTAGGGGGCAGAAAACCCACGGATGATTCATTCCGATTCTCTACCAGACTAACTAAAATGAAATGAAAATACATTAAACCAGACTAACACTTGTCTGAGCATAATCATTCAAATGAAATGTGAGAATACAACTTAAGGTCCTTAATATTAATTAGTAATCTGAAATATAACTGACAAACAGATATTAAGAATGAAACAAGCTCATTATGGATTGTTACCGAGATCGTCCCGAAACTAGAATCGTGAGAGTCATATTCGGAACCCGTCTTTAAAATACATTCAGTCCAAATGCAAGTGACACATTAAAAAAAATGACGTGTGTTTTCTAAAATACCAAGTCTAAGAACTGTTATAATCAAAATAATGCGTAGAAGTAATCGTGGATTCTCAGGGCAAATAAAGGGAATCTTAAAATCAATAAATTAGCAACGTACTATTTCCAGACATCCATAGCAGTTGTCAACTCGAAAATCTCGCGCGCGCCCCACGTGATGCTTTCTTCCGCTGTCAGATTCACGAGAATTGGGTCTCGGCGAAGGGTTTCCAAAACTCTGGGCTAAAGTCCTTTGACCTTACGCCCTTTCACCCTCCTTGATCTGCGAACGTCGGTATCGATCTGGGCAGCGTTGTTTCACGAGACAGTGTGTGTTCAAACATAATAGAACTACACCATGAAATAAAGAAGTAAGGGGAAAAAATTGTGAAAAAGAACTGAAAAACAAAGTGTTTGAACCTAAACTATTTTGATTTTTTATATATTTTGTCGCGATAATGCCATAAACCTTGGCGACAGCGACGTACGATACAGATACAGAAAGGGTCTCGCGAGATTCAATTCAATTCAATCAACTTTATTGTCCATCGGAAATTTTTCTTCTGCTCCACATCATTTCACAAGTACATAAGACATTACAAAAGATATTATAAATCGTTACATAAAAGTCTGTGTTAGTATATGTATTTATATATACATCCCCCCCCCCCCCCCCCCCCCCCACACACACACACACACACACAAGCGCGCGCATACACACATGGAATAAACATTAAATCCATAAGACATAAAACATTACATAGATTATAAAAACAATACACAAAAACAAACCCGCACCAACGCCCCAAAACTAAAACATACATACATGCGTACACACACACGCGCGCGCGCGCGCGCGCGCGCGCACACACACACACACACACACACACACACACACACACACACACACACGCACGCACGCACGCACACACACACACACACACACACACACACACACATGCGCGCGTGCACACACACACACACACACACACACACACACACACACACAGAGTCATAGTCACAGTAAATGCATAATATTGCAAACTCAATTGTTCATATATGAGAGACAAGGGTCATGGCAGTTGTCTCGTTCGTTATTTCTTCAGATGGATTCCCCCGTCTCCTCGACAAAGGTGGCAGTACGTCGCAGGTCCTCCAGTCCTCCATAGAGCTTTATGGCAGTCAATCGCAGGCTTCATAGTTTAAAATGGTAATGGCACTTGGTATAAAAGACTTCTCGAGTACATTCTTCTATGCTCTAGGCATTCTGTAGAGATTGCGGACGACGAGACGAGAACAACCAACAACCCAACTGACACAGTCGAAGACTGATGTGCACAGAACATCACATTGGCGACGAGTACGGATCTACAGCTCATGCAAGAAAGTTGTAATTTAATGTTGAGTCATTTGCGAACATGCTCTCTCACAAGACAGTTTGTTCTTGGATGAAACAGTAGAAATATGACTGTTTTTAAGACAAGGTTGTTCGTTGGTCAGTACGGAAGGCTACTCTAGTACATACCGTCATTACAAAGAAAAAAAAAAAAAAAAAAAAAAAAGACTAAAACGCTCTTTTAGTTTTACTTGTATTAACTTTTGTCAAGATGGCTCATAAGAACAAATTCAATGAGTTCAATCCTGCTGTGGAAGATTTTTGACTGTTATAGAGAGGTACAGAGAAGAGCCACCGAATTGGCACATGGTATACAGAATTTGAGTTATAGAGACAGATTGAGCACTTAAATATCCCCTCATTGAAAGCTAGAAGAGTTAGAGGAGACGTAACTCAAGCTTTTAAGATTTTTAATGATATTGAGAATATAAGCATGCAAGACTTTTAAAAAAAAAAAAATCAAGAAATAATACCTTTACTAGAAATAATACTAGTAAAATCTTTATTGAATACAGTCGTACCAACAAAAGAAAATCTGTTTTAGTAACCGGTTGCACCTCTATGGAATATGTTGCCCACTGACATTAGGCTAAATGTGCACAAGATATTAACACCTTCAAAGACCTATTGACAAATGGCAGTACTTTGATATAAAATATGATTATGACGATTAAAACCGTCACTAAAGACTGAGCGATCACAAATGACCTTATATTACCTATATATTTTTTTTTTTTAAAAATGGTGGAACAATTGAAAGCCTAGATGGCTATGTGTTTAACACATGTCCCTATATCCTGAATCCTGAATATTGAGCGTCTTTCAGTGTATTTTGACGCAAATGATGTTACTAATGCCAAAAAGAAAAGTGTATTCTTGTCTGTCATTGGTGCCAAGTATTATTCATCGCTGCGATCACGTTGTTCACTTGATGTGCCTTCATCAAAGACATATGTTGAACTTGTTGCTATTCTGAAAGAATGTGTCACCAAAATCTTTAGTCATAGGTGAAAGGTTTAAGTTTCACAACAGACGTCAGTCTGAGCTTGAAACAGTGAATGACTTTGCAGCAGAACTAAGGCGTTTGGCGTCCACATGTGATTTTGGACACTTTCAGCAAGAAGCGCTCAGAGATAAGTTTGTGGTCTTTCTGATGCAATGATTCAGAAAAAGCTTTTGTCTAAAAACAAAACTTACATTCCAGAAGGCGGTTAAAACTGCACATGCCTTAGAAGCGGCAGCTTGTCATTCTGCTGTTCATAATCAGCCATCTGATTCCGTTTCAGTCACATCAGATGTGAATGCAGCTAATAAAACAGGAGAAAAGGCGAAAACAATTGACAATGCCAACAGCCAGCAAACGCAGAACAAAAAGTGTATCGTTGTGGCAAACTGCATCTTGCAATAAATTGTCCATTTAAACATTACACATGCACTAATTGCTAGAAAATGGGGCATTTGGCTGTAGTCTGCCTCTCAAGAAACAAGCTATTAATACAGAAGTTTGTTTCAGGCAGTGAGGAGGAAATAGGGGTTATACTCCACAACAAACCTTCAAAGAAGGGGGTTGAACCACATACAGTTACCCTTAGTGTGGAAGGTAACCCTCTGTTATTTGAGATTGATACTGGAGCTTCAGTGAGTCTGATCATTGCAGATGATCTTAATAACATTTTGGAAAAGAAAACATCTTTGTCTGCATGTGACATGCTGTTGAAGACATACACTGGACAACACATTCCTGTTCATGGGCAAGCTGAAATTCTGGTTTCACACAGAGAGAAGTCTGCCATGTTACCTCTCATTGTTCGTGAGAAGAAAAGGTCCAAATCTACTTGGCAGAA
>JADBJO010000061.1:285000-290000 GCA_016801955.1 Conus betulinus
AGATAAAAAGACAAGCAGGCAGAGGAAGACAGAGAAAGCAGGGAACCAAAGACTAAAGAGCGAGGCAGATTTTTTTCCGATCCGTTGTTTATACATCTGTGAACATTCGATTCAGCTTCTTTGCGACAAAGCTACAAAGATGATGTAACACAAAGCATCACATGACACCTTTCCCCTTAACAGCGCAACAGAGGGTATGGGATGACCTGCACTCGATATCCCTCAGCAAGAGTATAACGGAAGGTATGTCCCTCATCAACAGTATAATGGAAGGTATCTATCTAATGAACTCTATGTACGTCAGGACAGATGGTATTTAAAAACGCCATCAACGCTGTTTTAGAAGGCATTTAATGACACCCATGAACACCAGGATAGAAGGCATTTTAAGACCGCATCAACAGTGTAACATTTGATGATCTCCATCCGCACTACGACAGAAGGGATTTAACGACCTCCATCAACGGTGGGTCAGAAGGCATCCAATGACGTGTCAGCACTGTAACAGAAGGCATCCAATGAAGCATGTCAGCACTGTAACAGAAGGCATCCAGTGACGTATGTCAGCACTGTAACAGAAGGCATCCAGTGACGTATGTCAGCACTATAACAGAAGGCATCAAATGACGCATGTCAACACTGTAACAGAAGGCATCCAATGACGTATGTCAGCACTGTGACAAAAGGCATCCAATGACGTATGTTAAAACTGTAACAGAAGGAATCCAGTGACGTGTGTCTGCACTGTAACAGAAGACATCCAATGATATATGTCAACACTGTAACAGAAGGCATCCAATGATGTATGTCAGCACTGTAACAGAAGGCATCCAGTGACGTATGTCAACACTGTAACAGAAAGCATCCAGTGACGTATGTCTGCACTGTAACAGAAGGAATCCAGTGATGTATGTCAGCACTGTAACAGAAGGCATCCAATGATGTATGTCAACACCGTAACAGAAGGCATCCAATGATGTATGTCAACACCGTAACAGAAGGCATCCAATGATGTATGTCAACACTGTAACAGAAGGCATCCAATGATGTATATCAGCACTGTAACAGACAGCATCCAGTGATGTATGTCAGCACTGTAACAGAAGGCATCCAATGACGTATGTCAACACTGTAACAGAAAGCATCCAGTGACGTATGTCAACATTGTAACAGAAGGCATCCGATGATCCATGTCAGAACTGTAACAAAAGGCATCCAATGATTTATGTCAGCACTGTAACAAAAGGCATCCAGTGATGTATGTTAGCACTGTAACAGAAGGCATCCAGTGACGTATGTCAACACTGTAACAGAAGGCATCCAATGATGTATATCAGCACTGTAAACAGACGGCATCCAGTGATGTATGTCAGCACTGTAACAGAAGGCATCCAATGACGTAACAGAAAGCATCCAGTGATGTATGTCAACATTGTAACAGAAAGCATCCGATGATGCATGTCAGCACTGTAACAGAAGCGATCCAATGACGTATGTCAGCACTGTAACAGAAGGCATCCAGTGATGTATGTTAGCACTGTAACAGAAGGCATCCAATGACGTATGTCAACACTGTAACAGAAGGCATCCAGTGACGTATGTCAACATTGTAACAGAAGGCATCCGATGATGCATGTCAGCACTGTAACAAAAGGCATCGAATGATTTATGTCAGCACTGTAACAAAAGGCATCCAGTGATGTATGTCAGTACTGTAACAGAAGGAATCCAGTGACCTTTGTCAGCACTGTAACAGAAGACATCCAGTGACGTATGTCAGTACTGTAACAGAAGCCATCCAATGACGTATGCAAGCACTGTAACAGACGGCATCCAGTGATGTATGTCAGCACTGTAACAGAAGGCATCCAATGACGTATGTCAACACTGTAACAGAAAGCATCCAGTGACGTATGTCAACATTGTAACAGAAAGCATCCGATGATGCATGTCAGCACTGTAACAGAAGCGATCCAATGACGTATGTCAGCACTGTAACAGAAGGCATCCAGTGATGTATGTTAGCACTGTAACAGAAGGCATCCAATGACGTATGTCAACACTGTAACAGAAGGCATCCAGTGACGTATGTCAATATTGTAACAGAAGGCATCCGATGATGCATGTCAGCACTGTAACAAAAGGCATCGAATGATTCATGTCAGCACTGTAACAAAAGGCATCCAGTGATGTATGTTAGCACTGTAACAGAAGGCATCCTGTGACGTTTGTCAGCACTGTAACAGAAGACATCCAGTGACGTATGTCAGTACTGTAACAGAAGCCATCCAATGACGTATGCCAGCACTGTTAACAGAAGGCATCCAGGCATCCAATGACGTATGTCAGCACTGTAACAGAAGGCATCCAATGAAACATGTCAGCACTGTAGCAGAAGGCATCCAGTGACGTATGTCAGCACTGTACAGAAGGCATCCAATGATGTATGTCAGCACTGTAACAGAAGGCATCCCATGACGTATGTCAACACTGTGACAGAAGGCATCCAATGACGTATGTCGGCACTGTAACAGAAGGCATCCGATGACGTATGTCAGCACTGTAACAGAAGGCATCCAATGATGTATGTCAGCACTGTAACAGAAGGCATCCAATGATGTATGTCAGCACTGTAGCAAAAGGCATCCAGTGACGTATGACAACACTGTAACAGAAGGCATCCAATGATGTATGTCAGCACTGCAACAGAAGGCAGGCATCCATTGATGTATATCAGCACTGTAACAGAAGGCATCCAATGATGTATATCAGCACTGTAACAGAAGGCATCCAATGATGTATATCAGCACTGTAACAGAAGGCATCCAATGATATATATCAGCACTGTAACAGAAGGCATCCAATGATGTATATCAGTACTGTAACAGAAGCATCCAGTGACGTATGTCAGCATTGTAACAGAAGGCATCCAGTGACGTTTGTCAGCACTGTAACAGAAGGCATCCAATGATGTATATCAGCACTGTAACAGAAGGCATCCAATGATGTATATCAGCACTGTAACAGAAGGCATCCAATGATGTATATCAGCACTGTAACAGAAGGCATCCAATGAACCATATCAACATGTGATAAAATAGATCACATATTCTCCGTCATTACTATGACAGAAGGTATTACATGACCTCCACCAACACTGTGAGAGAATGCATTAATTGACCCTTTGACACAACTGCAAAAGAAAGCACCAAATGCCCCCTTCCCATTCCCCGTAAACAGTGTAAAAGAAGGCACCAAATAGCCCCTGGCTATGCTGCAAAAGAAGACATCAATGACGCACGTCAACACTGGGATAAAAGGCATCAAATGACCCTGGCAACTGTAACAGAAGGGATCAAATGACATCCATCAACTCTGTAACAGAAAGTATCAAAGTACCACCGTCAACACTGTAACAAAATGCATCAAATGCCACCCGTCACCCGCCACTCCCTTCCCCTCAATACTATTACAGAAGTTATTAAATGACCCCAGTCCATAGTGGGACAGAAGGCATACATAGGCTCTCTTCAACAGTCGGTCAGAAGGCACCAAAAGAGACGGACTCACAATCCTGTGAACAGAGAAGTAAAAAGCGGACAGGCAACAATACTGATGGTAGCACGCCCTCCTCAAAAGATCCTGGATCTTGTTCAGGAGTGCAAAAATAATATCCTACGAGTGGTGTCTGGAGAAGCTGACTGTGTGGGTACCCCCAGTGGATGTACAGGGGATAATTAAGCAGGCCCTCCTGGGCAGAGAGCTTTCAGGTCCCCCATAGGCCAGATCTCGGTACTGGGTGGGTGGCGAGGTCTAACAATGTGGCAGATGCCTCTGAATTGTTCGGAAGTATTCAGCTGTCAGCGGACTGCATGCATAACCAGTCTTTCCTTGACGGGCTTTGGTAACCCACAGGGTACCTGCCCTGGTGGTGCACGTTCCCAGCCTGAGTGGTGTCTGCACGGACGGGAGCTCCTGAAAATAGTGTTCAAGAGTTGAAGGCAATGGAGGGGCAGCCAGTCAGACACAAGTACCGACCCCAAAATCCTCGTCCTTGGGGTGAAGCTAGATCCTGAAAAGGGCCAGCTCTGGTACAAGGCATGCCGATCCGGCCACACAATAGTGCCAGGTGCCCCTGATGTTGATGTGTGGAGCACTAACATTGTCACTCACGTGGAAGAGGTGGGGTGGAGTGGGAGTGAGCGGACAGGTGATTGCTGGCATTAAAAAATGTGCCTGTCGTGGGTAGGTCTGGGTGGGAACTGGTGATCCCGTTAGGAGTCCCTCTCCGCGAGGGAGCTGCAGGGTAGCAGGCTCCATTGAAGACGAACCCTGTGGGTCACTGATGCCCTGTACCCTCAGAAGCAGAAGCAGAGATGCTAAGGCATGAAGGCCGGAAGTCTTTCACCCAGTATTAACCCGACTCTCAAAGGGATTCCAGATGAGTTGGAATGATGCCCGTTGCAGAAGAACCAAGGTCAGTGATGGCCAGCACACTGTCATTGATGTCCAGGCCAGTTCGCGATGTGACCGTCTCCGCAGGGACAATGATACACTGGTGTGTTGACAGGATGTGCCATGCAGCATAGTAATGTGGTGATTGTATTAGCCCATACATATTCTTGCTGAAGGGAAGGAAGATGGGACTGTTCAAATTTGCCCTTCACCGGCAAAAGAACCTAATGTCTACGCGAAAGGCTCTGGGTCAGAAGAGATCTTGTCTCATGCAAAACACAATGCTTCAGAGACATGCATGGAGATGAGAGGCTAGAAATTATCTTGAATTTGATGACGAGTGGCAGGGTTTCGTAGCACACTCTCGCGGCGAGACATGCAAGGCATTGTTGGGATATCGCTAGAGTATCTCGGGGCTCTCTCCCATCCAAGAGAAAATGTCCAACAATGGTAAGAACCCCTGACATGCGCATGGAATGAAGACATGTTCTCTGACTGGAGCATGACACGATCAGAACACTGGCCCTCCAACAGCAAGCAATGCT
>JADBJO010000061.1:302500-305000 GCA_016801955.1 Conus betulinus
CTATTTTAACATGTAGGTTTCCCCAGAAGGTGTGCTGTTTCAACATGAAAGTTCCCCCCCCCCCCCAGAAGGTGTGCTTTTTCAAAATGAAAGTCCCCCCAGAAGGGGTGCTTTTTTAACATGAAGGTTTCCACAGAAGGTGTGCTATTTAACATGAAGGTTTCCACAGAAGGTGTGCTCTTTCAGCCCTGAAGGTTTCCACAGAAGGTGTGCTCTTTCAGCCCTGTGCTCTTTTCAGCCCTGAAGGTTCCCCCAGAAGGCGTGCAGCACTCATGGTACTGGTAGCGGTCCCTGCAGTCACTAGGCAGCATGAAACGGTTTGGACACGGAGGAGTTTGATTCCCAAAGAGAATCAGACTGTGAAAGGTTTGCTGTATTTTGGCCGTCGAACTATGTATTCTCTACAGAGAGAGAAAGAGAGAAGGGAAAGAGATAGAGAGAGGTGCGCGCACACACACACACACACACACACACACACACACACACACACACGCACACACACACACACACACACACACACACACTCACACACACACGCACACGTAGGCAGGCACGCAAGCGCATGCGCACGCAGGCAGGCACGCAAGCGCGTATGCAGGCAGGCAGGCACGCAGGCACGCAGGCACACACACACACACACACACACACACACACACACACACACACACACACACACATCACACGCACACACACACACACACACACACACACACACACACACACCCTAACACATGCCCTAACGCATGCGCGCGCACACACACACACACACACACACACACACACACACACACACACACACACACACACACACACACACACACACACACACACACACAGGACGACGACGACGACGACGACGACGACGACGAAGGAGAAGAAGAAAAAGAGAGAGAGAGAGAGAGAGAGAGAGAGAGAGAGAGAGAGAGAGAGAGATGGAATGTAAATCTGTGCCTCCATCGCAGAACTAATTCACTAAACTGGCTGAGGAATTTCCTTTCACGACAATTTCCCACTGACGACAGTACCATGAGGGTCGGGGCCCGACCTTGCGCTCGTCCTGAAAGTGAACGAGAACGAGATCGGAGCCTTTTCAGAACGAGAACGAGGTCGGAGACTGTTTGTGCTGTGTTGTCTCATTCACTTTGTAAGTTACACATGGGTCTTCCGTCCGTCCACACCCACGTGCGGTGCTAAGGCAGGCAGGGAGAACTTCTGCCCTCTGCTCCTCATTGTCTTGTGTTTCCTCTTCTCTTCGTTTTCACATTTTTCTCTTGTCTCTCTCCTGGTCAGCCCTTTTCTTGAACACATTTGTTTGTTTCTCCTGTTCCTAATTCTCCTTTTTACTGCTTCTGATTCTCCTCTCCCCCACATTCTTCTCTACCTCGTACTCTGTGTGGTCCTTCTCGCCGTTCTCCTCTTCTTGTTCCTCTGCTTTGATCTCTGTTCTCCTCTCCTCTCCTTCTCCAGATTCTCTTCCTCCTCCTTTCCTTGTTCTCCTTCTCCCACAACTCCAAGCCAGGGACTTTCTTATGTCCTGGCTATTTCTTCCACCTTCAGATTTTGTTGTTCCTCCCTCTGTCCTCAACTTCCCTTTTTCTCTTTCTGATACTTTTCCTCTTTTGTTGTCCCCCCTCTGTCCACAACTTCCCTTTTCTCTTTCTGATACTTTTTCCTTTTTTGTTGTCCCCCCTCTGTCCTCAACTTCCCTTTTCTCGTTCTGATACTGTTCCTCTTTTGTTGTCCCCCTTTCTGTCCTCAACTTCCTTTTTCTCTCGTTCTGATACTGTTCCTCTTTTGTTGTCCCCCTCTGTCCTCAACTTCCTTTTTTTCTCTTCTGATACTGTTCCTCTTTTGTTGTCCCCCTTTCTGTCCTCAACTTCCTTTTTTTTCTCTTTCTGATACTGTTCCTCTTTTGTTGTCCCCCTTTCTGTCCTCAACTTCCTTTTTTCTCTTTCTGATACTGTTCCTCTTTTGTTGTCCCCCCTCTGTCCTCAATTTCCTTTTTCTCTTTCTGATACTGTTCCTCTTTTGTTGTCCCCCCTCTGTCCTCAACTTCCCTTTTCTCTTTCTGATACTGTTCCTCTTTTGTTTGTCCCCCTCTGTCCTCAACTTCCTTTTTCTCTTTCTGATACTGTTCCTCTTTTGTTGTCCCCCCTCTGTCCTCAACTTCCCTTTTTTTTCTTTCTTTCTGATACTGTTCTCTCTTTTTGTTGTCCCCCCTCTGTCCTCAACTTCTTTTTTCTCTTTCTGATACTGTTCCTTTTTGTTGTCCCCCCTCTGTCCTCAACTTCCCTTTTCTCTTTCTGATACTGTTCCTCTTTTCTGTCCCCCCTCTGTCCTCAACTTCCTTTTTTTTCTCTTTCTGATACTGTTCTCTTTTTGTTGTCCCCCCCTGTCCTCAACTCCTTTTTTTCCTTCTCTTTCTGATACTGTTCCTCTTTTGTTGTCCCCCCTTTCTGTCCTCAACTTCTTTTTTCTCTTTCTGATACTGTTCCTTTTT
>JADBJO010000061.1:310000-322500 GCA_016801955.1 Conus betulinus
TGTCTGGTAACTGATGCTGGTTTCGTAGTGCATGCAGGATCCACCATCCTCCTCTTCCAAATTCATTCACCTTCTGCTGGTCTTTGCTGCGTGTGGTTCCATAGCTGTATGTTGCGGATGGTGTTTGGTCAGCCGGATCCGGAGGATGCTTGTCAAGCAAGTGTTGACAAAAACCTTTTTTTTTGTTTGTTTTTTTGTTGTTGTTGAAGGCGATCATTCAGAAAAGTGCACAAATGATAGTTCGCGCAATGACTATGCAGCTGATGGCCACGAAAGGAGTGTATAGGAAAGTATTTTCAAGTGTTTTTTTTTTTTTTTGTAACGTCAGAAGAAGAGGTACGTGTCGAGTATTCACCTGTCTCTTTCGTATTGTGTACTACGGAAGCGTTGCCTTGCTCCTTGTTTCGTATGTTTACTGGTATTTCGCCTTGTTTTCGGTAAAGCTGTAGTCTGTTTCAGTCTTCTGAATTAGCAGTCCAGAATGGCTTTGACCCTTGCCGTGCTTTGTCGTTGACAGATGTCGTTTATCATCAGTGTTTTAATTTATATAGTGTCACTATCTCTTGCCTCCCATCATGACAAGATGCTGCTTATTATCAGTGTTAATAAAAAACATAATGTCACTGTTCCTCCCGTCATGACAAGATGTTTTTATTATCAGTGTTATTAGAACATAATGCCACTGTTCCTCCCGTTATTACAGAATGCCGCTCACCATCGGTATTAGTAGTTTAGTAATCACTGCCCCTTCCGTTCGTACATTTCCGTTATTAGAGGATGTCATTTATTATCAGTGTTAATAGTTCATAATGTCACTATCCCTTTTGTTAATACAGTATGCCGTTTATTATCAGCATTAACGGGTCATAGTACATTATATCAGTGTATCTTCCGTTAGAACAGGATGCCGTTTATTATCAGTGTTAATAATTCATGATGTCACTGCCCCTTCCGTTAGAACAGGATGCCGTTTTTTATCTGTGTTAATAATTCATGATGTCACTGTCCCTTCCGTTGGAACAGGATGCCGTTTATTATCTGTTAATAATTCATGATGTCACTGTCCCTTCCGTTAGAACAGGATGCCGTTTATTGTCTGTGTTAATAATTCACGATATCACTGCCCCTTCCGTTGGAACAGGATGCCGTTTATTATCTGTTAATAATTCATGATGTCGCTGTCCCTTCCGTTAGAACAGGATGCCGTTTATTATTCTGTGTTAATAATTCATGATGTCACTGTCCCTTCCGGTAGAACACAGATGACGTTTATTATCTGTGTTAACAGTTCATAATGTCGCAGTCGCTTCCATTGGTATTCCGCAGTATTTTAAGTATAATGTCACTGTCCATTTGTTATCAGTGTTATTTTCCATAATGTCTCTGTCCATTTATTATCAGTGTTATTTTCCATAATGTCACTGTCCATTTATTATCAGTGTTATTTTCCATATGTCACTGTCCATTTATCATCAGTGTTATTTTCCATAATGTCACTGTCCATTTATTATCAGTGTTATTTTCCATAATGTCACTGACACATCCAATACCACATAATGTTGTCTACTGTTAGTGATAATAGTTCATAGTGTAACTTCCTCGTAAAGGATGCGTTTGTTATCAATAGTATAATGTCAGGGTGCCTTGCGTTCTGTTGTTACAGGATATCGTTTGTTAGTGCAAACAAAGGTCCTTTTAGTATCAGTGTTGTTAGGGTAATGTCATTTTACCTTTATCATTAGTGTTACTAGTGCATGTTGTCATTGTCATTATCGCATGATTCCGTTTGCTTATTTTTTTGTAGTTCATCATTAGTTCATAATGAAACTGCTCCTTTTTGTAAGAGGATGGCCTTTATTAGTGTTGTTTCGTGCATTATGCCATTGTCTCTTCTGTTATTACACGATGTCGTTTGTTATCGGCGTTATTTGTTCATGATGTCACTGTCCTTTCCGTTATTTCAGCAGATCCTTTTCAATCTGTGTTACCAGTTAATCAGTGTTGTTAGTTAATTGATTCACTGCTCCTTGCTTGCCGTTATAACAGGATGTCGTTTATCATCAGTGTAGTTAGTTCACGATTCACTGACTCTTGCCTTCTGTTTTAAGAGGATGTTCTTTATTTTCTGTGTTTTAAGTTCACAAGGTCACTGTCCCTAGAATTCTATTACCACAAGACGTCATTTATCATCAGAGTTATTCCTTAACTGTTTTCAGCAGTTAATTAGTGTTATGAGCTCACCATGTCACTCTCCCACGCCTGGCGTTATTATAAGACGTCATTTATCATCAGTGTTATCGTGCTATCAGTGTTAATCATAATGTCACTGTCTCTTGCCTTACGTCGTTTATCATCATTATCATTAGTTCATAACGTCACCGTCTCTACCGTTCTAACACGAATTCGTTCATTATCCGCGTTATTAGTTAACGGTGTCAGTCGCGCCAGGTGGCTCATTTTCTCTCGGGGCAGACGACAACGACTGTCCAGTCTGTTGCTGGGGCCGTGTTCGCCGTGTCCTTAACCGGAAACCGTTCCGTGCCTCTGGCGGAGACCTACCACCCCTGTTTCAGTTGGTGGAAATATTTGCAGCGTAAACCACCACCACCACCACCACACCACCACCACTACTAGTACTACTCCTGTTGATAATAATCATAATCATCATCGTCATCGTCATGATGATGATGATCATAATCATCGACGTCGTCGTCGGCTTTGTCGTCGTCGTCGTCGTCGTCATCGTCATCATCATCATCATTAAGTTATGACAAGCACTCGAATTGGGAGATTAACTGCCTGTTATGCCAAACAAAGATGTCGCGGGTTAAAGTTGTGGAGACCACTCTATCTGATGTGAATGGTATTATCGTTCTTACATGTAAGCATCGGTATCCGGTACTTACTTCCCCACCTTTTTACTTGCTAACACACTGCTGCTTAACCTCCTCAGGCCGTGGCCGCCAACGAGGATTACCCAATTCCTCTGTCCTGAGTGTTGTGGTCAAGCTGGTTCCAAAGGTGCTCCGCCCTTCTGCGATCTGCCTGGAGGTCTCGACACCAGGTGCTTCTGGACCGACCTGTATTCCGCTTGCCTTGGGAATTCCAATATCTCGGTGATGTTTATTGCAGGCTTGCATCATCATCGGTGGTTTATCCTCGAACCGATAAAGCTGTGCAGTGTTCATCTTGTTGATGGGCCCCAACTTTGGCTGGGCAAACTGGGAGGCACACGTCGAGGACAGTGTGGCCACGGGAAATATGCTGAAGGAGGTGTGGATGTGCAGGCCTCCTGCATGCCCTGGCTCATTTCATTTCCTTCCCGCTGTTTTGAAAGGAAGTCGAGGCCTTTTTTTTTGTCAAGGCATGCACACAAAACCTTCGTGGGAAAGAGATTTTGGCGGCGAAACTGTTGAAGTGGTGCCCCATCATATCATTTACAGTTAAGATTTACCCAGCAGCTGAGAGTTTTTTTTTTTCTTCACGTTGTTTGAAGCCCAGCTGACTATGACGGACCTTGTCAGGACTGTCATCTTGTCAAAGTATTCTCTGAACAGTTGTGACCCGCAAAAAGTGGCTAAAAATCTTCGATCCAATGAAAAATGTTAATTTCTTTCAGGAACTGAAAAATCACACCTTGTACATTTCTGAACAAGGTTTTCATCGAATCTGCTGTTAAGTGTTTATTTCTGACATCGTGTGTGTCCCAACGCTTTACAAGAAAACACTTAGTCGTGAGAGGTACACCACATGGAATGCATCATGGAGTTTCTTCACCTGTTAACAGGTGCGAGTGGGTGTAGAATGATGGCCTATGTGTGTACTTTGTCCAAAACTGTTTTTTTTCTTTACAGCCAATGCTAAAATGGCAAATAATCTTTTTTAAGGTTTGGAGGGATTTAAAAGAGTTTGTTATCATCCTGCGTGTTTCAGTCGTCAAGCCAGAGGTCTTTGATGCGTCTGCCTTTTGGATCTCATATCAGTGTGAGGGATAGGCACTCTGGTAGACATTCTGCACAGTTCTTTATTTGTGGCTTCTTGGCAAGTTGATCCACCCTCATTGCCTCAAATGCCTGCACGACCTGGATTCCAAGAGAGAAAAAAAAAATGGTGTAAGCATAAGATTTCTGAGAGGTGTACAGTTAAAATAAAAAGAAGAAGGAAAAAGCATAGGAGTTGAAGGTGTTTGTGGTAACGGCCAGCAATGTCCTCCAGAGCAGAAAGGGAATCCGAAGGAATTAGGGCGTGAAACATACAGAGCAATCCTAACAATAGTCTATATGGAAAGAGCGGAATCAGAGGCTTGGTTGTTTAATTAAACGTCTTCTTTCTTTGCGATTAGATTACGTGTATTAACAACAATTTAGTCTTTGGCGCGACTTCTTTCCGATCAAGCTGTGTTTTAGCAACTTCTGGGTGTTTCGCGCTCGCTGACGGGCGTCGGGCTAAACTCGGGCAGAAATAATAGTATTGCGGCCAGGTCAGCTCCTACTATTTTAGTGGCAGAAGCCAGGGACCAAAGGGACAAGAAAGAAGTCACGACAGGTAACTTCACAGGGCTCAGCAGATGACCTGTCGTGCCCTGTCGCGCCCTTCGGTCTCCATAGAGTGGTTGCTGAAGCGCCTGCCTCCTGACCACCGTCCTTCCGATGACCTACTCCACACAGCTGGTCACTGCTGTCCTCACATGCGAGGACAGCCACGCTCCTCCGAGGGTTTTAAAACCCGTCCTTCCCCTCCCTGTGGTTTAGCCCTCCAATGCAACCGGTTTTACCAGGGTGTGGCCGCAGTCGCGTGCGCTTTGCTGTTTAACCAAATAATTCGAGAGTTCACAGACTCGTCAAAGAGGACAGCGTGCAGAGATTTCAACACACGAAACGTTTCGGTACGCCTGGCGATACTGTTAAAAGAAGGAGAAAATTAATGAAACAGGCGTGAGTGGTATCATGTAAGGGACCAAGCGTATAGTTTTTATTGCTGTATCCCAGGCCATCACTCAGGGCCTTTTAGGCTGTTCACCGCGTAGAAATACAAAGGAC
Source organism: Conus betulinus (assembly GCA_016801955.1). NCBI lineage: Eukaryota > Metazoa > Mollusca > Gastropoda > Neogastropoda > Conidae > Conus > Conus betulinus. The sequence goes on from JADBJO010000061.1 coordinate 315,040, forward strand.
GCGTGATGGAAAAAAAAAAAAAATAGTCACAACTACGAAAAAGTACAAACAAGAAAAATTACGGTGTTTAAACAATTATTGATGTGGTATTTTTGTTTACATCCGTAGGGCGTACCAGTCTACGTCATGTTAAGACAGCCTGCCTTTCCGCTTAATTTATCACTCAGAAAAAAAAAAGAAAATAAAAGAAAGGTAATGAAAAACACTCAAGTGAAAAAATAAAAGAAAACAAACAGTCGAACAAATAAAAGAAGAAGAAGAAGAAGAAGAGGAGGAGGAGGAGGAGGAGGAGGAGGAGGAGGAGGAACGCCACATGGGTAAACAGACTCCGCAGAATGAGCAACCAGTGTCCCCTGGACAGTGTGTACATTTTTCACCACCCAGTCCCAAAACTGAAAAAAAAAGTAAAAAAAAAAAAAAGCTGGAATGTCATGAGTAATAACTAGGAAAAAAGTGTTGAAGAGTTTCCAGAGCGACGACAGAATGGCCTACAAAAGCATGAAAAGGACAGACGAAAAGAGAAAAAACACAAATAAACAAAAAAAAACCCTAAAACAGGCAGGGAAAAAAAAGAGCAACAGAAAAAAAGTTACAAGCACACAAGTTCCGAAAGGTGGGGAGCTATTTGTTCTTATAGAGCCCCAGGATCCTTTTGGATGGGGGGGGAGGGGGATGAGTGATCATCAAAGAGGACGAACTGCCCCGAAAGGAATGATTATGGTCTCTCGTCAGAAATACTATCCTTCTCTGGACATCCATATGCCCCATGCATAGTGCAACCCTTGCACAAGTCGCACAACGCGCGTCCAAACTAGCCAAAATCTCATTGTTTGTTCCCTTCCAGGGATCACTGTTGCTCATATTGTTTGGCCAGCAGATTTGGAGGATCGTATTTAAACTATTGACGAGGGTGTGTACTTTCTTGATTTTAATTTTCTGTCATACTTTATTTCTCTTTCCAGAGAGAGCGGGCCTCTGCGAGTACGGGTAGTCCTGACTTCAGTTTGTTGTCACTTTTCCATTTTTTCCCCATTCATTTTCCATCCTCCGGTTCTTGTTCACCGTCACACTCGTAGTGTCGTCACTGAGATGGACTTGGCTGTTCTTTGGAACTCTCCCGGGCACCACCACACAGTTTCCGGTGCATGGTGGCCTCATCTGGTAAGGCTCTGTCCCTGAGATCAGTATGGAGTAGGTAGTCCTGTAAGTCTAACTGCTCCAGACACCAGTAAGAAGCAGTGCGGCAGTAAGGGGCAGGGGCAATTTTGAGCTCGCGGTGCACATGCCGACGCCTTGCGTGTCCTGTTAAAAGTCAGAGGTTGTTGTGGTCAGCTGCGCCAAGAGATACATGGAATCCCATTCTGCGCTCTGTCCTTGGATGTTTTTGATCAGGAGGATCTTGTGACTTTCTGACTTGTCGTCTGCCGCTCCCGGTTTACCAGACTGTTTGCAAATTCAGTCACCCTGACTCCACAGTGAGAGACCACTGCAGCACTGTTCGTCTGTCTGTCTGGGCCTCATGCGGCCTTCCCCTCAGGTCCTACAGTTTGTCCCCAGGACCGACAAGGTATCTGTGAAGATGACCTCGTACCAACAGACACTCTGTGAGGCTGCTGTCAGTTTCACGGAAGCTTACAGAGCCTCAACCTCTGCGTTGAACGTTTTCTTTAAGCAGGTGTTTATCAACTGCAGGATCCATGTGTGAAAGTGTCGTCATTTCCTTTCGGTTTGTCTTTCTGTCTTCAAATAAGAAACCACAGACGTTTTAGTGTCTAGTTTGCGTTCAATCTTTCCTGCATCAGTATCGGATAACAAAACAACTCTCTGAAATACGTTTGTTCCGGTGTCAACGCTCTCGAACGTTTGCTCAGGTTGCGTGGAATTTGTTGTTCAAGTCAAGCCACGACTGCATTGTTGACGTTGTTAACATTCAAACAACTTAACGGGCTGGTGGTGTCACTCTGTAGGCTGTAGCATGAATGAATACTCAGTCGAGAAAGAGACGCGAACGCTGCGTGTTCAATCCATTCTTCTAGAAAAAAAAAAAAAAAAGAAATTGCGTCTATGTTGGGTCCGGTTTTTGCAGCGCATTTTGTCAGTGTAGCACTTCAAGATCTCAACGTAGTGATCGTTCGTCAGCGGGGATCCCCCAAGCCATCCTGTCATGACAATAGTATTTGTGTTTCATGTTGACATTGACCCTACAAACTATCCTGCAAGCCTTCCTGTCATGACAATAGTATTTGTGTTTCGTGTTGACATTGACCCTAAATCCTGCAAGCCTTCTTGTCATGACAATAGTATTTTGTGTTTCGTGTTGACATTGACCCTAAATCCTGCAAGCCATCCTGTCATGACAATAGTATTTGTGTGTTTCATGTTGACATTGACCCTACACACTATCCTGCAAGCCTTCTTGTCATGACAATAGTATTTGTGTTTCATGTTGACATTGACCCTACAAACTATCCTGCAAGCCTTCTTGTCATGACAATAGTATTTGTGTTTCGTGTTGACATTGACCCTACAAACTATCCTGCAAGCCTTCTTGTCATGACAATAGCATTTGTGTTTCGTGTTGACATTGACCCTACAAAGTAACCTATTACGACACTAGTGTTTGTTCTTTGTGTAGTACCATTTAATACTGTGATTACATTGACCCTGGAATGACTCAGTAGACAAAAGGCTTAGTTCAGGTATTAGCATGTGCTGTCATATTGTCAACTGGTGGTCTGTACGGTCTATAGATGTGTCGTCTCTACGATGGCATCCGACCCTTAGTATATTGTGTAGTACGCATGCGTCACCAAAACGGATGCCTTTCCCGTTCTAGCAGGCGATCTTTGGAGTAATTGCTTCAAAACTAGTCGGAAGGTGAAGTCCTCACTGAAGCGTTTCTCAACACTGTTGACTTTCCTTTAAGAACAAGTCGCGGATTAGGGACATCGACCGCGCGCGCATCACACACACACACACATACGCACGCATGCACGCACACACGCGCGCACGCGCGCACATACGCACGCGCGCACACACACACACACACACACACACACACACACACACACACACACACACACACACACACTTACACACACACACACACGCACGCACGCACGCACGCACACACACACACACACACACACACACACACACACACACACACACGCGCGCGCGCGCGCGCGCGCGCGCGCGCGCGCGCGCCCGGCGCCCGCGAAGGAAATCGATGTACTTGAAGCGGAAATGTCTCAGACATTCTGCAAACACGTGACCCCACCCGCCCCCCCCCCCCCCCCCCCCTGTTATCTCTCCCCTCCCCCCATCCCACTCCCCTTCCCGCCCTCCTCCTTGTGTCTCGTTGTTCATTAACATGGTCCATTGTGTTGTTAATGTCCTTTTGCTGTTATCACCACCATACCGGAGACCATTCGCTCAGTGTGGAAGGTATTCGTGTCGCCAGCCGATGATTACGTTGGCCTTCCGAAAGGTTGCCAGTCGTGCTAGCAGCACAAATGATTCTTTATGGTGTGTATGCAGGTAGCTTGTTCTTGATGAGTCGAGTATTGCAGTCGCCCATATGTGCGAGTTACAGCTCCCGAGATATTTGTACAGTTAATAACGATGAATCGACTTCCGCGGCACTTACGCAGGCACTGGAAAATGAAGGGAAAGTAACATCTGCCAATGTCTGATATCAGTTACTTCAGTCAGTCCGTCAGTCTTCGTCTTCTTCTTCTTCTTCTTCTTCTCTCTCGCAGGAAAACAAACTTCTTATTGCTTATCTGTTGCGTTTGGGACCAAAGATTACCAATCAATCTGTCTTTCCGTCTGTGTCTGTCTCTGTCTGTCTGTCTGTCTTTCTCTCTTTCTCTTGTGTGTGTGTGTGTGTGTGTGTGTGTGTGTGTGTGTGTGTGTGTGTGTGTGTGTGTGTTCTGCCCTCCCCCTCTTTCTCCACCCCCTTCCCCCCCCCCCCCCCCCCCCCTCTCTCTCTCTCTCTTTTTCTCGCGTGCGTCTGTATCTCAAGGCTAGTTTCAACTTCCCCTCACTTGAACTGAGGTCGTCTTCGAAGAAACGCACGGCCAGCGTTTTCTTATCCCCGGCCTGCGTGGTCCCTGCGGCAGAACTCCATGGTTTACGATTAGTGAGATTTTGAGGCATCCGCATTCCGTTTTCGGGGAAGATGTCTAAACACGGTACCATCGTACCTCTCTCTTCTCCCTTTTTGTCCATGGAAGGAAACGTGAATTCGATCATTTATTCTTTTTCCTCCTGTTTTCCAGTAAAAAGTCGGAACCATGAACATGAATATTTTTCTTCTTTCTTCATTCTTCCAATTCTTGATTGTTTATTCTTCTCTTTCTCTCCTTCCTATCCTTGAAAGACATTTGAAACATGACTGATTCATGAACATTGTTGTTCCATCTACTTAACGTTCCTCCCGATCAGAGAAGGAACCAGGAACATGATTGTTTCGTTTCAGAAAAGGAATCACGAACATGATTGTTTCGTTTTTCGTTTATCTCTGTTCCAAGGAAGAGATCACGAACATGATTGTTTCGTTTCTCTCTGTTCCAAGGAAGAGATCACGAACATGATTGTTTCGTTTCTCTCTGTTCCAAGGAAGAGATCACGAACATGATTGTTTCGTTTCTCTCTATTCCAAGGAAGAGATCACGAAACGTGATTGTTTCTCTTTTTCCCAGTTGTTTCGTTTCTCCATTCCAAGGAATTCCAAACCAGGAAAATGTTTTTTCTTTTCTTCTTCCTAACATCGTTCCCGACCAAGGGGGAAAAGATCATGAAGATAATTGTATCTTCGCAGCATTCTTCCCGAACAGGGGGAAAGATCATGAAGATAATTGTATCTTAGCAGCATTCTACCGACCAGGGGGGGGAAAGATCATGAAGATAATTGTATCTTCGCAGAATTCTTCCCGACTCTGCCCGACAGGGGGAAAGATCATGAAGATAATTGTATCTTAGCAGCATTCTTCGCGATCAGGGGAAAAGATCATGAAGATAATTGTATCTTCGCAGCATTCTTCCCGACTGGGGGAAAGATTATGAAGATAATTGTATCTTCGCAGCATTCTTTCTGACCAGGAAGAGAATCATGAACCTGATTGTTTCTTTTGTCTCTATTCCAAAGAAGAAATGAAAATGATTTTTTTTTTTTCTCTCTCTCAGAAAACATGAACCTGACGGTTTCTTTTCTCTCCATTCCAAGGAAGAAATCATGAAAATGATGATTGTTTTTTCTCTCTCAGAAATCATGAACCTGATTGTTTCTTTTCTCTCCATTTCAAGGAAGAAATCATGAAAATGATTGTTTTTTTTTTTTTTCTCTCTCTCAGAAATCATGAACCAGATTGTTTCTTCTTCTCAGCAATGTTCTCGACTAGGAAAGAATTCGTGAGCATTGTTCTTTTTCTGTCCCATTCCAGTGAAGAAATTATGAAGTTGATTATTTCTTTTATCTCTGTTTATTCCTAGGAAGAAATGGTGAACAGGATTACTTCTTTTCTGTCCATTCCAAGGAAGAAATCATGAACATGACTGTTTCTTCCTAACATTGTTCCCACCGGGAACGGAATTATAAAAATGATGATTGCTTTTGTTTAAGGCACTGCAAGGAGCAAATCACGAGCCTGATTGTTTCTTTTGTCTCTCGCACTGCTACGAAGAAATCATGAACACCATTACTTCTTTTGTCTTCATTGCAAAGAGGAAATAATGAACATGATTTATTTCTTGTGTTTCCATTGCAAGAATGAAATCGTGAATATGTTAATTTCTTTTGTCTCAGTTCCAAGGCAGAAGTCATGAACGTGATTATTTACTTTGTGTCTCCGCCGTTGCCAGTAAGAAACCATGAGCGTCATTATTTCTTTTGTCTCGTGTTCCAAGGTTTCTTTTGTGTTTCTTTTGTTTCCTGCATGAAAAGAAGAAATGACTAACATGATATTTGTTCTTCTCGGTTTCATTTCGACCCTGTATTGCCCAACCGACCACACAGCACCCTTTCAGGGACCACCAGTCTGCTCTCCGTTCTGGGGAATTGATAACAAACGTGATCATTTCCTCTTCCCCGCCTTCCTCCCTCCCTCCCTCCCTGTACAGAGAAGAAATCATGAACTTCATTATTGTACGTTCTTCTTTCCGGCGTTTACCTCAGATCTGATGATTCAGACATTCACTGCAAATGCCTCCCGATTACAACCTACCAGGTTGAGGATCATGACAGATCATACACCTAAAGACTGTCTCCTAGAGAATTGTGCTCAAACGAGAGACCCATCACTTTAAAGAAAAGAAAGAAAGAACAACGGCATGCTAAAACAACAACAAACAAACAAAAACAAGACTTTTATTACATATTAATGCTACATTGTCATGTCCAGATGGATACAAATGGTTTAACGTATTCGTGATGATATGAGTAAACGTTTACACAGATAATCTTTCTGATGATGAATCTCTCTCCCCTTTCCCACCCTTCCCCCCCTTTCCTCCTCTCACACTCTTTCCACATACACACTCTTCTTTTCTCAACCGCCACTCTCACTCTGTATATTCGGTGTGTGTGTGTGTGTGTGTGTGTGTGTGTGTGTGTGTGTGTGTGTGTGTGTGTGTGTGTGCGCGCGCGCGCGCATGTGTTTGTGAGAGAGAGACAGAGAGAGGGAGGGAGAGAGGTAAGGAGGGAGGGAAGGAAGGAGTGTGAGGGGAGGAGAGAGAGAGAGAGAGAGAGAGAGAGAGAGAGAGAGAGGCACAGTGTGTGTGTGTGTGTGTGTGTGTGTGTGTGTGTGTGTGTGTGTGCGCGCGCGCGCGCGCGCGCATGTATGTGTGTGTGTGTGTGCGTGTGTGTGTGTGTGTACACACAAAAACGCACGCACGCGTGCGCGCTCCGCGGATCGGAGCGCACGCTGCATCCATGGACTAATTGCATTGACTTGAATGATCATCAGGCCATCTCCCGCCGCTTTTTCGGGGAAAGACAGAGAGAAAGAAAAAGAAAGAAAGAAAGAAAGAAAGAAAAAGACAGCAAGAAAGAAAGGGGAAGAAAAAAACAAAACAAAACAAACACCTACACCCTCGGACACTTCACTCTCAACCCGCCAGCCATTTTCTCCGACTGAAGAAGGCGGGCAGATTTTGAAGCTGTGCGTGTGTGTATGTTTTTCTTTTTCTTTCTTTCTTTCTTTTTTTTGTATAACTCATAGAGAATGGGGGGCTGGATAGGAGGGGGGAGGGGGGGGGGGGAGATCCGGTTGGGGAGCGGGGAGGGGCGAGGGAGGGTTGGGGGGGGGGGGGGGGGGAAGGCGACAGTGAGGTTGATGGCCTAGAGAAGGCCAATTGACCTTTAGCTGTTGTGACAACGTGTCGATGTTATGTGCGGAGGTGTGCTGCCGACATTTCCACACGATATGGCACGGCGACTGCCTCTTCCACTGCCGCTGC
>JADBJO010000061.1:325000-347500 GCA_016801955.1 Conus betulinus
AATCTTAAAACGAGGTAAATATGAGTAAGACTCAGGAGTGAAATGCATTTGGTATATTGTGATGGACGATGCTATCAGCTCTGAAGCTTAGCTTATAATTCTTTTTGTTCAAAGATGCATTATTTGTTTGAAAAAAAAAAAGGAAGGGGGGGGGGGGGGGGGGGGAGAAAATACCTTATTGTTTCAGCTGAGAAGATAGTGGGCAACATTACGCTTAAAGTATTTAGTAGATTCCCCTGGTTGTTTCCAGCAAAACGTACCCCCACGTTCCGACTCGCACATCAACCGAATGGGGCTCAACAATAAGGGGAAAACAAGTCGAAAAGTCTGTACAATCCAGAAAAAAAAAACAGCGCAGAGGTGATGGCATATTTTCAACAGATTTCACCATCATCAGTTCCTTAACCCTAGGGTCGTTGGAGCACCCTAGGTTGTTTGGACATCACTTGCACCGACAATCTCCACCATCCTCGTGTGTGTCCGCCGCTCCGTGGGAACCGCTAAAGGTCATACCTGCCATTCTCGATGTTGTCCTCCCATCTTTCTCTGTCTACGCCTTCATCTGTTCCCTGGTTCTGTGTCAGGCAAGATGCTGGATGATTGAGAGACATGACCATTCCATCTCGGTTTTTGTTTCATGGCTGTTGTCTACAGGTCTCCAAAGGGCCCAAGGGCTACTTCGATTCTTTTGCGCACTTCTTCATTGGTGATTTGGTCTTTGTGGGAAATGCGTAAGATTTTGAGGTGGATTCTCCTAAACAGATCTGCTGTCGCCGCGCGCAAACAGATTTGTTTTGCACCACATTTATAACAGAAAAACGGGGAACCTGTGTTCAATGTGATGACCTCTAAAAGGCTTTGGATTCCTGGAACAGAAACATGTTGGTCTAGAGAGGGCGCTTGGGAGAGCGCAGTTCTCAGGCAAGGTCGAAGGAATCTCGATTCAGTTCATGAGATAAGACAAAATTACTTTTTTCCGCCGGGTGAAGTTTATAGTTGACACAGACTGAAGCAGGTCCTTCCCATGTACTTTTATCACTAGAAAATTACGAAGTGTCAACGTTCCTATCACTAGGAAGTACTGCTATTTTTTTCAAAGTCTGTTACAGGGTAGATGGCTATAAAATCTGGCACACTGGGGAGTGACCCAAACAATTAACTGAATGACTAATCATCACTCTTGGAAAGAACAGAAATCTCCAACACTGCAGGAACTACCGGGGTATGAGACTGGTCAGCCATATCAACAAAACAGTGCTCAACATCATTCTAAGTACTCTGCGACCGCAAACAGATATAATTACTGCTGGGTAACAGGCTGGATTCAGCAAAAGCAGAAGTATTATCGGTTAGAGCGTTAAACTACGTATCCTTTGCCGAAAACACCCCCAGTACTAGATAGGGTTCCATGATATCTTTATAGACATCAAGAAGGCGTTCGACATAGTCAGGCTGGAGGCCGTATGAGCCACAGTGTAGAAATTTACCTCTGGGAAGACGTTTATAAACACCACACACCAACTGTACCCCAAAGCGTGCTGTGCTCGTACAGGGTGTGTACTGGAGAATGGTTCCACACTTCAGTTAGTGTTCGTCAGGGTGGATTTCATCTCCCTCACTTTTCAGCATATTCTTGGAACGCATGAAGAATGATGTACCTGAAGATTATGTCAGCGCAGCCAGGACTTGAGGAGGAACCTCTGAAGGCTTCGATGTACACACAACATTGATGGCCTGGCAGGCAGTGAACGAGAACTCACCAAGCTTGCCCGAACAACTGCATGACACATCAACACGATGTGGCACCGGGAGGACTAAGTTGATGGCCAGCCACAACGCCACCATCAATTCTCATACAACTGTCAAGGTTGAAAACCTAGAAAGAGTTCAACAGTTCCTTTACCTGGGATGCATCATTACCAGTAAGAGACCAAACCAGAAACCCTCTCAAGGGCAGCAAAGACACTGTCCAGATTAAAATCAGATTAGAAGAACAAGAATATCTTCATGAGTCTTCTAATTGCTCCGGTATATACCATTTTCCTGTAGGTATCCAAGATTTGAACCTTCACAGCAAATCTGGAGAAAAAAGAATTTAAGCCATGGAAATGAGACGTTTCTAGGAAACACTAAACATCAGATGCATTGATTGTTTCATCAATCAAGAAGCGTGTGTGAATTGAGATGTTTCTAGAAAACACTAAACATCAGATGCAATGTTTGTTTCATCAATCAAGAAGTGTGTGTGTCAAACCATCAGACAGCACATAGTACCATACGAAAATCTTGATACCAGTCAGGAGAAAGAAAAAACACCATTCGTATGGCCATTACCAAAAATTTATCAACCTTACCAAAACAGTCCTGCAAGAACCTGTTGAAGGAGGAAAACAGAGTGGGTGCTAGAGAAAAAGAAGATACGCTGACGACATTGCAGAGCGGACAGGGGCAGAATAGAGGGAAAACGGAGAGCGGACAATGGCAGAGATTCAGGCTTTTGCACTCCACCGACAGAACTGGAGGAACCCGATTAACTGTTCTTCAGTGTGATGCCCCAGTGACCCCCAGTGACTCCCCACGGAGGTAAGAAGGGAAGAAGAAAGAAGAAGAAGAAGAAGAAGAAGAAGAAGATGAAGATGAAGAAGAAGAAGGGTATTAGTCTGTAACAGAACTTCACTGTGATCACGTTCAGTGGACAAATGTTGCAATAATCTTATAAATACTCACAACACATCAGGGGCCCATCCACTCCACTCGTTGACAGGTCTATTCCAGGGTCTAACTTCCTCTTTCCATGGAATGTTGTTTGCACTGCTTTGCTAGTTATTGTATAGTAACATTTGCAGTGATCTTGCTGGGTAATTGTCCTTCATCTGCTGTTTGATCCGGACCCCACGCCCATCCCTCTCTCCTCCGTCTGTGTGTGTGTGTGAGTGTGAGAGAGAGTGTGAGAGAGAGAGAGAGAGAGAGAGAGAGAGAGAGAGAGAGAGAGAGAGAGACTCTTTCGTGGAATTGAATGAGTTCTTCTCTCAGCTATAATCCATTTGACGTGTTTGATTAAATGAATTCAGCGGGTTTTACTCAGTCCTGCTGATAGACAAAAAGAAAGAAAAACGGACATGGATGAAAAATATGAGTGTTCTTTTTTCTTACAGACTTCACATAAGTTAAGGACCACTTGCAATCTGTCTGACAAATGCAACACGCGCGAAACCAAAATGTTTCATGTGTACAGATATTTAATTGCAACCCTTGTGAATCAAATTAAAGCAATTTCAATTGGATTGCGTAATGTTTTTGCAATGATAAAGCAATGTAAAGAGACCCACCCTGGGAAAGGAAAATCCACAAAATGTTTCTTTAATCTGTTCAAAAACGGATGTGTCCCCCCCGCGCAGCAACACAATCGAGACAGCGCAGCGCTGCCTCATGGAGTTGATGGTGTTTGCGATGACGGCCTGGGGGATGTTTTCCCACTCCTGTCGCAGGACGTGCAGCAGCTGTTCCCCGATTAGCTGGACGTGGGCGGTTTTGCATGGACTCGCCGGCCAAGTTATCCCCAGATGTTCTCGATTGGATTGAGATCTGGACTGTTCGCAGGCCATGCCATCCTGGTGATCCCAGCTTCCTGAATGAAAGTGTTGACAGCCCTGCAGCAGCGGTGTGTGGCGTTGTCATCCTGGAGGACAGCTTGGGGGTCCGATCTGCTGGAGGGTCGCTGTGACCAGAGGATGTAAGATCTCCTGCAGGTAGCGCGCCCATTGAGCATGCCCTCCACATGGTAGAGAGGAGTCCTGTAGTGTCGGCTGATGCCTCCCCAAACCATAATGGAGCCACCTCCAAAAGCAGCCGCCTCCTGGATAGCGTCATCTTGCAGCTGCTCCTGTGGGCGCGCCGCCACACACCCTGATGCGGCCGTCTTTGGGGCTCACCATGAAGCGCGATTCGTCGGTGAACAGGACATGGCCCCAATGAGCACGAGTCCACCTCAATGGTCCTGGCACCAAGCAAGTCGGCATGCCCTGTGACCTGCTGTCAGCATGGGTTTCTTCACCGGACGCCTGGAACGCAAGGGCGGCAGCATGTAGGCGACGCCGAGTGGTCTGCCCGCTTACTGCTATGTTGGTGGAAGCACGCAGTTGCTGACTCAAGGCATTGGTGGTGGTTGTCCTCTCCCGAAGGGCCTGTCCGCAGAGGTACCGGTCCTCACGTTGTATGGTTTTCTTGGGACGCCCTGGGCGTGGCCGTTCCTGGACAGTGCCTGTGGTTTGATGGCGCTGTCTCAGACGGATGATGACCGAGTGTGACACTTGCAGCCTTCTGGCCACCTCTCGGACGCCTACTCCGTCCTGCAGCCAGGCGATAGCTCGGGCACGATCGAAATTTCTCAACTTTCGTCTCGCTGGCATGTGGGTGTCGTGCTTCAGAACGGGTATTCGGCGGCTTTTATGGCCATTGTGGTGAGCACAACGCACTCCCATACCTTCATGCTGTCACGTGCATCAGGATTTTCACCTGTAGACAGTTCGAGTCAGTGTGCACGGATTGCTGACAAACAGCTTGTTTTGCCAAACAAGAGCACTTTTCTGCACGCTCAAGCGGACTCAGTGCAGCTGTTGCATGCTTGGCAGCATTTATTGAGAAGGCCTGACGACTGTCGCGTTCAGAAACCTTGGCAATTACTAACCTTTATTTGATATTTGATTTTGAAAGCACCTAAAGCATTCTGCGGTGTGGTCCTTAACTTATGTTGAAGTCTGTAGTTCATTTGTTGCTCCTTTTCCTCTCCTCCTCGTTTTTGTCTTGTTACATCTGAGGCATACACACTCACACTAAGAAACAAGCACTCGCACACAGAGGCATACAGTCACACTCCAAAACTACATTCACACTTAAAGGCAAACACTCACACACAGAGGTATACACTCACACACAGAGGCATGCACTCAAGCATGTACTCGCACTTAGAGCTATGCACTCACACACAGAGGCTTACACTCGCACACAGAGACACTCAGTTTAGAAGTAGACACACTCAAAGACAAACACTCAAACGAAGAGGCATAAACCACAGAGAGAGAGGTATACCCACACACAGAGGCATACACTGACACTTAAAGGCATACGCTCACTCACAGAAGCACAAACTCACAAAAGGCCTACACTTACGCACAGAGGCACACGCACACTCGGAGACATACACTCACATGCAAAAGATACGCACAGAAGCATACACCCCACACAGAGAAAGATGTACTCATATACAGAACTAGAGGCATACACTCGCATACAGAAACACGCACTCACTCACACACAAAAGTATACACTCACGCATAGAAGTATAGACTCACAAACAGAAACAAAACACTCGCACATCGAGGCATACACTCAAACATGAAAGGATACGAATGCAGAAATACACACTCACACATGCAGAAATACACATTCACACTTAGGGGCATACACTAACACACAGGGGTATATACATAGACACACACACAAAAAAAGAACATACACAGAGAACTATACACTCACTTTCAGATTATTCATACAGAGATAGACAGACAGACAGACAGATAAGCAGACAGACAGACAGGCAGACATACACAGACAGACAGACAAACAGGTAGATAGATAAACAGATATAAAAACAGACACTAAGATGCATAAATAGACTGACAGATAGATAGGTGGAAAGAAAGTAGAAACAAAAACAAAGAATAATAGAATATATAGATATATGGATAGATAGATAGATGTGTGTGTGTGTGTGTGTGTGCGTGCGTGCGTGCGTGCGTGCGTGCGTGCGTGTGTGTGTGTGTGTGTGTGTGTGTGTGTGTGTGTGTGTGTGTGTGTGTGTGTGTGTGTATAGAATCTAGTAATAAGTGTTTATTTTACAGAAATTTTAAAACAGAGTTTCACCGTGAAAAATATATTAAAATGTCACCTTATGTTTATTAATACCCACTGATTCGGTTTCGCTGTGGCAATCATAAACTCATGATAGAAATTGGCAGACGATTTAGAATACCTCACGATAAACGATTCTGTCGGGACTGTGATCAGAATGACCTTGGTGATGATTTCATTTTGTAATAAAATGTAACAAATATACAACATTAGAAATCAGTTTATACCTAGAAAATTTACATATGCAAAGTCCGTATTTAACTTTGTTGTTTGCTTTTGCTTTGTGGTAGTAAGAAAGTGTTGCTAAACTTAGCGAAGTTTTTTAAATTTAGTAAAGTTGTGTAACATTACATTCAGGATATGTTACTAATAGGGAAAATTTTGATGTTTGATTTGTTTCATTTCTATTTGTCTGATTTGTTTCAAGTTCTCCATGCCCCAAAAGCAGGATTAAAATCTTTGAACAGGATGAAAATCTTTGAATCTTTGAATCTTGAAAAATGTGTGTGTGTGTGTGTGTGTGTGTGTGTGTGTGTGTGTGTGTGTGTGTGTGTGTGTGTGTGTGTGTGTGTGTGTGCTAGCGTGCTTCTGTCTTTCTCTCTCTTTCCATCCCCCCTCTCTCTTTATTCTCTCTCTGTCTCTCTCTTTTGTATCCACTTATCTATCTGTCTGTCTGTATGTAGACATATGCCTGTTTGTCTGCCAGTCTGCCCGCCTCTCTTTCCGTCTGTCTGTCTCACTCTCCCTGTCTGTCTGTCTCTGTCTGTCTTTTTCTCACATACTAGTTGTTCCTTTAACTGTGTGACAGAAGATAATAGTACGTATGTTTCCTGACCTAAGGTTTGCTGATCCAATGCTTCTGATCGATTTTTGCCTCCTTTCTCTCTGTCGCCGTCTGTCTGTCTGTCTGTCTGTCTGTCTGTTCTCTCTCTCTCTCTCTCTCTCTCTCTCTCTCTCTCGCTCGCTCTCTCTCTCTCTCTCTCTCGCTCGCTCGTTCGCTCGTTACCTCATTTCCCGTGCTCTCTTCTCGTTATTTTTCTTCTCTACTGTCTGTCTGTTTGTCTTCTCTCTCTCGCTCTCTGTCTCTGTCTCGGTGTGTCTGTCTGTCTGTCTGTCCGTCCCGTCTGTCTCTCTTTCTCTATCTCTATCTCCTTTGTCTCTGTCTCTCTCTCTCTTTCTCTCTTTCTTGCTCGCTCGTTAGCTCGCTTTCCCTGCTCTCTTTTCTTCTTGTCGTTTTTTTCTTCTCTTCTCTGTGTCTGTTTGTCTGTAAGTTTGTCTGTCTGCCTGCCTATATGCCTGCCTGCCTGCCTGTCTGTCTGTCTGTCTCTCTAGCTCGCTCGGTCATTAGCTCGCTTCCTTGGTCTCTTCTCTTCTCTCTCGTCGTTTCTCTTTTTTTTTGTCTCTGTCTGTCTGTCTGTCTGTCTGTCTGTCTGTCTGTCTCTCTCTCTCTCTCTCTCTCTCTCTCTCTCTCTCCGTGTCTGTATCTGTCTTTTGTATGTTTATCTGTCGGTCAATCTGTCTGTCTGTCTGTCTGTCTGCCCCGACCCCCCCCCTCCCCTTCTCTCTCTCTCTAGCCCAAGCATACATACACGCTCTCTCTCACACACACACACGTGCGCGCGCACACACACAGGCACACACACACTGACACACACGCAGGCACACACACACACACACACACACACACACACACACACACACACACACACACGCACACACACACACGCACGCACGCACGCACGCACGCACGCACGCGCGCGCGCGCACACACATACACACACACACGCACACACTTTCTCCCTCTCTCTCTCTCTCACACACACACACACACACACACACACACACACACACACACACACACACACACACACACACGCACGCACGCACGCACGCACACAGAGAAATATTTGTAGACATACATAAACACACACAGACACGTGGAGAGACAGACAAACACACACGCGCGCGCACACACACACACACACACACACACACACACACGCGCGCGCGCGCGCGCGCGCACGCGCACGCACACACATGTTAAAGACTGGCAAACACATCCCTAGATCATGTGAAACTACTTCAAAGGGAATTGGTGAAGGGAGAGAGGGAGGGAAAGAGGGACGAGAGAGAGAGAGAGAGAGAGAGAGAGAGAGAGAGAGAGAGAGAGAGAGAGAGAGAGAGAGAGAGACAGATGGAAAGGGGAGAGAGAGAGAGTGGGACAACGTGGGAATGGAGGAA
Source organism: Conus betulinus (assembly GCA_016801955.1). NCBI lineage: Eukaryota > Metazoa > Mollusca > Gastropoda > Neogastropoda > Conidae > Conus > Conus betulinus. The sequence continues at coordinate 333,152 of JADBJO010000061.1, forward strand.
GACGGGAAGATTTCTAAAACATAAATCTTGTCTGCATCGATTGGGATTGTTCTCTCCGCCTTTGTGTGAATCCGTATAGATCTCTCTTGGCCTGAACCGGCTAAGTAGAAGAGAACATGGGTGATTATCATCGTCATCGTCGTCGTCATCCACGGTATCATCGTCATCATCGTCGTCGTCGCCGTTGTCGTGATCGTACTCGTTGTAGTGGTCATTATCTTGTACTCATCGTTGTCGTCTTGTTTGGTGTGGTCCTCGTCAGAGACGCCAGAACACGAGAGAAAGAAACAGCGAGGTCTTTGTTGTTCAATGTGTATAGAACTCTCTGTCTGTCTGTCTGTGTCTCTTTCTTTCTCTGCTTGTCTGTCTGTCTATGTCTGTGAGTGTTTTTTTCTGTCTGTCTATCTGTCTGCCTTTCTGCCCCCCTCTCTCTCTCTCTGTCTCTCTCTCTCTCTCTCTTGCTGCGTTCGTGTCAGAATCTGTCCCGAATTTCTGTCTTTCTGTCTCGTTCTGTCTGGGTTCGTTTCTGTCTGTCCTGTTTTTTTCTGTCCGTCACTCTGTCTCTTATGCCCTTCCGCATCTCGTCTTAAGAGCCTGTGGCTGATTTACAGTCTGTCTGTCTGTCTGTCTGTCTGTCTGTCTCTCTCTCTCTCTCTCTCTCTCTCTCTCTCTCTCTCTCTCTCTCTCTCTCTCTCTCTCTCTCTCTCTCTCTGTGCCAGGAGAGTTAGGGTTTTCGCCCAAGTCTGTTGCTTTGTTCGTCTGTGAGCAGGATTTCATCCAAACGACAGAAACGTTGCCACGGAACTTGGTGGAAAGTTGGCGTGTGGGCCGAGGAAGAACCTATTGATTTTGGGGTGCGGATCCAGGATCTGATGTCGGAGCCGTGATTTGTTCAGCAAGAATACGTAAAAATCTTCTGAATCAGTTTAAACAAAACTTGGTAAAAATGTGGAGGATGGCTCAAAGACACCGTCAAGAACATTTTTTGTGCAGATCCACTGTGCAATCCGGATCAAAGGGCGTGTGCAGGATCCGCTTGACCTTAGCGGTGGTCCGCGTTGTCCTGAGGTCCCGTTTTTTGGTTTGTAGGTATAGTTAGTCCCCAGTTTCGGCGTCTTTCTCCCTGACCTTTTTCGTCTGTTTCTCTCACACGAGGCCCCTTCTGGTGTGTACATGTCGTCAGTTTCCAGTCCAGTGTGTCTGTCAGTCTTTCAGTCCTTTTTCGTTTGTTCGCCCGAGACCCCTTTGGGTTTGTAAATGTAGTCAGTTCCCAGTTTGCTTTTCTGTCTTTCGGACCTTTTTCGTCTGTTTCAGACGAGGCTTCTTATAATTTGCAGATGTAGTCAGTCCCCAATTTGACTTTCTGTCTTATTGACCTTTCTCGTCTGTTTCACTCGAGAACCCTTCTGGTTTTTGTAAATACAGTCAGCCCCCCCCCAACTTATCTCTCTTTCTTATTTATCTGTTTAGTTTGTTTCACATGAAGGCTCTTCTGTGTGTGTAAATTTAGTCCGTTCCAAATTTGCCTGTCTTTCTGATCTTTTTCGTCTGTTTCGCATGAGGCCCCTTGTGGGGGTGTACATATTATTGTCAGCGCCCTGTTGGCCTTCCAGTCTTACTGACCTTTATCGTCTCCGTGTTTCACGTGAGGCCCCCATCTGGTTTGCGCATGCAGTCAGTACCCGGTTTGCCTAACTTTAAACCGACCTTTTTTGTCTGTTTCACCTGAGACCCTTCTCGGTTGTCAATGGGATCAGTCCTCAATTTGCCTTTGTGCTTTACTGACCTTTTTCGTCTGTCGCTTTTTTTTTTTTTTTCCTCACCTTTCTTTTCTTGAACTTTTTCAAATGGAAGGACAGAGACACGGGCACGTGCGTGGGGTGAAGGATGGGGAACGGAGGGGTTAGAGGAAAGGGGGGAGGGGGAGCTGGGCACAGGGGGAGACGCAAAGAGAGGAAGAAAGAAATAACGCGACGGAGAGCGCGGTCACCGACTGTCGGATTCTGAAAGGGTGTACAGTGAGCAAACATTGCCGCGCTTTTCACATCGGCGATGCTTGCCAGGTACGTCAGCCACACACACACACACACACACACACACATCAGCCACACACACACACACACACATCAGCCACACACACACACACACACACACACACACGCACACACACACACACACATACAGAGAGAGAGAGAGAGAGAGAGAGAGAGAGAGAGAGAGAGAGAGAGAGAAGTGTGTGTGGGGGGGGGGGGGGGGGGGGGGGGGGGAAGGCGAAGAAGAGGTCAGGAAGGGACGAATCTGCGAAAGGGTTTTCAGTGAGCTAAGTCTGCCGCGCTTTTCATTTTTCATTTTATTTTCATCTGCGGCCATGTCTGGCACTGCTATGTAGAGTGTTTTGTCAGATCAACGATCGGCGACGGCTTCAACCTGCTACATTAATTGTCAGTAAAATAGCATACAGCCCGAGAGAAGTGAGCACACCGTGTGAGAGGGGACGGGGTGGGGTGGGATTGGAGAGAGGGGAAGGGGGGAGAGGAGGAAAGGGCAGAGGAGGATGGGACAAAGGGGGGGGGGTGTCTGGAAGGTGGGACAAAGACGGGGGGGGGGGGGGGGCGACGTTCATGGGTAATCAATAAACTACAGCCAGAGAGAGAGAGAGAGAGAGAGAGAGAGAGAGAGAGAGAGAGAGAGATTACGTGGGACACGGAATCTGGATAAAGAATAATCAGAGACAAAGAGGACTGATGAGGGCAGCGCAGGTAATCAATAAAGTACGTTGAGATCATAAAGGATGGGATTGATTATTGAAGAATCGGATCATCAACCAAATACACTGAAAATAGAAAGAAACGGACTGATTTTAGGGGACACAGATAAAAAAAAATGGAAAGAACAGGGATAAATGGACTGATTATGGGTAACACGTTTAATCAATGAAGCACAGAGAGAACACAGAGAAACTGACGGACCCTAGAGAGCACAGAAAATCAACAGAACACAGGCGGGGATACACTGATGAAGGAAGACTTAAATAATCGGTAGAACAGAGTCAGAACAATACTAACGATGGCGAAACCAATAGTGAGTAACATACAAAGAGATTTTGAGTGATTATGGAGGACACAGATAATCAACATAGTACACAGAGAAGTGGGGTTTTTTAGTACATCATAATCAACAGAATACAAACAGAAGTGGACTGATTGTGGACATATATTCTATAGATAGAATACAGACAGAAATAGGTTGACATGAGAGTGAGTAAACTGCAGACAGAACTGGATATAAGGGGGCATGATTATCAGTAAACTTCAGACAGAATTTGGATGATGGAGAAGTAAAAATTAGACTGCAGACAGAATTGGGCTAATGGGCATATGATAATCAATATATTACAGAATTAAAGTAAACTGAAGGGGACTCGATGATCAGTAGATTGCACACAGAACCAGGCTGATTGGAGACATGATAATCAATAAATTGCCGATGGGATGGGCTGATAGGCACATGATAATCAGTGAATTCCAAACAGAAGTTGATCATCAATAGATAACATATAGAACTGATACAAATTGCGGACATGATGATCAAAAGATTACAAGCAGAAGTAGACTGAATGGAAATGTGATAATAAAACACAGTGACAAGCGACTTTATTTGGGACGTGATAACGAACTAGGTACAATCAGAAGTGGATGGACGGGAGAGACATGATCGCCAATAAAACATAAAAAAAATCGCTTGACTGGGATAAAATAAACTGAAAAATACAGATATAAATGGACTGATCGAACACAGATAACCAACAGACTCCACACAGAGTGAGTGGCTGATGGGGACACGGACGTCCAGTGCAGTACAGAGAGGAGATTGAAACGGGGCGACACAGATTATAGGATGTAGAGAAGATACAAATCGCTCGAATATTGTCAGAAATATCTGGTGAAGGGGTGGGCTCAGGTAATGATTGACAAGCCAGAGAAATTGCATAAAGTGTAAACAGATGTCTCTCGGGATTGAAGAAACACAGTCAGTAGAGCGGAGAGAGGTACGAGAAGGACGACAGGGAGAGCGCACGCCTCTGTCCCTGTCAACGTGCGTATTGAGTTTATAGCTGTACATCATTTGTGTGACGGAATGTTGCATGGCGTCAAATCTTCTGTCTGGTAGCCTTACATATTCCACCATGTGGATCCGCACTGGAATCCATGGCATATTTCTTAGAATGCGTCTGAAACAGACACAAATGCATTGGGACTGTTTGCATTGGGACTATCTGCATTGGGACTATTTGTACCAAGTTGAATTATCATCGTGTCAGCCACACGTCGGTGGTAGCCGCTAGTTTATATCTCAGCGTTTTTTTTTTTTGTTTGTTTATTTTTTCGTTTGTCTGTTTGTTTGTTTTGCTGTGCAGTAATTGAAGAAATACCCGTCTATTCACACGTGAAAACAGTAATAGGTGTTTCGTGTTATGATTGCCGTTTTCACATGAAAATAATTTTCACGCGGAATTTCTGGTGTTTTTTTTTTTCTTCAGACATTACGATTACTGTTTACACGTGAAAATAGTTAATCACCCGCTGTCTTGATGAAAATGGATGACAACGGTAATCATAACCTTTTGAGGACAGCGGGTTGTCATACATCGGTTAAGTGGCTGTGGCGGAGACTGAATTGTGAAGTGGGTGGGAGGTGTGCGTGGGTGGATGGGCTAGGTCAGCGGTGTGTTTGGGAGAGGAGAGAGGGGGAGTTAGCTGCAGGTCAATCACGGTTAATGACTTAATAATCGGCTAGCTTGTTCGATGACCGCCCCCCAATCGTGATTACTCTTCCAGTTTGCTGGAGGATAACCACGGTTAGTGATTAGTCTTCTGGTTTGCGTGAGATGGATACAGACTGCACACACACACACACACACACACACATACACACACACATACACACACACACACACACACACACACACACACACACACACACACACACACACACACAGAGAGAGAGAGAGAGAGAGAGAGAGAGAGAGAGAGAGAGAGAGAGAACAACCCGGGGTGGGGGGGGGGGATGGGGTGGGAGCTGTCAGCATCATTGCGACATACGTTGTTGGCCTAAATGGTTGTTGAGACAGCTATCTGTGGGGTTATGTTTTGTGCCTTGTCATGTCTTTAGTAGTGATTCCTTAAAAATAGATATAACGAACAATCATTTGTTTCGTAGTGTGCATTGCGGAAGAGATATATCGAACAATTATTTGTTTCGTAATGTGCATTGCGGAAGAGATATATCGAACAATCATTTGTTTCGTAGTGTGTGCATTGCGGAAGAGATATATCGAACAATCATTTGTTTCGTAGTGTGCATTGCGGAAGAGATATATCGAACAATAATTTGTTTTGTATTGTGTGTATTGCGGAAGAGATATGTGGAACAATCATTTGTTTCGTATTGTGCGTTGCGGAGGAGATATGTCGAACAATCATTTGTTTCGTATTGTGCATTGCGGAAGAGATATATCGAACAATAATTTGTTTTGTATTGTGTATTGCGAAGAGATATATGGAACAATCATTTGTTTCGTATTGTGCGTTGCGGAAGAGATAAAAATCGAACAATCATTTGTTTCAGGTATTGTGCATTGCGGAGGAGATATGTCGAACAATCATTTGTTTCGTATTGTGCTTTACGGAAGCGTTACTTGGCACTTTCTTTTGTGTTCACTTGTATTTTGGTGTTAGGTGCGCAAGGTTTCAGTTCTAACTGGTTCTCTCATAACTGCTTTTTACAGCTTGTACGCTTGCACTCTTGCCCGTATATGCGCACATATACATACAGCACGCATGCACATTCGTATACTAACACATAGTTTTCTTTTGTGAAACGACGTTAAATGTAAGTACTACTACTACTACTACTGCTACTACTACTACTACTACTACTACTACTACTACTACTACTACTACTACTACTACTACTACTACTACTACGCATTCACGTACATGCACTCACACACAGTGATACACATGCATATTGAATTATTCTCTCTCTCTCTCTCTCTCTCTCTCTCTCTCTCTCTCTCTCTCTCTCTCTCTCTCTCTCTCTCTTTCCCCTCTCTCTGGGAAGAAATGGTGATGCATGATCAGAACAGAAATACAAACCTCTACATTCCTAAGCTTACAGACGACATTTATCTTGTTCCTGTCGGTGATGGAATGGATTTCACACGGAAAGAAACGGAATCAGATTCTTGGTGGATAAGCTCTAGCTTTGTTTTTGCATCTTTTGTAGTTATGCATGTCAGTGTATGTGTGTGGACTGATGCGACTGGCTAAAATTTTGTCAACTTCCTGGCAACCGGTACAAGTTTGATAAAAGATCTCAATCTACCTAGAGGGGCCCATAGTCAGATGATCATAGTGATAAACTTCGATGCTGACTGGTCGTGAGTTCAAGCCTTGCCGGACATGTATGTTAACAAATACAAACATAACATGAGCAACAGAATTAGAGTACCGAGACGCGAAAGAAGCGTAAGAAACACTAAACTACGGTCGTATTCGCAAAAAAACACTGAAGTACTCTGGCAGTCCATCATTCCAACAGTAATGTTCATATTTTCACTTTTCTTGCAGTCCTTATCCTTTCAGAGTTATGACTCAAAACCAAAAAGAACAATGAAAAACAATTTAAAAAATCCTAATGTCCGACTTGGCGTGTTTTACCTTTACAGCCCATTTCATCCCCGGTTCTAGAACACCCCCCCCCCCCCTCCCTCCCCATGCACTACGAATAGTAACGTCGTGTGACTGGTGCAGAAAATGATGGGTATTCGCACTGACAGACAGCAGACGGTTCGTATCAGTGCAATGTGCCGACTTCTGCGAGTTCTCTTCAGCTGTCATCAGTTGGCTGTCATGTCAAATGAAAGAAATTTACAGTTTCAAGGTCGATATCATCAAAAATAAGAGCGTTTTTTTTTATTTTAAAAAAAAAAGAACAGAATATTCATACTTCGTGAATATGATTCTATTTGATCTTAATAGTTATCTTGGTGTTCGATTAGAGAATGAAATGTGGCCATAGAAAGCTGACTTGATTACAAGGTGTAGAGGTCAATCAGGTATCCGAGGGTTATCGTTGTTTTTATTTCGGTGTCGCACTGTGCACCTGTTAGACAAGGTGTCAAAAAGCGACGCTAAAATTTGGATATCAAAATGTCATACCACTCCACAAAGACCGTTATCGACGCTTGGAAATAATTTCTTACGTGTAGGCTTTCATGATGAAAATCACTCATGATGACCATGATAATTACGCCTTTCGAGACTCCGCATTTACCATATCCTTTTGCCCCGGTCCCCTCAGTGCCTTCTCTGTCTCTGTTTCACAGCACGCGTCTGTACCCTCGAACCGTAGGCCTCCTGGCTGGTTTGGCAGCCCACGAATCTATTATTCAACAACGCAGTGTTTGGGCTGAACATGCCACTGTCTTGATTTTTACTTGGAAAGTTAAAAATTAGTTTGAAACCCGTCGGGGGGGGGGGGGGGGGGGGGTGGCGGGGGGGGGGGGGGGGGGGGGGGGAGGGGGGAGAGAGAGAGAGAGAGAGAGAGAGAGAGAGAGAGAGAGAGAGAGCACAGTAGGGAATAGGAACAGAGGTTGGTGAAAGCATACAAAATTACTTTGCAACAGTATTTTTTGCAACGGTATTTTCTTCTCGAATGTTGTGTGTGTGTGTGTGTGTGTGTGTGTGTGTGTGTGTGTGTGTGTGTGTGTGTGTGTGTGTGTGTGTGTGCGCGTTTGGGAAGGTGGGTGGGAGGGAGAAGCTGGATGAAGGGGAAGAAAGAGAGGAGAAGGTGGGTAGTGGGTGGAAAAGTGGGATTTCACGACGCTTCTAAATCTCAACTGTAACACTGGGACGAATACTGCTTTGAAGTACTGCATGAACTCTCTCTCTCTCTCTCTCTCTCTCTCTCTCTCTCTCTCTCTCTCTCTCTCTCTCTCTCTCTCTCTCACACTCTCTCTCTCTCTCACACACACACACACACACACACACACACACACACACACACACTCTCTCTCTCACACTCTCACACACACACACACACACACACACACACACACACACACACACACACACACACACACACACACACACACACACACACACACACACACACACACACGCACGCACGCACGCACGCACGCACGCACGCACGCACGCACGCACGCACGCACACATAACATTTCGTTTGACACATATACTTAATATCTATAACCTTCTTGTAAATCTAACCGTATTTTAACTGAAACTGAACCATCATGATTGTTTGCTCCTTTTCTTGCAGCTCGATCAGCCCATTCATTTGAAACAATTGCACAAAGGGAAGGCACCCAGCAGAAAGTTACCATGGTGCCTTTCAATGATAAAAGATGAAGAGTGTGTTTAATTTCAATTATCGTTTCCGATCGCATTTTCTGGTTTAGAGATGCCTGTTTAGAGTGCCTGTAAGACCGATTTAGAATCAACTCATAATAAAATTTGAAGTACGTTTTTTCGGAAAATCAAAAATGTAATTCAGGGCCTTCAATATTGCAACTAATTCAGCAGTAAAAAATCAAAACATTTTCACGTATGTGAAACCGTTCATCTACTTTTAAAGCTGGTATAACGAACGCAGCTCCTACTCTCTCTGTTTCCAAGTACAGACCCATCAGTATAAATGTTTGAATGTTCAGAATACTTATCAGTATGGAAGCAGATGGAAATTAGGTGAATCATTTTTGGATAAGTTTGTGCGATATATGTCAAGCTTCAGATTGTTCATCTCCCATGTAGGCAGGCATACAGGTGAGTAGGAAGGTTTGCTTGCTATTTCCTTTCTGTTTAATTTTGATTTAAAAAAAAAGATCTGAAGTAAATGTGTTTACGAATTTTAATGATTGGATGGATTGAGCTCTTTTTGCAAAATGAAGATCGGACCTCATACAAACTTCGGCCTCTGTGAAATTTTCGAACGAGGAACTTCGTAAAACATATTTGGCAGCAGAAAGTCTAAGAACTAGTATCTCTAAGAATGGGACGACGGTTTTTATCCGAGTCTTCCATCTCTCTTAAAAACATACTGAACAGTTATTCACTTCTTCGCATTTTTTGAAAGTGTTGGATTGAATGTTCAGTCGGTATCTTCCTGTGAATGATTCAGTTTCCATCATCCCAAACCCCCGTTTTTTGTGAGAGTACCGTTTCACACACACACACACACACACACACACACACACACACACACACACACACACACACACACACACACACACACACACACACACACACACACACACACTTTTCTTCAACGCGCACATAATACCATGCTTCAACAACAATATGGGATAGCTGTAATGAATTCCACAAGAAAAGACTGAATTACATTTACTGATGGGTAACAAAGCGACTCCTTCCAGCTGCCTTTAATTACAGATGAGAGACCATTGCACTTCCTCTGAATAAACAGCTTGAATTCAATAAGCATCATTTGTTTTTAAAATTTCGACAAATACCATGTCAAGTTACGTTAACGACCCTTTGACAAGACTGAACGGAGATTGTGATTGGCAGAAACTTCTCCTACCATGCACTGCCCAATTGAAAACAAACCGTGCTAACTCTGGGCTACATCAGGAACTCTTTTCCAACTAGTCCACAAAATACGAATGAACGAAAACAGTCACGAAGCATCTGCATTGACACGTGATACGTCTCCTTAATTTGTCTCTTTGGCTAAAAGTCATGAACCTCCATTCGCAGTTCTTCTGGTGGCCGTAGTTTGAATAGTTAGCCATCTGAACCCGCACTCCGTTCAACCCTTCACCCCCATCACCACTCTTTCTTTCTCCCCTCCCCCTCTCTTCCTTTCATTTTTTTTTTTTGTTTGTTTGTTTCTTCTCCATGCTGCTCAGCATTTCATTGTCACATTGATGAAATGTTGGTCGACGGGACGAGGATGGCATTTATAGTGTTGTGTTGATTCGGCAGTATGAATGACACGTTTTGAAATGGTGTGTGTGCGACAAGGACAGATTGTAAGACCAGACCTCAGTCTAAACTCTTCATCCTTGAGGATTAAAGATGAGTCCATCAATTAAAAAATGATAATAATAATAATAACAATAACATCTCTCTCTTTCTCTCTCTTTCTTTCTCCTCCCTCCTCCTTCCCTCCCTCTAACAAACGGTGATATTTTACTAAGCTTCTTCTCTTCTCACCTTACGTACTAACAATGGTGACCGGTGGATGATGACACATAGGATAGGACACCAGGAGATCGCAAGCTCGTGGTTCAAGTCCACGATAGAACGGGCTTGTTCCTCTTTTTATGGACTCATCTTTTCACGTACTCAGGTCCCGTGTGTAGTCACGTGAATTTCTAGCTCAGGTTCCGTGTGTAGTCACATGCATTTTTAGCTTAGGTTCCGTGTATAGTCACGTGCACTTAGCTTAGGTTCCGTGTGTAGTCACGTGCACTTAGCTTAGGTTCCGTGTGTAGTCACGTGCACCTAGCTCAGGTCCCGTGTGTAGTCACGTGCACTTAGCTCAGGTCCGTGTGTATAGTCACGTGTACTTAGCTCAGGTTCCGTGTGTGTAGTCACATACACTTAGCACAGGTCCCGTGTTTAATCACATGCACGTAGCTCAGGTTCCGTGTGTAGTCACGTGCACTTACCTCAGGTCCGTGTGTAGTCACGTGCACTTTACTCAGGTTCCGCGTGAAGTAACGTGCACTTAGCTCAGGTCCTGTGTGCGTAGTCACGTGCACTTAGCTCAGGTTCCGTTTGTAGTCAATGCACTTAGCTCAGGTTCCGTGTGTAGTCACATGCACTTGGCTCAGGTCTCGTGTGTAGTCAACATGCTCTTAGCTCAGGTCCTGTGTGTAGTCACGTGCACTTAGCTCAGGTGACGAAACCTCTGGAGAACCGTGCAGATAGAAAGGAAGTGAACCCAAAATAGGCATGCAAAATGAGTCGGTGGCGCCATACCTTGGTGGCATGCCGTCCAGTGGAAAAGCAAACCGAATCTGGGAAATATATGTTTTGATGAGAAAGTCATTAAGCAGAGTGCAACACAACTGCTCACAGTACTGTACGGTTTAGAGTGATGTCACACAGTATCCTGTAATACAACACCACCCATCACAGTACAGAGTAATGCAATGCCACATGGCACAATACAGTGTGAATTAATGATGCACATTACAGTACAGTGTAATGTAATACCACACATTACGGTGTTATGTAATACCACACATTGTGATACGGTGTAATGTAACACCACACATTACAATACGGTGTAATGTAACACCACACATTACAATATGGTGTAATGTAACACACAACACATTACTATACGGTGAAATGTACACCACACATTACAATACAGTGTAATGTAGCATAACACATTACTATATGGTGCAATGTAACACCACACATTACAATACGGTGTAATGTAACATAACACATTACTATACGGTGTAATGTAACACCGCACATTACTATATGGTGCAACGTCACGCCACATATTACCACTATACGGTGTAGTGTAGCGTCACACGGGTACAAACACAGTGTAATGCAGTGCCACTTGGTACAACACGATACGAATGAAAACAGTGGTATACAATATTGCATAATGTAATTCTACGAAACACTGTACAGTGTAAATCAATACCACACAATACAATACAAAGTCATGTAATACCACTAGGTGAAATACGGTATAAAACAATACTACACAGTACATTCTCTATAACACATCAGCATAATACAGTTTAATACGATAGCACTCGGAATAATACAATATAATGCAATACCACACAGTTTAATACACTATAATACAGAACTACACAATATAATACTGTATTATACAATACCACACAGTAAAATCCCATATAGTACAATAGAACGCCACTTAGTGCAGTACGGTATAATGCAACACCACTTAGGATAATACAATACAATACTACATAGTACAGTACCATGTAATACACTACCACATAGTAAAGACAGTATAATACAACACCACACAGTATACGGTGAAATGCAATACCCCATAACCCAAGACAGTATGATACTATACCACACTGTATAAAACCGTGTAGTACAATGCCACACAGTATAGTACAGTGTGATGCAATATTATTCAGTACAGATTATGTAATACCACGCAGTACAATGTAATGCTATACCATACAATAAGTATATGTATAGTACGACAGGACACAATACAGTACAATACAATACTACTCCATACAAAACAGTGGAAAGCAATACTAAACCGTACCGTAGAATACGGCATAAGACGATTTCAATCAGTAGAACACAGTATGACCAAATACCACACTGTACAGTACCATATCATACAACAAAACACAGTCCAATACAGTATAAAGCAACATCACAATGCAGAGTATATTTGCAATAGCATACATTGCAATGCAGTAGTAGAATGCAACAGCTCGCACACTCCGATACAACATAATGCAATACCATAGAGTACGATGCAGTAAAATGCAATACCGCACGGCATCTCTACAGCATGATACAATAGCACACAATACACTGCTGTAGAATACAAACCGCACAGTTCAATACAGTACATGCAAGAGCACAGTACAATATAATACTATGTAATACCAGACAGTACTAAACAGTATCATTCAATGTCACACACGGTACAGTGCTGTATAATGCAAGACCACTGTGCAATACAATACAATACAATACAATACAATACAATACAATACAGCACAAGTGCAATACAGCATGATGCTGCCCTACATAGTACAATACAGTACAAAATAATGCCGCACGATGCAGTACAGTTGGATACATATTACATTGTACAATAGTACAATACAGTACAAAATAATGCCGCACGATGCAGTACAGTTGGATACAATATTACATTGTACAATAGTACAATACAGTACAAAATAATGCCGCACGATGCAGTACAGTTGGATACAATATTACATTGTACAATACAGTGTATATAGAATGCCACACAAGACATACCTTGTAATGCAGTCCAGTACCAAGCGACGGAACATAGTGCAGAATAATGCACTATCTCACGGTACAATACAGTATAATGCAGTACTACACAGTACAATACAACATAATGCAGTACTGCACAGTACAATACAATATGATCTAACTCCAAACGTGAAAAACAGTATGATCCAATACAAAAAAGGTACAATACATTATAATACAATAATGCATGGTACAATACATTATAATGCAATATTACACAGCACAACACGGTATAACACAATACCACACAATGTAATACAGTATAATGCAATATCACACAATACATTAAATTATTATACAATACCACACAGTATAATACAGTGTAATACAAAACCACACAGTACAACGCAATATATATATATAATACCACATGGTACTATTCGTTATAATACAACCACATGGTACAATACATCATAATACAATATACTACACAACAACACAACACGGTATAACGCAATACCACACCACACAGTGTATGATGTAATAACACACAGCATAATACAGTATTATAAAACACAATACAATACAGTATAAATACAATATAACACAGCACAATACAGTATAATAGAGTACCACACCGCAAATACATCTAATACAACACCACACAGTACAATACGATATAATGCAACACCACACTGAACAATACTATATAAATACGACGCCACACAGTATAACACGGTGTAATACAATACCACACAGTACAATGCAGTATAATGAAATACCGCACAGTATAATACAGTATAATACAATACCACACAGTACAATAGGGTCTAATAGATTACAACACAGTACAATACGGTATCATGCAACGCCCACACAGTACACCACAGTCCCATGCAGTACCCCACGACCTAACCTATTTTACGCACTACCACTCAATTCCCAATGCAGAATAATGCCAAACCGCAGAACACCAACAGGCAGTTGAACGCAATGCCTTACGATACAGTTCACCCCTCAAAACAACGCCCTCGTTATCTCGAGGGAGTGTTGTGAATGCCAGTGCGCCACGCCAGCACGTGTAACACTTCCCCCTCGCCATGGTACCCAGGGTCTCTCGGTCACTCATCCACAGTGGTCTGTCAGAAGACCAGCCACTGCCCTGGGTCACGTGATCGACCCGATCACATTTTAGGTGTTCGGGGTTTACGTCCGCCGCCACTAAAGTGATGTGGCAGACGGGGATAAACATTCCAGTTTAACTGGGATTGGAGAGGGGGAGGGGTGCGGGTGGGAGGGGACGGGGAAGGGGAAGGGGAAG
>JADBJO010000061.1:352500-360000 GCA_016801955.1 Conus betulinus
GAACCTCTCTGTCTGTCTGCCCCAGAGAAACTCTGCTGTCTGTCTGCCCCAGAGAACCTCTCTGTCTGTCTGCCGCAGAGAACCTCTCTGTCTGTCTGCCCCATAGAACCTCTCTGTCTGCCCCAGAGAACCTCTCTGTCTGCCGCAGAGAAACTTTCTGGTCTGTTCTGATGAGGCGAGGCGGCGATAATTCTTGCTTGCTTGATGAACACTGTTGTGGGTGAGCGGGGCAGGGAAGGGCAAAGAGTTCGTTAGACTGTCTTGGGGCTGTCTCACAAGCAACGGGAAAACGCCGACAGTTATTGCGTCCTGTCATTGATGCACGAAAAGTACTCACGTTCTCTGATTGGTAAACATAAAACGATTAAAGCGCTGATCCTTCAACAGCAAGAAGAGCATGCAGAAGTAGTCATATATGTCAATTTGAATTGTTGCCTTGCGCCCGTTTGTTCACCCCCACCCCCCCACCCCACGCCTCCCTCTCCCTCAAAGCTAGCCATCTTGCGAGTTCTGGCGTGAATGAAACCGGTCTCTGTCTCCCCTTCCTGTGCACCGTTACTTCAGAGTCTGTTGCAACTTTCACACGTTCAGACCACTCCAATTCTTCTCTCTTGTCCATATAAAGATGAACGCTGCCAGACCATGTGGTACCTAGGTACACGGTATGATGATGAACAAACCACTGTTTCGTATGTCCGTTTTTTCAGAAGTGTGGCTTTACCAGTTTTTCTTAGCGCGTCTTACTGTCATTCATTTGACGTCAGGTACGTAGAAATGGTATTGACAGCGCTCTGACTTAAACCATGCTCAGAGCGGTCACACATTTCAAAATAAACATTTGACGGCTGGCTGGCGGTTGGTTCACGTATTTTTTTGTTTGTTAATCAACATTGATGATTTTAGATTCTAAACAAATATAGTCAGTAGATCAATGATGATCTACTAAGGTCAAAACCAAAAACAAAGTAGATCAACACAAAAAGGAAACGGTAGGCGAGGATGTAGGAATGTGGGATGAGATGGGGTGAGGAATAGGAAAGTGGAGATTTATAAGAAATGAGCATTTAGACTTTGTAAAAGAGGCCGGCCCGTGTTGAAATAGAACGTTTTGAAAGGAAAAGATTTTTTTTCCCAAAATGACTTTAACATCTGAAACTTGCCACATATTTTCAACTACTTCCACGAGAAGAAAACGTCAAGCTATTTGTTCACAGCATAGTAAAATGTATACAGCTGTTAGTTTTGCGTTGATTCTTTTATGTATTTTGTAAATGATGAATTTAAACATAATCTGAATGCTAACCTTTGATAACTCAACGAGGAACTGGAATTTACTCTATCAGAATGGGGAAGAGCTGCATGTGTCTTGTCTGCAATGCTTTAACTTTCCATTTGCGATAACGTATATGGCAGCTTATCAACGTTTGAAACATTTCCTGCCCCCTAATTTGCAAGGCGGTCAGCATGTTCATTGTAAATAATCTCTCAGAGTGAACAAATACAACAAAAATCGATGATCGTTCCTTTCGTTTGAAAACAAACCCAATCATTGTCTTATTTAAAGGAAATAATACTACATTAATAAAATTCTAATTAAATTGATTGCAAAATTGATTTAGAACCCATACAAAATAAATCAATTTAGCAAACCCAGTGTTAGATCATGCAAAAATGACAAAGCCATAACAATCGCTGTGAGTTTTGCCGTGAAAAATGCTTAACATGCCGTTAGGGATGGAATTATTCACACACACACACACACACACACACACACACACACACACACACACACACACACACACACACACACACACACACACACACACACACACACAAACCTTTAAGGATGGAGTCATAAAATCGGAATATGCACGTATATCTACTGTGACATCTGTCTGCGTAACTCTTACTGATTAGGGTATGTGTTAAACGCGTTTTGACCGACGTGGTGATGTTAAGCTTTTCGCCCTTTGTTTAATCAGAATGATGTCTATCAAAGTTGGCTCTTGTTGGCTCCCACGATGGTAACGGCGTAGTGTTCATATCTGGAGCAAAAATCAGAGGATTCAAACTGCTTGAAAATCGGAAACATGTTTTTTAAAGTTTTTATCATTCTTTGCATTTTTGAAAAGTCCTGATCATATCTTTCTTGAAACGCCTTTGTAAGAGAATTTTCTATTTCATTTGCTCAAAAAACATACTTTACCGCTGCTGTCTTTCTCATTCGATTACGGGGCAAAACTCCTGCAAATCTGTACGATTTCTGCGTATTTGTACGAAGTGGGACGCTCAAGCCAAAGAGACAGATTTACTGTCCAAAAGACCATCCGTGGGGTTGCCCACAGAAAACACTTTCTAAAAGTTTGGACAGCCAAAGTTTGGCCACACCAGTCAGTTTATCTATGTAACTTCTTCTTCTGCGTACGCAGGCTGATACTCCTGCGGACACTCCCTCTATAGACAGGCAAGTATTAAACCCATCTGCTCAACAAAGGGAGTGGAGTTTTGTGTGTATGACCGGTTCTTTTTTTTTTATCCCGCCAGTAAAGCAGCCAAACTCCAGCTTCGGGGAATATCTAAGTAACAATATTTATCACAGCAGTGTGCTTTCCAGAACAAACATGTTTTCCTTATGTAATAATCTTAGGCAATAATAATTTTGGTGAAATTGATCGTAAAATAATCGGTTACAGTGGTGTTATTGTAGCTGAAAATGCCTCGAATGAAAAGCCGAAGAGGATAAGAAAGAGGTAATATAGTTTTTATAGCCCAGCCGACCGCAAAGGGCCATATCAGGGCAGTCAGCATGTGTTGAAGTCAACTCGCATACGCAAACATGAACAGTGAAATTCGACATAATAACCGCCATCTTGTTCCGCTGTGCAAACCGTCACTACTGGACGAGTTCTAGCGCAAGTACGGTCGCTTTCTTTGACATCGACGCGACAAGAGTGAGCACAAAGTTAAGTTAGCGTCAGAGCGAACGTTTTTTCCAAATTTGAGAGTTTGAACAACAACAAACAACAACAACAAACAAACAAAAAAAAAAAAAAAAAAGAAAGAAAGAAAAAAAAAAACGGGGTCGCAAAAGCGGTCTTTGACTTGATTGAGAATCTCACATCGTGTTACAGTGGTGTTAGGGTCAGTTATAAAACGTTTCGAGCGTTCGAAGCGAACGTGCCCGTTGCTCAGACAGAGCGCCACAGAACGCCCCGCCTGGGTTAAGCCAGCTCTGAGGGCCGACGCACTGAACGTCCCGTTGTCAGCGGCGAAACACCCACACAACACCCCCGATCGTTTGATGTCTTCATGTTTTAGTACGCCCCCCTGCGCGCGAGATGCGTTTTTTTCAGTGGGGTGCGCTGACAGAGGTTGAATGGAGACAGAGCTTTGATGGATGGGGGATTGGCGCCCTGCTACAGCCTGAAGCCCATCTCCTTGACGACGGAGGGCGACAGGCGTGTGTGTGAATTATGGTCATGGATGACTGAACTGCGCGAGAGCTAGTGACAGCCTGAGACTCCAACAAGCTGCACTTCTCGGATTTTGAGATGTCTCGACTATAAGGAGTTGTTTTTTTTTTCTTTCTTAATAGTGGAGGTGGGAGAGGGGTTGGGGTAGGGGGTAGTACAAAATAAAAGAGTAACAGCTAATCAAACGTATGTCCACATGAAGAGGGGGTGTTTTCTGGTGTGATATGGCATTCGTTTGAAAAGAACAAGAAAGAAAAGGGTACTTTTGCTATTATGATGAGACAATCACACGCTATAGTTCCAAACATGCTTCTAATGGAATCAGTTCGCCTAACACAGAGGCAGACACAAAGCACACAGTGCAAACAGACATCCTCAGTAAAGGATGTTCCAAGCTTGCCCATTGACACTGTTCTTGACGCGAGCAAACAGCAGCAACGATTGCGGAAATGAACAAACGCAAAATAACATTGACTAGAGACTGGCACGGCCTGTTGATCTTGAAGAGTATTAAAGAAAACCAGTAGTATTACAGAAACTTTATATGAACAATGAAAATTATAGGTAATTTCAGTTAGGTTGAAGTGAAAGTGAAAGGAAAAAAAAAAAAAAATGAGGTAGGGAACGATTAAGCGAATATAAACAAGAATGGTAACTTTTGCTGCCATGATGAGACGATTACACACCCTAACTCCAGTCGAATGCTGCTTTCGGGATATTGGTCAGCTCGGAATGTTCTTGATGCCTTATTGTTTATTCTGTGTGTTTCGTATTTGTGCTAGGAGAATTGGTGCCATGAACAGCATGCGTTTGGAATCATAGGCGGGGGTAATCTCTCAACAGGAAGCAAGAGTAACCCTTCTTGTTTGTTATTTTATGTGTTTGTTTCTGTTCTTATGTGTATTCTGTTCGACAGTTTTGAAGCATGAAATGGCCATGCCAGTCTTGAACAAATATCAGTTCGTATCTGTTCATTTCTTCGGTTGTTGTACGCATGTTTTGAGCACGGGGTATACGTGCAAACCTGATACATTTTTTTTTTCCCGCAGATGTATTCTTGTTTGTTCTGTATGCTTGTGTTCGCGTTTGTGCCAGGCGAATGGGTACCATTGTAGCATACTATAAATATAAATGTGCCCAAAATGCTACATAGAGAAGTTTTCTAATAGGATTTTGAATAGAAGGCTCCTGTTCTAAAACACCACAAGTTTACCTTCTTTTGAAAGACAGCCTCTCGTCTAATTGTCTAATCATGTTCCATTAGTTATCCCTTTCTGTTTTCTTTTAACTGTTTTCTACCTTTAGATATCATTATGAAGAGAAGCCTGTTTGAATGCCGTGTGTCAGGTAAACTCGGTCAGTGGTAGAACTCCGAATCCGGAATCAGACGTAGCGAGTTCGAAGTTCGAATCTCGCCGACGAGAATTCACGAAAGCGAGAGACGGGAAACTTAGCACCCGGCACTGGACAAATTCAAATTAGCACTATGGCCACCTTTTCAAGCCCTTCTTGCTGTTGAAGGGACAGCATTCTGAGTGTTTCATGCACCAATCACAGTACGTCACTACTTTCTGTGCGCCAATCAGAGGACATTATAACTGTCGGCCATTTCTCTCGCAGCCTTAGAACCTCAAGGTACGCAAATGATCCCTCACCAATGCCTCGTTTTGCTCGCCGCTAGGGTGTGCCATGAAACGTTTGCCGCTCGCCAAACTTGCAAGAATTCTTACCGCTAGCCTCATGGAAACGCGTCTACGGTCAGGATCGTTCAAATTCTGAACACAGTGAAGACGTGTTTTTGATCACTTTATTCTACAGCCATGCAAAGTATGGGGCCAAATGTTGAAGATGGAAACGGGCACCAAAACCAAGCAGGCGGTTGACCCTGATAATTAATTTTGTCGACCAGACGTGTAGTCAGAGGTGCAGTGCAACTGCTTGAACACGTGACGTTTTGTCATGTGGCTCTGGGTGCTTTATTGTGTGATATACTTCAAAGAAGCAGATGATACTCATTGGTCTTAATTTCGTGGGACCTCTTTGGAACGAGTATTTCACCCGGAAATATTGTCGTGTGACATAGGCCTTTGAGAATTGGAAATTTAGATGTGGTTTCGTTCGTCACACGATTAAGAAAACAAAAACAAACATACCCATGGCTCAAGAATATCAAACCGGAGCAAATGCACTACAGCAGCACCAGATGGCCGCGTAATGAGCGACCGTTGATGCCATTGAAATGAGTTTGGTCGTCCTTTTCTCAGCGTTGTCGCACTTGTCTGGCCGATTCAGTGACAGTGGATTAAGTTAAACGGGAAACGAAGTTTTCACCTCATTAAGAATTTGAAAGGGACTTGTCCATCTGACTTTGCTGGTTTTATTTTCAAACGAGGCGAACACGTCGAAGAATGAGGGCAGGCGCGATAAAACTTCAAAGCGTAGAAACTGAGGAGACATATTGCCGCTCACTTAATTTCGGCATGAAACATAGCTCTGTCCATTTCCGTGTAACACTGGACCAACAACATTGTAATGCGTCACCAGGGGTCTTGCTCCATAACACAGCGCTTGCAATGTATTGTACTGAATATAGACCAAATGATAGAAAAAAATCCGAGAGTGTTACTCAGTGGTTGTTATGGTTATTGTCAGAGGGTTACTTAATGACAGTTATCAAGTCCTTTTCTTACTTTTAGGTTGTTACAAAATCCTTGTCCGGCGACTCTCTGCAAGCATTGTTATACGGATACGAAAGGTCTAACATAATGATCTACAAGCGAGTATTTTATGGTTTGACTGTTGTCAGTCGTTTTGAGCATAAGCACATCTACACACACACACACACACCCACACACACACACACACACACGCACGTCCGTCAAGGGGCTTTTACAGCTGTCGAGTCTTGATACAATTCCCTAGAGATTATTTCCCCTGTGTTTGTTTTAGAACTAACTTCTGTCACGCCGCCGGGAAATCTTGTTGACTCAATGGCGGCGTTCATTAGGGGGCAGTCGGGGTCTGAAATTCAAGCTAGAATGAGATGTGAACTTCACATAAACAACAGAGAACAGGAAAGAACGGTTAGCTTTATATCAAACGGGACATCGATATTTGAAGTTATCCGCATATATATATATATATATATATATATATATATATATATATATATATATATATATAGTCCTCGTTATTGCGGCCAGCTTTAAGGACGTCTCTTTATGGCCGATCGTGTGGCTTGTGCGCCCAGTTTTCCTAACGTGCTGGGAAATACACAAATCAAATATACAGTTGGTGTCCGCAGATAGTGAACCTCCCGCACAGTCTCGTCCATTCTCTGGTTTGCTTGCCCTGATGTATGAACATGCCCTGATATGGGAACGTGCCCTGATGTGGGAACGTGCCCTGATTCGTTTCCACGATCAAAAATACATTTGTTGCGTTCAGTTTTGTTACCGTCTCTTCGAGTCTGACGTTCATTATCTCCGTGTGCCACGGCTTGTGAACGTGCCCTGAAACTCATAACCGATTTAATTTTGGATCAGTGTCTGAATTAGTAGATAGGTAATGTTTTAAAAAAATTTTGTCGTGAAAATTTATGAACAACATCCACTACCTTCTTCACACTGCTATGTGAATTTCTGGACGACCTGTTATTATGTTTTACTGCAATAGTGAACGCTTCCCTTACTAGTGGTTGCTTTCTGACTGAGTTTAAATCTGCGATTGGTAAACCTCCGATGAAATAGAAAAAAAGGTGCCATGAATACTGAAAGCCTCAAAAACCGTAAACCTGTCTGAAATTTACCGTTTCCGTCTCAGATCATTTAGAAGATGGTACTTTCAGCTTTCTGACAATCTTCATTGCAATGGCTTGTCCTCCTCTTCACAATCTGCTTATCACTCTAGTCATAACATTGAAACAGCACTCTTGAAAGTAGTAATTGATCTCTTATTGCCCTTGATGATGGTCACATTTCTACCCTTTCTCTGCAGGATCTGTGTACTGCATTTGACCGTATAGATC
>JADBJO010000061.1:365000-385000 GCA_016801955.1 Conus betulinus
TGTTTGTCCCTGTTAACTTGTGACGGGCATTTTTCCGTCGATACACCGCACTGTGGCTGTCCGTTCCTGTCGCGGGGAGCTGGTCGGTTATCGCTGTTAATCGGAGAATGACGACTTTTTTTTTGTTTTTTTTTGTTTTTTACCGCGGCCTTCAATTTCAAATGAGGACAGAGCCATTTTCTATAGCGCAGCATTGAGTGTGGCTTCTACAGTATTTGGGAGACTCATAGGCATCTGAACGACTGACAAATGATTTAGGAAGAAATTCACTGGAGCAGCTTGAAACACGTCTTGCTGGGAGCCAGGCGAGGGAAGCCACAGAGAGAGAGAGAGAGAGAGAGAGAGAGAGAGAGAGAGAGAGAGGGAGGGAGGGGGAGGGAGGGCAGGGGGACAGGACAGACGGACAGAGAGAGAGAGAGAGAGAGAGAGAGAGAGAGAGAGAGAGAGAGAGAGAGAGAGAGAGAGAGAGAGAGAGAGAGAGAGAGAGAGAGAGAGAGAGAGTTAGTTTGACAGACAGATAGATAGACAGATGGACAGACAGACATGCAGACAGATAGAGAGATGTGATCGTTAGTATAACGTGAAAATGCAGGACAGTCCCTTCTAAATCTTCGTTGCAGTGTTGTGTTGTCATCACGAGGAACTGTGATTGTCCTGTTGTTGTTTACCTTTCTGCCCCACCCATCTACTCCAACCTCCATATTTGTCTCTTTGTTTTCCCTTCTCCATATTTTCTGGTGGCGTCCATGTGCTGTCTCTGCAGTCGTGTGAAACGCTTGTCCTGACTGCCTAAGCTACATGAATGAAAGAAAGCTTGATGCTGTTGACAGAGCTGATGACTGGTTTTGCTTCTTTGTGTTTCAGATCTCATGACCGTGCCCAGGGCAGCATGGAAGACACTTGACATCAGCCCCTAGTCTGGAGTTAACTCGAGGTTCGGCATACGCCCTTCACCCAGCTGATCTACTTGGACGTCAGCTTCTGCAAAGAGTCAGAAACTTTGTTGTAGCTAGCATGGCGCTGTGGACGTGATGGGACGAAAAGCTTGGTAGACCTCTAGCCAGGAAGCAGCCCATGCCAGCCGTGATGGATCATATGTCGTCCAAGACGTTCAAACCCATTCAGCCGGACGGATACATGCTGAACTCGCTCGGAAAGGAAGCCCCGAAGATTGAAATAACGGAAACGGAGAGCTTGTGTCAGGGTCCGCTTTCCCCTGCCGGCTGCGAGGTGGCGCTGTGTGAGTGGGATGACATCCACCACCACGGGGACATCGCCGCGGATCCGTCAGGGGGGGAATCCCCACCACCATGAATGCTCGGACCACCGACGTGGCTCCCTGTCCCGGCGGTCCGAGGGAGGGCCGGGCAAGTGCCCCTCGCCTTCCCGCAACAGCCCACGGCGCCATTCCCCAGTCCCTTACTCCCCGAAACGTCAGAACAGGACGCGGTCCTCGGCTAGTTCCGTGGCGTCAGAGGAGTTCCCTGACGTCAGCCTGAGCCCCCGACGTCAGTCTCCAGCTCTTGGGTCTCCTCAAGCTGAGCGGCCGTCCTCTCTCTCCCTGGCCTCAGGATCGGCGGAGGAATTCATCTGCGTCAGTTACGGCGACCCTTTCTCTTCGCCCACCATCACGCGGACCTCTGAGGCCATCCTGGCCATTTCCATCAACTGCAGCCATGACCATGGCGACGACCAGGACGTGGAGATGGTTCCCCAAGACCGCGGTGAAGCTGAATTGACGGGTTACCTGGACGGCTCGGACGTTGTGTCTTCTTCTGACTGTCCTGCCTCCAGAACTACAGTGAATGGCAGCAAAGCAATGCTGCATGAAGAGAGTTTCCGGGGGACTGCCCAGAACAGTGTGTATGGAAAGCAGGATGAGAACAGGCGTGACAATCCAGACGGGTCCGTGTGGAGTGGAAAGAATTCTGCCTTCCAGCAGAGTGACCGAACAGTTGCTGATGAACACCACACTCCAGTTGCTTCTGATTCTAGAGACACAGATGTGGAGGTGGTGGAGGCACCATCCGATGGAAGTAACAGAGAAAGGGATGAAGGTGTGGGACGGATGGAATCCATGGAGCGTGAGGATGACTTTCACATGGACGGAGTCACAGATAGTGACTCCAGCAGTGATGACGAAATGATAGACTTCGTTACCCCACCTCACGGTGTAGACATTCCGATGGATCAGTTTTCCACGGGCTGTGTAATTCCTCGGCATCGTCGTAGTCACGCGTGACACTGTGCACCCAGCGGTCTTGTCTTAGGAAGTGTCCACAAAGTCAACAATGTGGACCACAGCCCAGTTCATGTGAATCTGGACCTGACAGATGTGAACAAGTTGACGGGACTGTGATTGCAACTGCTTCATCCTCCGATTCAAGTGAGTGCCGGAATACGCAAACAGCTGCCATCGAAATTGATCGGACACAAAGCAGGGACGATCTGTCCCCCGCTCAGTCTTTGCCAAACGATCTCAGCCGCCCCTCTGGCGGTGCAGGAGGCTGCTGGGCCGCTAGAAGAGCCTCGTGTCCTGACCACCACTCAGGGTTGTGCTCTTCACTCTTATCCTCCTGTTCGTCAACAGACATGTCCTCTAGGCGAAGTCAGTGCCAGCATGTCAGTAAGACTCCTGAAGACTTTGCTCTGTCGTGCGTTGTGGGCTCCCCTCCCCTCACGTTTCCACATTGCCAGTACGCTATCCTCGTCCACTGCTCTCTGCCCAGCCCCTACGACCCCCGACCTCCCCACCCCTCCCATCGTCCTCACCCCTCATACCAGCTACGAAGACCTGCACTTCGACTCCATCAACTCTGACTCCTCGCTCATCCAAGGAGCAAAAGGCGTAGTCGGGGCGGTCCACGAGACGGGGTCCAAAGAAGACAAGAACGTTTCTGTCCAAAGACCGGACATCTCCAGGAGCCGAAGCTTCCCCAAGCTGAACAACAACGACGACCAGTTTCAGGAGCCGGACCAGGCCTGGCCCGTGCTGGGGCCAGTGGACAGTGGGCAGGGCCGTCAGAGGAGTGCCCGTGAGCCGAGGGGAGGTCACCGGTGGGAACACCGTCGCAGCAGTGACAGCGGGTGTGTGGGGTGCCGACGTGAGCGACATGACGGACATGGCGGAGGAAGGCCCTGCCAGCAGTGTCAGCCTTCCTGGCTCCCCGGCCCGCTCCAGGGCGGCCGTGATTGGCCGACTGCGGAGAGTGGTGGAGAGGAGATTATCCGGCACTAGCGTCAGCGTGGAGGAGGCAGCGCTTCTGGAAGAGGGGGCCCCTGAGAGGGACGGCTTAGCCCCTTATCCCAGTCTTCGCCTGGACTGGCGTTCTTGAGTGAGGGGAGGAGACTCATCAGCCTTTAGCCTGCGGCCCTGGCCGTCTTTACGTGGATTTGCATACGCGCGCGCGCGCGCGTGGACGTGCGTGCGTGTGTGCGATACATGCTCTGAGTGTGTGTGTGTGTGTGTGTGTGTGTGTGTGTGTGTGTGTGTGTGTGTGTGAAAATGTTGAAGAAGTGCGGTCACTGATGATTTGGAATTGTTTACTCAAAGCGCCACTTGATGATTTTTCACATTCCACATTGTTTCCCTCGTTGGAAGTGTTTCATTGGGTGTATATATATATCGATGTCATTATAAGTACCGCTGCCCACATTATGCACATGGCACTCCTATCCGTTCCACGTTGATACACTATTGCTTGAAGAGATCTCCTCACTGTCGTTTGTGGTGTTTTCATTGTTGTTTTTTCCCCACATAAAATCAGAGTTTTTATCCGAAAGGCCTTGGACAATATTGCAGTCCATTTTTTGCCGTATTCATGTGTGCGCTTACCCTTCACCTGGTCTCTTCTGCTTTTGAAAACGTTATTTTTATACCCGTTACTTTTTGTCTGTTTTTGTTTTTTCTGTCCTGTCTACACAGTCTGTTAAGTTCGGTTTTGATGCACATACAGATGCTGTGCGTTGACTTAAGTACTGCGGTATAGGATTTTGAAGCCTCCTTGGAGAACATTAGTGAGTGTGTGTGTGTGTGTGTGTGTGTGTGTGTGTGTGTATGCGCGGGCGCGGGCGTTTTTGTGTGTTTATGTGATGGGTGTTGGCGAAGGGCTGCGAAGGGAGAGGGCTGATGGTTATTTTTTGGATTGTGGTCGTTTGATATTATGCATGTATGCATAAGGCCTTTTGGTGTCTGTGAGTGTTGAAATGGTCATAGGATCAGCTTTTTGATCAAATAAATCAAAATAACTTGGAGGTCATAGGATCAGTTTTCTGATTAAATAAATTAGAATAACTTCAGGAGATAGCCAAAACCTTTTCAGAAAAGAAATTTGTGATGTTCTTGTTAAAAAATCCTATTATGTAAGAACTTCTTAGTTCTTTGTTGTCTGTCTTCTTTCCTTTACATAAAAAATGGTTTCAGTTCAGTGGATAAACTCTTTTTGCTAATCGGTATAGTTTCCTTTTAAAAAAAAAACTCTTTTTGCTAATCGGTATAGTTTCCTTTTAAAAAGCTCTTTTTGCTAATCGGTATAGTTTCCTTTTAAATAGTTTTAAAGCTCTTCGATGACGAAAAAGTATCTTTAGTGAGCTGTTTATAGCTTTTTGTTTTTGGTTATGCATGTGTCCAGAACACAGTCGAAGATAATATGAATCTGACGCCAGTGTGGAGTGTGTGTGTGTGTGTGTGTGTGTGTGTGTGTGTGTGTGTGTGTGTGTGTGTGTGAGTGAGTGAGAGAGAGAGAGAGAGAGAGAATTCAGTTGATTACTGAACCTCTATTAGCGATGGCAATGATGTTTTGGGTGGGGTGCAGAAATGGGGACATTCTTTCCAAAAGATGCTTTCTGCACAGTGCAATCCCTCAAGCAGCTAAAACCCAAATATAGTTATAATGATGATAATACTGACGATGATAATAACAAAAGCATGAATTGTTATACTAAGCGTCATAACGATGATGGTAACAAGAGCAGTTTCCAACAGCAGTATAAAAAGCAAACACTTCAAGGACAGGAAAACGACGAAATTGTCATCAACATTTCAACGCGTTCGAAAGAGAAGACTTCTTCCCCAGTGCGAGGCTTAGAAAACTTCTGTTGAAGGACATGTTTACCGTTGCAACTGTGCCACTCATAAAACGAAAGGCAGAACGAAACACACGCTCTCGGGAAAACAAGAATTGGTCGTTTATCCATTTTCTTCAGCCATTGTTAAACACGCTGAAGGATTGGACAGTTTTAGGTGTCAGGGGTGGTACAGTGGCTGAACACCCATCTTTCTCTCAGACATTGCGCTGAATTGAAACCTCGCCAGGGCCCAACGTAAAAATTATTAAAAAAAAAAAAAATGCCTAGATGATTTGCCCCGTGTGCCGTATCACGTGGGCGCGGACGTTAAACTTGAATATAACAATTAACTGTCGAGCAAGGGTTTTTTTTTTTCCTCAGAAAAAGTTGAAGGGAAAGAGGTGGAAGTAGACAGTTATTGATTTTGATGTAGCTCAGCTCGGCAACTAGGCCTTCAAGACATCCCGGTAGCAGCCTGAAAGAAAAATAAAAAAAAGGGGAGAAAAGGGTGGGGGGGAAAAGTAAAAAAGGAGAAGGAGAAAGACGTAAGTTTCAAAGGAGCCCAAAGACTGACAAGATTTCAGTGCCAGGATCTTAGCGTTCGGCATTAAAGCTGTTCTGTTTGTACAGTTTGTATATTTGGACGCGCGTTTGCTTGCACGCACGCGCGCAAAACACACACACACACACACACACACATGCACTTATACACGCTTGTATCACCACATCATCACATAAAACATGCTTGCCGAAACATTTAACTATACCGCGGTGTGTAGGTATGTGTACGTTTGTGTGTGTGTGTGTGTGTGTGTGTGTGTGTGTGTGAGAGAGAGAGAGAGAGAGAGAGAGAGAGAGAGAGAGAGAGAGAGAGAATACACACAAATGCAGAAAGAAAACCTTTTGAGTTGGAAATATGATGATCAAAGAGGATCCAAGACAAGTCGAAATAACTGATCAACAAGAGTTGTCGGTCCTACTGTTCAGCGGCTTAGCATTGCCTATCAAATTCAGCGGTGACACGAAAAACGGTATGAATTCATCCGTCCTGGGAATCATACAGCCCCTCTTCCCCCATCCTCCCCTCCTCCTTTTCCTCCCTACCCAACCCACGCTCCTCTCTAGTTGTCCAAATAATAACGTGGAAGAAATAAATAGTGATGGGAAATAAAAGATAGATTGCTATGAAAATAACTTGGCAAAGATTAGTGCGGAATAGTAGAGATACAGATGGGAGGATATGGGGAGGGGGATTGTGGAGACAAAGAAAAGGGCGTTTCAGTATAAACGATAAACCATATCTCTTACAGAGCGTAGGATTGATTGACTGATTTTTTTTTTTTCCTCGTGGCATGAGTCGAGTTTGTTTCTTGGGTAGTAGTAGTAGTAGTAGTAGTAGTGTGTGTGTGTGTGTGTGTGTGTGTGTGTGTGTGTGTGTGTGTGTGTGTGTGTGTGTGTGTGTGTGAGTGAGTGCGCGCGCGCGTGTGTGTGTGTGTGTGTATGTTAGTGTCTTTGTGTTCCATGAAGTGTGGATTTTTTCACTGGGTTCTTTCGGTAATTGTAATCTACCATGTGTGAGTGTTGATGCATATCTGGATGTGGATGTCTGTGTCAGTGTATTCCCATGAAGTGTTGGTTTGTTTACTCGGTTCTTTCGGTGATTGCAGTCTAGTAGTGTGTGTGTGTGTGTGTGTGTGTGTGTGTGTGTGTGTGTGTGTGTGTGTGTGTGTGTGTGTGTTGTTCCCACGAAGTGTAAGCTTCTTTAATGGATTCTTTCCATAAATGTAATCCACCATGTGAGTGAGTGAGTGTGTATGCGTACGTGCGTGCCTGCCTGCCTGCCTGCGCGCTTGCTTGCGTGCGTGCGTGTCCCTGAAGTGTGGGTTTATTCACTGGGTTCTTTCGACATTAATAATCTTGTGTATCACAGTAGTCAAAAGCTGAATATTCTTTCTGTCAATGCGGTGAGTTCGAAAGGCATCGGTAAACTTTAATGTATGACAGCATCTGATGTCCAACACGCTGGGAAGCTGAACAGATTGTGGAAAGCAGGGCATAGGCTGAGTCTCTAATCACTCCATGGGATGCCATTGTTTGACAACAGTATCGGCATTGCCAGCATGACTTATCTCCAAGTATCCCTTCTTGCGTTCAACACATGAAGGTAGTCACTGTAGAGATAAGACAGAGTTATTTCTGGTTGAAGAAAGCGTGCGGACATTGTCTTGTTTTGGGGAATTACAATTATAGTTCGCGAATCTACAAATAGGTAGTTACCCTTTAGTTTTTTACAAGTGCTACTTGGTGAACAGAATTGTGCATCAGTATTATCTCATGTGACGCAGGAAAAATTCTTTCTTTTGTGAATCATTTTTATTTGGGTAACTGCGCGCGCGCGCGCGCGCGCGCGCGTGTGTGTGTGTGTGTGTGTGTGTGTGCGTGCGTGCGTGCGTGCGTGTGTCTGTGTGTTCGCGCGCACGCCTCTGTGTATCTGTGGTCTTTTCAGTAAATTCACATTTTATGTTCCACTGTCACATTATTCTAAAATCAGTAACAGGAGGAAAGGGACAGAACTGAGTCTTGGGAAGAAAACAACAGCAACAACAAACAAACTTCCGAGCAAAGGAACTGAACTGAGTGTTACCGATTTCCTACCAGTAATGGACAGAAATAACTGTTCGGGAAAGAAAACTTTGAAAAGGACAGATATGATGAAAGGCAAGTTAAAGTGTGTTAGGGGGAAAAAGTTCAAGGAAAGGGACAGAAATGAGCATCAGGGGAAAAAAAAAAAAAAAAAAAAGCTCTCCCAGCCAAGGGACAGAAGTGACTGTCAGGGGGAAAAACCCAAACTTCCCAGCGAAGGGGTGGAGTGTGGGAGTTGGACTAGCTTTCTGGCAAAGGGATAGAAGCGAGTGTTAGGGAGAGAGAAAAAAAAAAGCTTCCACGCAAATCTGCGGAAAGGGGTGGAGGTGGGGAGGGGGATTTCCGAGTAAAGGGACGTAAATGAGAGGGAGAAAACATGCTTCCGGCAAAAAGAGACAGAAATGAGGGGGGGAACTTCCGAGGAAAAGTAAAGAAATGAGTGTGTGAGGGGAAAAACACACAATTTCTGCAAAGGGATAAAGATGAGTGGGGGGGGGGGGGGGGGGGGGGGGGGGGGCTCCCGAGCGAAGGGCAGACTGAGTTCTATGGAGGAAGCAAACTTCCGAGAAAAGGGACAGAAATGAATACTAGGAAAAAATCCGAGCGGAAGCACAGAACTGATTAGTGTTAGGCAAAAAGAACAAACTTCCGACTAGAGGCGGAGAAAGGGAGGGACGGGGATGGGGACAGAGCTTTCGAGCAAAAAGACAGCATTGAATATTAGAGGGAGGGGGGAAAGGGGAGGGGTGGAGGTGGACAAAGCAAAATTTTTTTTAGCAAACGGACAGAAATTAAACAACAGCAACAACAACAACCTTGAAGGGCAGTCGAGAGAGCGGAGACCTCCACCAGAGTCGAACAGTTTTCTTTACTTCAGTAACTGATTGGTAGTAGTAGCGGGCGTCTTTGCTCAAATTTTAATTGTTGCTGTGCTTTATCCCCCCCCCCCCCCCTCCGTCCTCCTTTAAGGTTGTTATGCTCACTTGATCCGAAAAGTAATCTACATTTGAACCATTTTTTTACAAGTTCGTAGATATCATTGTTATCCAATGATATTGATTTTTTTTCCCACATCGAAATTCTTGCATTGTTTTCTGAAGAAATACGAAAATGTCAACAACAACAACAACAACAACAAAATGCCGCTGTTTGATCTGTATGGAACGTGGAAAAGGGGGGGGGGGGGGGGGGGGGGGGGCAATAGGGGGGGAGGAGGGATGGGGAAAATGCAGGGAACAACTCGAAAACGGCCATCAACTCAAATTTGAGTTTTCCATATTTATTCCGTTTATTCCGATGATCTACTTTCATGGCTTCTTCTTGTGTCTTGTCTTTTCTGTTCCGTTGTTTTTTGGTTTCAGTTTTTTTTTTAATTGACTACCCTGCTGAACATTTGCCTGAATGTGATTAATTTCTTATCATACCATGAGAACTTTGAGGAGAAATACGTGGCCAGTTTGTTTACGTCTCTCTCTCTCTCTCTCTCTCTCTCTCTCTCTCTCTCTCTCTCTCTCTCTCTCTCTCTCTTGTCTTTAATGATGTTTGATTGACACACAGTAATAGAACGTGAGATAGAAATACAATCATAGTAAAATGTTCTTTCTTTTTCATAATTTTTTTGGGGTGCGTGTGATTTTCATACCTGCACATAGTGTATTCCGTTTAATGTACATGTTTAATCTGACTGGGCTTCCATAGGAGTGGAATATCTGAAGGGGAAAAAAAAGAGATGCCGAGTTGAAAAAAAGATTTTTTTTCTCCCTTGTCTTCTTTTCTTTTTCTTTTTTCTTTGTTTTTTTTTTTTCGCCTTCGACTTTGTACCACCCTGTTACAATGACCTAGATAGCAAGGTCCAATCAATACAGGTTTTTTTTTTTTTCTGCTGCTGCTGCCTGAAAAATATAATACTGGACTTTTTCTTGAACTCCTCTCAATGTAGTATCGTCTTAGATCCTTTTTTTTTTTTGTCATCTCATAGAACGCATTTAAATTGCTTCGCTTTTCTCTCTTCATCCACCCCCTCCCCCCGCCCCCTCCCTATGCCCTTTCCTTCCCCGGTCTTCAGTTTTCCAACCTGTCTGAGCCCCCTTTCTTCTCCGTCTCTCCACACTCTTCCTCTTTCTTTGCCTATCTCCCTCCTCCTCTTCCCTCGTTCTCTACCCTTCTCCTCTTTCTCTCTCTGTCTGCCTGTCCCCCCCCCCCCCCCCCCCCCCCCGTCCCAGTCATTAATTTTCCCCCGCCCTTGTTGTCCTTCGCTTTCTACCTGCTGCTCCTTTCTACCCCCACCCGCATCCTTCCCCATCCATTTCCTCCAAAGTCGGTCACAGACAGACAGGCACACATCTGCTCCAGTTTAGTTCACCTAGTGTGCTGCATAGTTTTCCACAGTGTCTTTCCTTTTTCTTTCTTTCTTTATTTTTTTCTTTCTTCTTTCTTCTTTCCCCCTCTTTACCTTTCCGTGCTGCGAGACAGAAGAGAAGCTGTTCTCTGCTTCTGAGACAACGAGTAGGCCGGCTTTCTGACAACAGTAGGGCTGTTTGTTTGTTTGTCTTTCTTGTTGTTTGTTTCAAGATTTGTTTGTTTGTTTTCGTGTATAGACTTGTGTGTGTGTGTGTGTGTGTGTGTGTGTGTGTGTGTGTGTGTGTGTGTGTGTGTGTGTGAGGGATATATATATATATATATATATATATATATAGAGAGAGAGAGAGAGAGAGAGAGAGAGAGAGAGAAAACTGTCAAATGGAGACGATGCTTGCCATAACGATGCAAGCCGCGTTGTTGCTGTGGTGGCTGGTGGTTGTTGGAAAATGATGCCTCATGCCTTTGACGTCTTCTTTGACGATCGTTTGTTGACAGTTGGTCTGAGATCAGTGGGAAGGCGGAGAAAACAGACACTGAGGGAGTGGGGAGGGGGGGGGGTTGAAAGGTGGGGGGGGGGGGGGGTTAAAAAGATTTGAAGGGAGATGAAAGACTGATGGAGAGGCGGAAGGGACAGAAAGAGAGACAGACAGAATATAAGTATTCTCAACTTAGGGTAAAATGGATGTACTTAATAGTTTGTTTCTAGCATGACCAGGCAAACGTCAGAAGGAGCAACAAAAATAAGTGCTGACAATGTGTACACAAAGGCACCAAAGATGTGCTGTTCATGACGCTGAAGAATATTTACACAGAGAGAGAGAATGAGAGAGAGAGAGAGAGAGAGAGAGAGAGAGAGAGAGAGAGAGAGAGAGAGAGAGAGAGAGAGAATGTACGGGTAACTGTAGGCGAGAAGACCATGTTTTTTTTTTCCCCACTCGTGATGTATTTGTTGGCAGCAAAGACTGCACGTCACTACATATTGTTATTTTAATCAGTTCCTTCACCCAACACCATTGAGGACAATATCACAAATATTACGAGATAATATACATTCAGGTTTCTGCATATTCATAGCTTTATATACATAGATAAATAGTCCAGCTCTATGTTCTTGTAATATTGCGGACTGATATGGCCAGACGCTTGGAGAGAAGGAGAAGAGGGGGCGAGTATCGGTGTGGAGGAGGGGGGGGGAGCACTGAGCGAGAGAGCTATGGAAGCATAATAGCGTCTAACGACGAGGTTCCTCAAAGAAAACAGCGATCAGAGGGAAAGACGGAAAACAAATATGATGCTGAGGACCACAACAATGTTGCTAGGGATCACAATCGTTTTCCATTTTTTCCAGGGAATGTTAACTGTTTCCTTGTTTTCCTTGAGAATGACAATCGATTTTCCCCCCTATTTTTTCTTTGGATCATAAGAGTTATCATTGTATTTTTTTTAGGAAAACAGGTAGTATCGCAAGGACAACAGCTACGATCGCTCTTTCTAGTGACAAAGGCAAATGTGGTCGGGAAAATAGGCTTTCCAATTTTCGATGTTTTCCATAAGTTCGATAGCTTTTTGCTTCACGGAAGTAGAGAAAGCAAATATGGTTCTAAGGGATAACATGGATGAGAACTCAGTTTTTTAAAAAAAAACTGTTTTCCTTTGGAAAATAGGGGAAAAGGCTTATGATCCCTAGAGAACATGGGGAAAACGGACGTTCTAAGGAAAACGCTTGTTATCCTCAGGGATAACAGCTAAGCTCTGTTCTCCTGGAGGGAGGAAGCGGTTTTCCAGGTAAAACGGCTGTTATCGGCTTATGAAGCTAATATGCTTCTATAGAGAGCCGAAGCGTAGAGGATGTCGACAGACGTAGAAAGAAAGGGCGGCAGTTCTGGAGATCATGTGTCTGCTGCCATGCCATTAAATGAGGTCGACTGTACTCTCTCTGCTTCTGTTTGTTTGTCTGTCTGTCCGTCTGCCTGCCACCCTGCCTACCTAGTCTGTCTGTCTGCCTGCCTGCCTGCCTGCCTGCCATTCTGCTTGTCTGCCAGCCTGTGTGGATGCCTGCCTGCCTGTCTATCTGTCTGTCTGTGTCTGTCTCGGTCTCTCCCCCCCTTTCTCTCACCACCACCACTACCTTTTAACCCCCCCCCCCCCCCCCCCCCCCCCCCACTTTGTTACAACTCTCCTCACACACTCTCTCTCTGTATCTCTCCGGCTTTGTCTTTCTCTTCCCCACCCGCTCCTGTCTCTCAACTGCACACACACTCTCTCTCTCTCTCTCTCTCTCTCTCTCTCTCTCTCTCTCTCTCTCTCTCTCTCTCTCTGTGTGTGTCTGTCTGTCTGTCTGTCTGCCTGTCTCATATAAATGAACTATATCAGGAAGACTAGAAGCAGATCGCCTAACTGTCGAAT
This sequence comes from Conus betulinus, assembly GCA_016801955.1. Taxonomy (NCBI): domain Eukaryota; kingdom Metazoa; phylum Mollusca; class Gastropoda; order Neogastropoda; family Conidae; genus Conus; species Conus betulinus. The sequence goes on from JADBJO010000061.1 coordinate 377,478, forward strand.
TACTTTTTTTTTTTCGGTGAGAGGCGATAAACACGTGGTTCTGTTCCAATGGTAGATCAATTATAAATCGAAAATTTTGTGTGGAACAATGATTTTGAAAATGCTGATGTTGGTGAAATGCAGTCTGATGAAATATTACTGTTACTTGATCGTTCAAGTAATTTGGTTGATTATAGTTGCAGTGATGCTCTCAAAATGTTCAATGAATTTACTAGAAACAAAGAAAATTAATCTGAAAAAAGTCATTAAAGTGACTGATTTGGTAAAGAAAGCAAATTAAGCAAGACAAAGCAAAAGGTTTGCTCTCGATATTTATGAAAACAAGGAATAGAAATGGTGGAGTTGCTTACCGCGTTGTCAGAAGAGAATATAAAACTCTTAGAAAGAAAACAAAAGCAGCAGAGTGATACGTAGTTGGATAAACTTGTTTCTACCGTATACAGTCGAAGAGTTTGGGAAAATATGTGTAAAATACCTTTAAACTGAAAAAAGATTCATTATAATTACTTTAAACAGAAAAAGATTCATTGTAATTACTTTAAACTGAAAAAGATTCATTATAATTTCTTTAAACTGAAAAAAGATTCATTGTAATTACTTTAAACTGAAAAAGATTTATTGTCATTTGCTAGTTGAGGACTGGTTTAAACACCTTAACTTGAAGTAAGGGAGACAACAGGTTTTTTTTTTTCTTTTTTTTCTTTTTTTAGTTTTTAGATTTTAAAGATGATGATCTAGATTATTTTGAGGAAGAGGAAGATGAAATAATCGCTACACGGAGAGAAGAGGTACTGCTTGCAACAATAAAATTCAAGAATGGTAAAGTTGCGGGACCAGATGGAATTATTTGCAAAATGCTAACATGTGTAGGGAGTCAGATAACTGATTTTTTAAATGTGTTTTTTCTCACGGGTATGTTTCCTAACAATTGACTTTATCGATTATACTATCATTATTCTAAGGATCCAGGAGAAGATATTCTACCGTTGCTTTTTTTGCGCTAATACAAAACAGTTTTGCTACAGTCGTAAACTATATGTAGCCCACGTTGATTTTGAAAAGACACTTGATTCAAAGGAAACAAACTTGTTATGGTCGATTCTTTTCAGAAAAGAAATCAAATACTTTGTATTATGTATTCGTAGCGTGTATAAAGGCTAGGATTAGATATGATACTAATCTGACTGATCACATTATTTTACTGTGCTCTTAGGTTGAAGCAAGGTGATGTTTACATCTTATATTTTTTTCTCTGTCTATCAATAAATTAGCATTGGAAGTTATTAGAGGAGGTCAACAAGGCGCAACATTTACGCACGATTATTTTCAGCTGTTTATATTACTGCGGGCTGATGACGTGGCATTGTTGGCTGAAGCAGTGATCAGTCTGCGAACACAGGTAAATATTTAGCATCGTGCACGTCAGCCTTGCATTAATGGCTTAACGTGGACAAAGGTAACGTTGTTGTATTAGGAATGGAGATATCTATCCGCAAGTGAAAAACTGACGTAACGATGAATGATTACGCCAGTTGTTAGTGCCTTTAATATGTAAGAACTTACTTTTCTACAAGCTCAGTTTTTTGTAGCAACGTGAAATATCTTTATAAGTTGAGCTAAAATAATTATTGTTATTTTTTTAAAGCTGTTAACCCTAGAAATAAATTTCTGCATATTAAAAAAACAACTCTTTGACTCTCTGATTCAGCCGGTTTTCCTGTTTGGTGCGAGTTATGTGGCACGGAACATGGAGCATTACATCATGAAAAGTACAGTTATTCTAACGGTCAAAAGATCCCTAAGCGTTGAATTACGAACTCCTAATGGTTTTTGGTACACGGAGAAACGAACAGGTACCCTATTTACTAACATTCCTTCATAAAGTGTGCCAGATTTTGATTGAATTTAACAAGAATGCTTTGAAAGTAGATTAGTATATAAGGGTTAGTGAATGTTGTTGATTCAGATAAACGTGACAAGAGAAACTGGGGCTCAAATGTTTGTGACAAGTTACGTACGAATGGATTTAGTGATATTTGATTGAAGCAAAAAGTTGATTCAAGTGATGAATTTTCCTGATCCTGGTTTCGAGCAGGTAGCAGGATTGACATAATCGTATGAATAACGATGGTTTATTTATTTTTAAACAGGTCCTGTTACTGTATCCACGCCTAATGTTAAAACCGAGGTACTGCTGAATCTGGGCAGGTATTTACGGTACATCATATCTGATTCAAATTTGGTATCGAAATCATCGGTCCCATCATGCAGCAGATTTGATGTGCCTGCTTTGCAGAAAGGAGACAGAAAATTGAAGTATGATGTGTTGCCCTGTCCTGTACAAATTAACAGCCCAGTAGCCATATATATTGGCTGAAACTTATAAACTTGCAAGTCACTTTAGATCAGCATTTCTCTTGGCAGTCAGGAGCATACTGTTAGAAATCTCAGTTCATCCATTCAAAACATTCAGTTTCAGGTCTTTGCTTTTATCATAAAATAGTCTTCTCAATAATTTTAACAATGCCTGTGCGCACTTGCTTAGGTGGTACGATGGTTTTAGTTAACTTAAAACTCCTTCATGACCGGCTATGGCCTAATTACGAACATATTGGTTCGAGTCTCTCTTCTCTCTCTCTCTCTCTCTCTCTCTCTCTCTCTCTCTCTCTCTCTCTCTCTCTCTCTCTCTGTGTCTCTGTTTCTCTCTCTCTCTCTCTCTCTCTCTCTCTCTCTCTCTCTCGCCCGGAATGGCTTTTTCTCTCATTCCATCCCTTCTGTCTCCCTGCCATAACCTCTGCCCCTCTCTCTCTCTCTCTCACTCTCTCTCTCTCTCTCTCTCTTGCATTGTAGTGCGCGCGCCGCGCGCACGCTCCTTTAGAAGGTCTTGTATATACAGATCGATACCGAGTCACCAAGTATAAGCACATAACCCCTCCCCAACACTCCAGCCCTGGCACCCCTCTCTCTCTCTCTCTCTCTCTCTCTCTCTCTCTCTCTCTCTCTCTCTCTCTCCCCCCCCCTCCCTCGTAGCTGGTTTCCATGGCTTTAAGCTTGAAACAAGGACAAATGGAAGGAAAATTTTTTAAAAGGCCATTGTGAATCTTTATTATAGGAAGGTGAGGATTCAGCTCGACTCGCGATGAATGTGTGTGTGTGTGTGTGTGTGTGTGTGTGTGTGTGTGTGTGTGTGTGTGTGAGAGAGAGAGAGAGAGAGAGAGAGAGAGAGAGAGAGAGAGAGAGAGAGAGAGAGAGAGATTTTATTGATTGATCAGTTTTCCCCAAGGGTAACAGACAAGCAATAAGATGATACTATTTGGTTGATACATTTCCCCCCAAGGGTAACAGACAAGCAATAAGATGATACTATTTGGTTGATACATTTCCCCCCAAGGGTAACAGACAAGCAATAAGATGATACTATTTGGTTGATACATTTCCCCCCAAGGGTAACAGATAAGCAATAAGATAGTACCATTTGGTTGATACATTCCCCCCAAGGGTAACAGATAAGCAATAAGATGATACTATTTGGTTGATACATTTCCCCCCAAGGGTAACAGACAAGCAATAAGACGCTTCTTTCCGTCTGGCCCTTGTCCCATCGGGAATTAAGGATAGTAACATAGCACACTGTTACATAATATAGATGTAATTATAACAAGAGCTATAATGATTCATATCAGCATCGAATAAAATAATACTCACACTAAAAAGTAAAAAGTGTATGTCATACACCCACACGCACGTACGCACGCACGCACGCACTAACACACAAATACGCGCCGGCGCGCGCGCGCGCGCACACACACACACACACACACACACACACACACACACACACACACACACACACACACACCTATGTAGCATGTAACAGAAAGAGGATATCGAAGCGTCAGTCATCAAACTAATGTCATTAGCAAAGCGTGAGGAGGAATGAACTTCGTTTCATGAGGCAGTCATATTCAAGTACACAAGCTTCAGTTTCAGTTTCATCAAGGAGGTATCACTGCGTGTGGACTTATCCATATTCGCTACACCACATCCGCTAAGTTTTGAGACCACACTGCGCATGATTTAAAGCTGATGGATAAAAGAATCAATGACTAAGATGAGAGAATTGAAGGAGAGGGTTTCGTGGCTACGACGTAGCAGATGTCTGACCTACAGCATTAGCCCAACGCGCTGGTCAGACCTTCAGTACCCACCTAACATTGGTTGTGCCATTATTATCATTGTGTATAGGCTATGTGTGGTGAGTCAAGCACACAAGCATATATTCATATGCAACAGTCTTGTTCATAGAGCAAGACTGGTTTTCAAGGCAGTGAGGGAACTGAAGATAATGTTTTTGAGAGAGAGAGAGACGTTCGCTTTCTCTCTCTCTCTCTCTCTCTCTCTCTCTCTCTCTCTCTCTCTCTCTCTCTCTCTCTCTCTCTCTCTCTCGCTTTTCGCCTGTCTGTCTGTCTGTCTGTCACTCCCTCCCCCCCCCCCCCTCTCTCTTTCTCTCCAAGTCCGCAAATGCGCGCCTGTGTATATGTGTATGTATGTATAGATTGGGAAAAAGTCGAAGACATGCTTCATGAATTGTTAGTCCTTTAGTTCTTATGGCTTTGAAATAAATCTGCTGTTTGTTTTCTCGCTGTTATTTTTTCCCATCCTCGTTATCATGTTGCCCTAATATGATACATCTCGACCTCATATCGTTTTGGTTTTGTTTACAATGGCTTGCGAAATGTCTGATGTTGGGAAGGCTTAGCACATCAAAACAGGCTAATGTGCTTTCTGTGTATTTGTGCGAATGGTAAGTGAATGAGGTGATTGGTAGCGAATTCACTGTGTGTGTGTGTGTGTGTGTGTGTGTGTGTGTGTGTTGTGTTGTGTTGTGTTGTGTTGTGTGTGTGTGTGTGTGTGTGTGTGTGTGTGTGTGTGTGTGTGTGTGTGTGTGTGTGTGTGTGTGTGTGTGTGTGTGTGTGTGTGTGAAAAGAGGAGGAAGTTGAGTAAGGCTGTTTACACTTTTCATTGTGTTTCTTGTTGGCATGTACCATTCCTTTTCACTTTGCCTTATTACCCCCCCCACCACCACCACCACCACCACCACCACCACCACCACCCATCCATCCCCGTTACCCATCCCACCGCCCCTCTCCTGCTCGCACCTCCTCTCTGTGGCATTCATCCTTAGCCCATCCTAACTTCATGCTACCTCTTCACCCCACCCACCCTCGCCCGATCAGCCGTTCCGTACGAGGGGCAGGTGCAAAAGGTGACCTAAATGCACTGCTGTTTGACTGCGTGTTGTGAGGCCAGTTTGTCACAGTGTCTGTGATGGCATCCGTCTGACACGTGTGTGCACCTCACGTCTGGTCTTGGGAGGGAGGAGGATTGGGGAGGGGAGCGAGGGGGGGGGGGGGGGTATGGAAGAGAGGACTGACGGAGAGGGGTGAGGGGGTGGGGGGTGGGGTACTTGTTATTGAACCTGGCAGCGGTTGAGATGGAGTAAGGTGTTGGTATTGGGAGAAGGGTACGTGTGTGTGAGAGAGGGAGGGGGGGGGGGGGGGGGGAGGGAGGGGAGGAGGAGGAGGGGAGGCAGGGATGTTACGTATGTAACATAGACTACGGCGGAGACATTCTTCAGTATTTAATTGGCTGTTTCTTGAAGTGAGGAGACATCGGGGAAATGGGGAGGGGGGGGGGGGGGGGCGGAGGACAATGAAAACGAAATAGAAAAAAGGGTAGTAGTGGTGGTGGGATTTATATTTTATACTTGTTGCCTTTTTTATGCAGTCTTTCTGTACTCTGGGAATAAGGAAAGAAAATTAATCGCACTCGCATCCACAAGCACTCGAACACACTCACACCCAGCAAAAAAAACTATGTACGCACGCACACAGTCACGCACGCATAGGCTCTCTCTCTCTCTCTCTCTCTCTCTCTCTCTCTCTCTCTCACACACACACACACACACACACACACACACACACACACACACACACGATGGAGAAAGGGGGAGAGAATGAAGAACTCGTAAGCACAAAGCAATATGCCTTAAATTGAAAAACACGTTGTCTAGGACGAGAAGAACGAAAAATTATTCATCTCTCTTTTGACATTAAAATCAAAGTTGTTTTCTTGAGTCTTTTTTATGTCATTTTTTTGTGCGCACTCTGTATGGGTGGGCGGGTGGGTTGGCCTGCGTGCGTGCGTGCGTTTGATCTCAGTGAATATTGTTTTCAGTAATTGGAATCTCCTGTACGTAAACCATATTTTGTTTCTGTACCCAAATCACGTGAGTATGGCAGCAAAAAGAGACCCATGCCTTAGTGACTTTCAGACGGCACACTGATTCACAGAAACTGCCCATGCCTTCGGTACACTGTGCCACAGCCCAAACTCGCTAAGAAGCAATATCTCGCTAAAGAACACCTGAGAGGTAAGCAAAGTAACCTGTAAATTTAGCGCAACACCAGTGGAGAGTTGTACTTGGCAAGTCTGCAAGAGTTTCAGCTCAGGATTACAGTTCTCCGTTAGGATACTGGATGATGGGTGTCAACACGTAAATCTGTAATTAAAACAGGAGACAGGTGAGATCGAGTGTTGAAATAAATGATTGAAGACTTAGAATCCAGTCGTGTAGCGTGTTGACGAGTCGCAAAGACAATGACGTGGAAAAGAAAGACTGGAAGCGAAGGCATTAAAAAAATGAAGACTGCAGACGAAAGAAGCTACGGAGTTTCACGTGACTGTAGACGAGAGAAACAGTGTATTTTCACATGAATGCGGACAAAAGGAGCAACTGAATTTAACACGACAGCAGATGGAAAGAAATAGCGATTGAATTGAGTGGACAGGACACAAATCGTTCGTCCCCGTAAATGGATGCGCTTTCATAAGTACAGATAGAGATCCACGTGCTGTGATTAAGCGTTAGGCGAGTGTAACTCTGTGTCAGCTCTGATCATGTTGAGAACGGCTATCTAAGTGGCAAGGCTGTGGACTTTAATGGACAAAGAAGAAACAAAGATCGAGTGGAGATGCTGACTGTAACTCCGGCAGGCATAACTGCCGTTGTTTTAGGTTTTAGATGTGCAATAAATAAACTCTTGTAGGCATGTTAACAGTTGTTGTGTTTAAGGTTATACATATGCAATAGATAAACTTTTGCAGGCGTAGTAACAGTTGTTGCTTTAGGTTGTAGACAGCCGTAAATAAAAACTCTTGCAAGGACATTAGCATCTGTTGTTTTTAGGTTATAGATATACAGTAAATAAACTCTTGCAGAAATAGTAACAACTGTTGTTAGAGTCATAGATATGCAGTAAGTAAACTCTTGCGGGCATATTAACAGTTGTTGTCATAGTTTATATATATGCAATAAATATACTCTTGCAGGCGTATTAACAGCTGTTGCTTTAGATAATAGAGATACAGACTCTCTTTCAGGCGTTTTAATAGCTGTGGTTTGTTGTTTTAGGTAAAAAGATATGCATTAAATAAGCTTTTGTAGGCATATTAAGACCTAT